>KV751342.1:781250-804671 GCA_001698575.1 Mola mola | reverse complement strand
AATTATATATACTTATTTTTTTAAAAAACACAGAAACTAAATGTTAACAGGCTATGCTTTTCAAAAAAAAAATTATAAAAGATTTAAATGCCTGCTGTATGTGTGAGAAAGTGTGGTTTTTTTAATAAAGTGCACAAAAAGACATACTTTGCATTGTTTAAAGACAGTTTTCTTTTTGTAAAAACAGTAAGGTATGCTGGTTACCATGTAAATGTGCCCTTACATGGCATGATCGCACGCACACGCACACCGCTGTTAAGTTGTATGTGAATTTGTGTTGGGTTGAATATGATCGCAGTGCGTCCCTTACCACCTTCGGAAGTGGTTTGGCCAATTGGATCGCAGTCTTTCTTCAAAACGTTAGAGTGTATTTAAACCTGTATTCTCATATGGTTAAGCGTAATCTGATTGCACAACATACTTCTCGTGCCGTTCAAGCTGAATTGTGAGGAAACCACACATTACATTTTCTCACTTTAATGCACGACATGAGGGTTTTGTGAGACTTACCCTGCTGTTGTGTTCCTTTCCCCCTTGTCAGTGATACACTATGTTTTCAAACGCTGCATCATAACAGTAGTGATCTCATGCCCGGCCAAATACCATGTATACAGTTTGCTGCAAACACAGTTCTCGTTTTAATAAATGGAAATTTTCCCCCTACTTTTGATGTTTTTGGTCCAATTGTTTTTTCAATCTTTGCCATTTTTCAAATATGTGTTTTCTTTTCGAATCTGCTTTATTTTGTTTTGCTGTTAATTCCCCATTTTGTCGGAGCTCTGCAACACCGTGAGCTTCAGAATAATTGTCCGACACACTGAATTGATAATGTAATTCGTTGGCAACTATTTTAATAATTGAATTTTAGCAGCCCTACAATAATCAGTATTCGTAGCTATAACTACTAGTTGTAGTTATAGCCCCATAATTGTTATCTTTCATATTCCTCATTTTTTCTGTCAACTATTTTTAGGTCAGATGAACTTTATTCAGTTGCACTAGCTCCGTGAGAAAATTCAAAGCTACAGCAGTCTGTTAATAACACATGTTGTGCCTCTGTACACAATCACCTTATTTTGCCTCAAGCTCTTATGGGGAAAAAGGCCAGTTCACATGAATCTGGTTTGGATGTTTCTGAGCCAGCAAGAGTAATAGGGAGGCCATGAGAGGGAAGTTACACTTGGCAAATTTTTGTGTGATGACTGGACAGCTTTTTGAGTGGACCAGCTCGAGTGGCATGGCCTCCGAGAGGGCAGGAACGGTGTGGAATCTCTGACATCAGCTGTGTGTGCATTCAGACTGGTGTTGTCTTACACATTAGGCTCACACACGCAGGCCCACTGTTGGTGGTCAAGCCTTCATCAGGATTGGAATTTGCATGTTTGATACTGCAAACATGTTGTCCATATGTGTAATTAGGAATTTTTCAAAAGTAGTTATGTTTTGGTTTCCTTGTAGGGTTGCTGATCTTTTACTTCCTCTTAGAATTTTAACTTTTCAGTCATATATTAGTACTTAATAAGCTTGACAGTACAGCTTGACATGTAGGTCAGGCGAGGGCAAGTGGTGAAAGATACCGTTATTTGTGATTAAAAAATAATTACGCAATTCTTTGCTCATTAAGAGGTAAAAGCCTGCTTTTAGACTCATGAAAAAACATTTTTCAGCTAATTTACATGTCAATGGTAGCTCTGTGGACTTTGTGTTTCGCAGCAGTTCATTGGGTTTCATTGATTTTCATTGATCTTGCTAGTATACCCCCCCCCCCAATGGTCTCAGTCCAGTTTACTTTATTGAGTACTGATATGTCAGCCAATAGGAACTGACACCATCGGTCCCAGCCCTCAGTCTTAGTTGAGCACTCAGCTTAGTGGATGAGGCAGCAGCGTACAAGTTTAACAGGAACAAATGGCCAGAAATTACAGACTAATGGAATCTTACATTTTGTAATGTTTGCTGTTGCTTATTTAAAGGTGAACCTGGTCTTCATCCCCTAAGAAGAACATAGTTACAATTGCATTGAGTTGGATTATTACATTATTTTCAACTTGTGTCACAAGGGTATTGACTAACTTGTAAACATCTCTGTGCTGTGACCTGTTATGAAACCAAGGACTTCCTGAAGACCTATTTTCATTGCAGCATTTTATTGTATGCTTTAGCATTATGCAAGTCCTTGAAAAACAGTGTGCCTGTGTTACATACAATTACATATGATAAATCCATTTGCACCTGAGGACAAACTTGTCTGAGATCTGCATTGTCTTCACACTCCATTTCCATAGCATGATTGTATACTATAGCAAACAAGGACTTGGCATTTTGTTTTCCAAGGCGGTACAATCCACTGATAAGCTTTTCTTCCTCACCTTTTAGACATTTATTCTGCACAGTACATGTGCAGTTAAGCTATTGTTCTTCTCTGTTCAGCTGAGAAAAACTTTGTAAGAACTGGGTGAATGCCTTGATGTTCCTTTATTTCTAATGCAGGCCAGGAAGCCGTCACCCTCCTTCCCAGCTTTAGTGCTCATATTATATAATCATGAGTGTAGGCTGACTGGGCTCAGTAAGTAACCAGATTACAGCACTCCACGGATAAAGACAGCTCAAGGACAGTCATCTCACCACACCTTTGCTTTTTTTTTTTCTCTCTTCTGGTTTCCTTCATTCGTAAGGTGTTTGCTATAATTGATTCTTCACAGCTAACACAGCCTTATCTCTTGAGCAATTTTTGAAAATAGCTGAGAAAGAAAATGTGCAATGAGGTATGGCCTCTGCTCACTTCTGCACGTTTTTATACATCTGCAGGTTTAATTGCAATAAGCTATGCCTTTTGCAAACATTTACAACATATACATAGACTGCCTTGTTCACATGTGTACTGATATTTGTTAATTTACATATTTTCACCAATCGGTAACAACTCCCACAAAATATATTGCTCTTCCTTTATGGTGACTAATTGCCCTTTATCCTATTATTACTCACATTGTCTTGCAAGAGTGAGGGTGTGTGTTACATTCCATGAGATAACAGGAAAGGTTCTTGTGACTGACTAAAAGAGAAGTTACACATTTATAGATGCTCACTGAAAATATCTTAATCATTAAATGAAAACAGAACAACTTTTCCTCTACCTCAGTAGTTAAAATATATTCTTTAGTGTAATAATTTTCAGGCTTGGACCATGGTTAAGTTTCTATGTAGCCAAGCTAATTTTTCACTGATGTAACTTCTATATCCTTAACATGAAGGGGTGGATCTTCCATTGTAGATACCTTTTAGGTATTCCATTGTAGGTTTCCCTTTTTTATGGAGGCCCAATATATACCTACCTCAGCTTAATAGGGATGTGGAACAGTTTGACCGTTTTACCACGTTTACAGTCTGCTTTGTGTCCGACATTGATTGATAGTGCACAGACTATAAAAATTGTTTTGTGCATTACACTAAATCTAAACCTGGCCATGTATATAATGTCCCTGACTACAAGATTCATATTCGTATAATTACTGATATAATGTTCAACTTCCAGTGTAACAGAAGTAGTAACTTTTGTAATCTGACATCTTTCACTCTGAAGCTGAATAGGTAGGCAGTGTTGGCTGCCTATGAGTGGGGTATTATTTAAATCCCAATATAAATCCAGATTTGATTGAATTAGTAAAACGTTAGCGTTGCTTTGTGACTTTTGCGTGATACAGAGTGATAAAAAGGTAGAGCAGCAGGACTGACATCCTCCATCCACAATCAAATTAAATCAGTTTGACCTGAACTGCAATCTTCGTAAATGTAAACAAAGCATCAGCAGCTGAGAGCCAAACACATACCTCCTTCAAAGACAGCTCTTCTAACAGTCAAAGATAATTTCAGTATTATGTGATGGACACAGTCAGATAGCACTCCAAATAAATCCTTTTTGACTGGATAAATTTATGTAAAACCTATACATGGTTAACACATAAAATGAGATTTAGATATAGAAACCACTCAAAAATATGTTTGTGACATAGGACTAAGTGAGTCACGTCAGTTTTATTTATATCGTACCACTTAACCAAAATATGATCTCGTGACACTTAACATTTAGAGTAGATCACACTCTTTATTATCCATTAATTTGGTTATTAAATCAACCCAAAACAGTTAATATTTTTATGATAATAATGACGTGAAAACAATGTGAAAGGGGACATCCAGTCTGTGTGCTTTCTTTTTGCCTGTGCTCTCTGTATGGCTGCATGCTGTCTGCCTGCCCTGCACCGGGGCAGGGTCATGGGGTTAAGGGGTTATGCTCATGCAATAGGCAGCAAGAGAACTCACGGGGGAGATATTGGGGGAGATAATGAAACATTCATTAGGATATATTTTACTGAAGTCGACTTATTTATCCATAAGTGAAACAAAAGGGATATGATCATCTCATGAAGCAGCTGTCTAACAACCATACGACAAACCTATGGACATTTAAAACTGTTGGCCGCCCTGTCTGCTCTAAGCCGCTGATGTGAACAAGGGGCTGAAAGTGACACCACCTCACAAGACTTCATTCAGATCCAGTCACTCTAGAAAGAGAATTAGACTTGATTGTGTGGCCTAATAATGTGAAAACAAAGAAAATAAGTAATAATTAATTCCCTTATAGCATGCAAACAATGTATTATACTGTGAATGGTTATCTTAGCCAGTAACGTGCTGCTTTAGAATTTAGAATATTTAATGAAAAGGAAAAACACATTGGGTTATGCTGTAGAGTTCAGACGTTGATTTTATATAGTTGGTTTCATGTTCATGTAGTGGTATGTTACCATAGCTCTTCTACAATCTCTTAAAATGATACAGAGCATAGTGCTTTCATAATTTAGGTCACTCCTTATTGAGTGACCTTGCATGAGTAGGCGCATAGTGAAACATGGCAGAGCAGCATTTAGAGGATTATATCTTTGGCAAACAGTAAGCTAAAGGCCTTTTTCTGCCTTGCCTTAGTGTGTCATACATTTTATTGTCTCTCCCCTGAGATCCTTATCTTTGTTTGCAGAGAACAGTCGGCAATGGCCTCACCACTGATTGTACCAGCTGAACTAATTCTGAATCATCATAACAATCCCTGGTTTAAATTTAGCTCCTTTCATCTAGGAAATGCAGTTTAAGAATGAATTAAGACAAAAAATAAAATTAGTATTTGTGGGAAATTAATAGTACTTAGTATAGCGTTAGAGTAATGTTGTCAGCAATGTAAGTAAGAGTCTATACTTCTTGTGGCTTTTATGTGTCATGATGTTCAGGTTGAATTGATATTTTGCTTTTGCTAAAAGAAAATCATGGCATGTGAGTGGTGATTCAGATGTCTGGACACACACAACATTTTTGCAGATCATCTATATAAATGCCTTGTTACGTCTTGGATACGTAGCTGTTTCGCAATTTGGCCCGCAGGTTTTTACACACTTTCTTAGAGATCAATGTCTTCATCTTCTTGCTTACATCTGTGGGATGCAAATGCCATTTTTAGCCAAGTTTGCTTTTGGTGAGAATTATACCTTTGAATGATACTGTTCAGCTTCTCACTGGTCAGCTGTAGAAGACGTCTGTACTCCTCGAGTGAATATAGGAAACATTTCAATTATGAGGGCATGCAGAAGAATATAAATGTTTCCTTAATAAACAATTTAAAGGCTAACAAAACACAAGCTTGTGTCCCTGGTCCCAGCAGTTTGTTGATGCCCTCAGCCCACCGAGGGCTGATGCAGTGGGCTGCGGTGACCTCGCTCTCTCTCACAGTGATCCAGTCCATTCTGCCAGCCCTCAGCTCGGCACCCACGTGTTGTCAGCAGCTCCTGTTACGTAAGCCCTCCTGCCAGACAAAAGCTCAGCCATCCCAGACACAAATCACTGACTGCCCCATGTTGGCATTAGTGTTCTTAATGTTAGCCAATAATCCACACAGGGTCTTTCTTGACTAGATTTTCTTTTATTGCTGATTTTAAGGGGGACTAAAAGGAAAATTAAACATATTTTGTAAGAATGTTACTTTACTTACTTAATAACGGTAGTTAATTTTAGGATGTTATCCAAAAAAAAAATGATTGCAAAAGTTAAGTCAACAATTTTAAGTTTAAGCTTAATCATCCTTAATTATCAACTGGTTTAATAACAATGCAGTGAGGTGCAAACTGAACATAACTACCGTGCTAAATTCTAAAATGTTCACCGTCAACCTCCCAGCAGTGAACTCCATCACTGTGTGTTCAGTGGAATGGCTGATGTTACGGTCCCCAAGTGACAACAGCAGAGCTTTTATTAATCTGTGTTGGTTAATTTCTGTCTGTCACTATGACTCACACGGTCACACAAGCCTCTCGCATTGAACTTGTATTTATGAGACCGGTGTCACAAGTTAATGTCTCTTCAACATTCAGTCCCCATTCTGCACCTGTATTACATACAGTATATCCCAGCATTGTGAAACCAAATTACGTGAGATATTATTAATTGCAAAGAAATTTAGTTAAATTCCTGCGGTCATGTTCTCTGCTCAGTCTAACTCTTTGTGTTTGTTCTCCCTTTCAGTTATTTTTTTCAGTGATAATTAAATTTTTGTCGCTATCCTAATTCTCAACCCTCATATGAATACTATAATCCCTGTAATATCAATAATTTGTTTACACAATTTCCACAAAAGCCAGGTGGCTGTAGGGCTACTACTAATGATTATTTGATGATCAATCCTCTAATTTATTTCAAAATTTGTCGATTAAATCTAGTTTATTAAATGTCAACACTAAATGTCAAAAACCCATTTGAATTCTTGTGTTGTCTAATACTCACCATATGCAAAACAACACATGAAAGTAATATATCCTTATATTTAAGAAGCTACAAAAAGCATTTTAGATTTTTGTTTTTCAATAAATTATCACAATAGTTGGCAGCTAATTTTGTTTTGACTTATTAATCGACTTACCCACGCTGTATCCAGACCAAGATGACCAACATGATCATCACTAACAATCCTCAGCCAGTTTGAGAGTCTAAGAGCAGAGGATGTCACATCTGTAAAGTGTGTAAAACTCCACTGAGACAAATTGTAATTTGTGATTTTGGGCTTTACAAATGAAATTTGATTTGATTTGAGTAATGTCAGATGGCTTTTTTAGATTGTCTTCCAATGCTGCAATAATATTGCGTTTAAAAAAAAAAAAAAAAAAAAAAAAAAAACACGGCAATGTCAGATGGCTTTTTTAGATTGTCTTCCAATGCTGCAAAAAAATTGGGTTTAAAAAAAAAAAAAAAAAAAAAAGCAAAACTCAGTCATAGAAGTGAGACTATTTAATTAATGTTTATTGTTAGGCTTTTAGGTCAGGCTGATACAAAAGTTTATCCAAGTCTTCCTATTGGATGTGAGAAAATTATTGATGCCCTGACCACTTCCTACCTGGAATTGTGAAATCAGTTTGTGTGGAGGATACATGCCTGATAAATAGAGAGCACTCTGAGAGCACAAATGTCTGCCAAGACAGGGTGCCCAATCTCACTGTATTAAAACGTCTTTCAAAAATTACTGGATCCACATCCTGATCCTTATCTATTCCAAAATTGTATTATTTGTTCCATGGGCCAAAGGCTGTCCCTACAAAATGTCTGTGCACACTGAATAAACTGAACTGGTTTGTGTTATATCTTCATACTGTTACCAATAGCAGCAATCAAATCCAACTACAGAGACTCCACATCTCTTAAATTGCCGTGTATGTTATTAGTAGTCATGAAAGTGTTGGATTTAACAAACTGCAGGAATGTTAAAAGACCCTGCAGAGGTGCCTACCCAATGCCTTTCCAACTTTCTAGAGAATTCTCCAGAAATATCTGCTGGCTGAGAAAGGCCTTTTGTGCTGAAGTCTGTTCCTCCCCTGCATGCCTCTGTGGCTTTTACTGTAATGATGATGGAGAAACTGAGGGAGGTAGGGAGAGAGCATGAAGCGAGAAAACGATGGAGAGGTGTAAGAAGAGTGAACTCGTGACTCATCAGGCGCGGTGGAAAAGAGTTCACTGAGTCAGAGATGAGGTAGGAGCTTTGGGTGGTGGATGAGCCATGGGACGATGAGAATAGATGACCGTAGGTAGATTAAAAACACTAATTCAAAACTGGATTAGGCAATTTTTTATTTTTATTTTTTTTTTTTTACTTCAAGGCCAAATTTGACTGATCGGAATGATTTCCTCATTAAGATAACTACATAGTCATTTCTGCTATTTTTGCTATGTCAGTTTGTAAGAGAGGCAGTACAAAGATATCTTCAGATGTGCTTAACTAATTGTAGTCATTGGTGAAAAATATTAAATATATATTATACTGTAGATGAGATTGACGGTTTTTGATGTTGCAGCACTAAGATGAAAGACGTTATTCACTTTTGATCTGTATTGATCTGCAAGGTTTTTCATTTAAGGAATGTTTAAAACACTTAAACATTATACCACCCTAGCAAAGTCCTAATAAATGGATAATCGCTACAGGCTGAAGGTGCTTTAGGATGGCCCACAATGTACATCTTTTTCATCAGTTTTACTTTGATTAATACTTTTGTAATTAATTTCCAATGGGCCCCTTCGTAGAAACAGTTTCCTTATCATAAGAGCCCAAGCGATATATTGGTTTGACTGATATTATTGACCGATATTGCCCTATCACAAATACATCAGTAGCTGCTTATATATTATCAATATCAAATATATATACTGTATATAATATAAAATATTTCAAAACATTTTGTTTTGAGAACACAATGCATTAACAGATGGGTTTACGTTATCAGTGAAAGTAGCTGTTTCAGTGGACTCATTCATTCATTATTAAAGTCAATGAAAGTTCATTGTTAATCTGTCAAATATCCCCTCTGTTTCATATCATTGGTATAAGTGTTACTTTCCTCCGAAATTAGTAATTTTGTGATGCTGCTTTCTAAAGAATTTACATGGTGATATGAATAAAAAAGAAAAACCAGATTACACCATAATTTGATGTTATCTCCACCTGAAAGTAGACTTTATCTCTGCTTGTTTTGTTTATGCATTTTACTCACATGTTTTTCTTTCACAACTGACAGGCTTTGTTTTACATGTAGTCTAAATGTCATCTTCATGATCTGTTCCTGTGGCAAAGAAAAATGTCTTATGTCATAGTTGAAGGCAGCATTGAACCACATTGGTCTCAAATCAAAATTTTAAGATATACTTGTCATTTACCCGAAATAATGGTTCCTGATAATTCTTCTGAATCATTATCAGCTAATTAAAAAGTGTACATGAAAAACAGAGTAAAGACTGAACCCACATGGAGTTAAATTGTTGATTTGACATCTCGCTTAACAGCAGTTTGTCATTAAACTAGTTTTATGACAAATCGGCACAAACAGTCATCAAATAATTTTCTGTCTTCAATGGGACAAGTAACCATGGGTCAAGCAGGGTCATTATATCAGCCACACTGTCATTCTCTGTGATAAACTTTCAAGCTCTGACATTTCTTCCATCTGTTGTAAAACATTGTGAAACCTTCCTGAAAATGTTACACCCCTGATTAGTTTAATTCCTGCAGGTTTAATCCCACTTTACCTCTGCTTTCTTTCCAGGTGGGGCAGGTAGACTAGCAGAGGGTAGAGGACTGGACCCCCCTCATCCATTCCTTCGCCATCCTGTAAATTAAAGCAGAGTTGTGTTTTTTTTTTTTTTCCTGTCTGAACAACTTGTAAAGCTGTGAATTCATGATCACATGACCGTGGATATGGACGCAGTCCTGTCCGACTTTGTCCGTTCCACTGGAGCTGAACCAGGATTGGCCAGAGATCTGCTAGAGGGTGAGTTGCAGAGAATGCATTCACATTTGACAGAAAACATTTGGAAAACACGCTTGTTTTTATAATTGTCTTAACCATTGCCGCACCTATCCACTGTTTCTGTAGAATGGATCTTTTATGCAATTTTCAGTGCAGTGCACATGCTACACAATAACGTTTCATAAAAGTACAAACTTGGAGTGACACAGAATATTGGTATGTGTGAATTTTGTTATTTCTTCTGTTATTACTTATGCGTAAATTTTTGTATACATACTTCTCAAATCAAAGTTAAACTTTCTGGTCAAAACCACTTTTCAGTCACTTGCATGCATCTTTTTTATTTTATTCATGCTGGTTCCACTTTTTATGTTTTAAAAAATTCCATAATGGTTATGTTCAAGCCGACTTCTATTTTCACCAGTGCTTCCGGCTTGTTAGCATTAATTAGGCTTTCTGACACTAACAGAACAAAGGTATAGCTTGCTCCTTTTGCCTAACTGCAGCACAAGTTGCAGATAAGAATATGCGTTAAAAATGTAATGCAATGCAGTGAACATCAGCAAGCCAGTGAGCCCAACTGTGCTTTCAGTTCTGTTAGTTGCCTGACTGAAAGGAAAAGCCAGTGGCCTTAAGATAAGATAAGATAGCCTATGGATGTGTTGACTTGTGGTAAATATTTAAACTAATTCTGGATGTGTCATTTGTTCTATGCAGCAGATGCTGGGCTCAAACAGATGTTCCTATTCTTCTTCCCATCTGTAGGCAAGAACTGGGATTTCACTGCTGCCCTTAGTGACTTTGAGCAGCTGCGACAGGTGCATGCTGGGAACCTCACATATTCATTCACACAAAATAGGATGTACCTGCTTCCCGAAAAGGAGATGGCCAGGGTAGGGCGGCCCATACTCCACCGCCAAGATGAAGTGGTGCAAGGTGAGGTCATCAACAAGGGGTGTGTTTTCAGGTTGCATAACATAATATTAACTGTAAATGAACCAGTGTAAAGTGCTGGCTTGATGACTGCTTATCAATACAATGTGCCTGTTCTTCTCCGAACCTCTCCTGAATCCAAAATTTACTAGATTACTACATAGAACTACCTTTAAAAACACACCGTATAACAACTTTTTCTGCCATGGTCTTTTAACAGCTACAGAAAAGCGTCTGTCGAGGGGCATTTCCCATGCCAGTTCAACCATTGTATCCTTGGCCCGTTCTCATGTCTCAAACACTGGAGGTACCAGTAGTGAACCACTTCTGGACACGCCCCTGTGCACTTTCCAGCTACCTGACCTCACTGTGTATCGAGATGACTTCCGCGGCTTCATTGAGAGGGACCTCATTGAGCAGTCGATGATGGTGGCTTTGGAGCACGCTGGTGAGAAGAACTAAACATCAACACATGAATGGGATTGTTGGATTTTGTTTTTTTTTAAATACATCACGTCCCTTTTTTTCAAATATTTACATAGAAAACTATTTCAGTGAAACATTTAAGTAGATTTACAGTTAACTCACCACAATGCAATGTAGATCCCCCACAAAAGAAAAAACAATTAACATCAACTAAGCTTTTCACAACACAGAAACTCCAGACATCATAAAGCCACATTTACATATTCAGTATGTTGCATGATATCGCATCACTGGAAGGTTTCAACTTTAGCACAGTAGATGATCCAGGCATTTCACAATCATTCAAATTGTTTAACACATCCAAATGTAAATATTTATAGTCAAATATCTGCTAATATGAAGAATTAAAATTTTAATTTTCTGCCGGCCTTTTCGCAAAAGACATTTTGTCAAAATTAATAAGGGCTGAGTTTCATTTAGTTTTTCTGTTTTAGGGTCCTGATTGAATTAATTGACTATTTTTTTAATATCGTGTCATACATCAAACAGAATATTCCCAGCTCAAATGGGCATACAAGACACATCTATTGAGAGGAAAAAAGAAAAGGAAATAAATTAATAATTAATTAGAGAGAGCCATAATACTGGGTCGTGTGACATCTTATTTCCTTTATGGAGGCCTAGTTTTAACATAATATGTTTATATTCCAAACCTCATTTTTTTCCATTTGGAAAGTACCACAGCAATTGTTGGTTTTATACCGTGTCATATTCGTGACACAAGAAGTTAATATTTTCCTATTTTGCTACAGGGCGACTGAACTGGTGGACAAAAGTGGTTTCAAACTGTCAGAATTTGCTGCCTCTGGCGACAAGTGGAGACGGAAATTGCCTTTTACATGCAGCTTCGCTTGGTGAGTATTGAGGACCTCTCAAACAAGACCCCAATAATGTGCAGGTTCACACACCATTAGCATTAATTAAGAGAGAATCATTGCTACAATACTGCAATGCACATTAACTTCTCTTCTGTGGCCCAATCTGGAGTCCTACATTTGAAAATATTTAATATCTTAACTAATATGCAGACATTATTCAAGCCCTTGTAGTGCATCTTCTGAATAACAGGTGTTAAAATGTTATTGATGGGCTTAAACCCGTGCTCTAAAAGAGATTTAGATTTTTATTTCATTTCATTTATTTTGATCTTTCAAAAAGATAATGTGTGCCTTGTTAAAGAAATTACAAGAAAAGCTGCTGTAATGTCTGCTGCTTAAATCACTCAGTGTTGTGTTTTTTATTGCAGGCATGTGGGGTTTTCATGACCGGGATCTGATGCTACGTAAGTCTCTGTATGCGCTGATGGACCATGGGTTGGAGAGAGAGGCACTGAAACGCAGGTGGAGGTGGCAGCAGACTCAGCAGAACAAAGAGGTCTGTTGTAGAAGATGGGCATGCTCTAGTTCATCTTTGTAACTGCATGAGGAAAGTGGCAGTCTAATAATGCAACTTCTGATCAGAATGTTACTAGATTGAGTCCTCGGACGAAATGGGAAAAATATACTGGGCAGTGTTAAGTTACAGTCTTTTCGTGCTTCCTACAGTATGATCAACAGTGCAGCTGTATGCACATCTTCACGTAAAGGTTTACAATTTCAAATGAACACTGTGCACCATTGTTCATTAATTGTACAATATTGTATTTGTAGCAGTAAATATTTTTGATCCTAAAGCATAAAAATAACTTTTTAGCACGTCTTTTGTGATGGCATCATTTGGTTTGAACAAATTGTGCAAGAATATATGAAGTGATCACTGATCACGTTATCGGATACACCTATTGCTATTCAGTATAACAGCCCTGCCATAAATTCTACCTTCATGGAGTTTAAAGTCTCATATTTTTCTAAGATTTGTAAATTAGTTGTTAATGATTTTTATTAACTAAATTATAATTATAACATATATAATGCATACACTGAGAGGAAACAATATTAGAAACACCTCCCAAATTCCAGTTACATTAAAACAGGACCACAGAATTATTATTTTACTATAGTACTAGTAACTTATATAGCTACAGTAAACTAAATTCAAATGTTAAACCACTCCCATATCAGTATAATTAATTCACTGTTAAACAGTTAATAGTGACTTTTTGATCCCTTTTTAAGTACTAACAGCATGCCAGTGACCTTATTTAATGGAAAAAGCAGCCCCAGATCATTCATTATCCCACTGTTTAGTTGTTTTATCTCTATTTATAGCGTTTGTACCTACTATTAATATTCTGTTAAAACCAGAGAATGTGGCTCTTTAAGTTGTGGATGAATTGTACTTTACTATTCTACCAAGGCAAAAAGAGTACCTTTTAGAGCATTTTCTTCACATAACACAATGATCCTCTCCTCTCCCAGGGAACACAAAGAGCGCACTAAATATGTTTTCGAAAGTAGTTGCAGACAGTAAGCATATACCCACTGAAGAGATGGTACGAAAATTCCTCCTAAACACATCATTTCAACTGAAATTGCTTTGGTGGAGTTTCACGATGCCTGGCAGTAGAGGACTGTTGCTGCACTAGGAAGTGTTCTTGAATGTAATTTAGGTAAATAGAGGCTTTCAAAATTAGATTCCTTATGCGTATACTATGCAGGTGAATAACATGCTGATAAGGGTTATGTTGCTGCTTGTGAACGACAGGGTTTTGTAAAGGCTCTAGTTAACTTCCTTTCCTTATTTGTTGTAACCTTGTGTTTAAATGGCATAACGTCAGTGCATGCTTTTGTGACATTTGACACTCCCTCTCTAAATGGCAAGTGTGTGCGTGTGTCCTTCCTTTCTCCTCAGTCTGGTCTGGTGTACACGGAGGAGGAGTGGCAGAAAGAATGGAATGAACTGTTGAAGCTAGCCTCCAGTGAGCCAAGAGTACACTACAGCACCAACGGCACCAACGGGTAAGGTCTGTCTCAGACAATGTGGAGACTGTTAACCCACTGCACACTTAGTCACTCATGTTTTATTCATGAATAAACAACTGTGCTCACAGTCTGAACTAAGTGGCTGCTCCTCATTTTTGTCACTGCTACTTATTTTAACAAGTTCACCGGGTTAAATAAAGCTCTGTATTACAACCCTCACAGCTTTGAATGTGATTCTAATTTTTAAAAAATAATTGTTTAAATGCAGATGTCACTCAATATTATTGTATTACTCATTGGCTAATGACTTTTTGTTTTATTATTTGTGGTTAACCAAAAGTCAACAATTCATTGGTATTAAAATTTACAGATTTACAGTCCACTTTAATCTTTGATTATCCTTGGTTTTGTAAGAGCATAAACAATTTTGTTCTAGTTAACCAAAAGCTGTGTTGTTGTCTTCAGGGCGGAGTCCTCAGATGAACCAGTTTATGAGAGTTTAGAGGAGTTCCATGTCTTCGTCTTGGCTCACGTGCTCAGAAGGCCCATAGTGGTGGTGGCCGACACTATGCTGAGGGACTCGGGAGGAGAAGGTAAATATTGATGAGTGATTATTTTTTTCATTTTCACAATTATTGACTGAGACTATAAAATGTCAAAAAATTTAGAAAAATGGGTTATGGGGATCATCAAAAAGTGCTCAATGTGATATTACATTGCTTCTTTTGTCTAACCAACAGTCTAAAAATCCCTGACAAAGGCTTGAGACTTGTTATTAACTGTCACTCAGCAAACTCAAAATATAGAAAATACTTACATTTAAGAAGCTGTAACCCGCAAATTTTTCTCTTGACAAATGACTTGAAATTATGATTTGTTTGTCAGTTTCTTTTTTATCTTGTAAGCCACATATTTCATGACATTTTTTAAATAATATAATTTATTCTGTTTACATCTATACCTCAGGGTTGGCATATAGAGAATGTCACACTACACTTAAGAGCACATTTAGCTAATCACAAGGAAGTATTAGAAAGAGGGTATTTCAGGTTGTCAGTGACTGATGTCATTGTAACACAGTCACCCATCTGGTCTCACAGGCAGGTTAAAACCAAAAATAGGAACTACTGCCAAATACTGTGTGATCGATTTTTGTTGGATCAAACATGTGAATACACACATTTTTTTTTTTTCACAGAAAGCAACTCACAGCACTAATGCGAGGGAACTGAAGCGGCAGTCTGAATGATTAAATTGTATTAGATGTTAACTTTCTTTACATTGTTGAGACAGTTCAGTGTGAATACACTGATACCAGAGATAACGCTTGCCTTGTTATGGAGTTAATGGGACAGAAATAAGTTAGTAAAGTATTGGTCTTACTCACTGATGAAAGTGAAAGCTCATTTCCATTTTTGGCTCAAATCCTTCCTGTGTGCTTGAAAACAGTGCAGAGGTCATGCTTTTCAGATGTGTAATGTCCTTGTCACACTTTCCTAGCCTTTGCTCCCATCCCATTTGGAGGCATCTACCTACCGCTGGAAGTGCCAGCTGCCAGGTGCCATCGCTCGCCCCTGGTCCTGGCGTACGACCAAGCACACTTTTCTGCCCTTGTGTCCATGGAGCAGAAGGACTGCTCCAACGAGCAGGGTAATGCTCAGCATCAAACTTCTTTAGTGTCATTGTCTGACCGTTTTTTTTTTTTTAGTTTTAAAGCAGCTGAAATAACAGCACATCAATGAAAGTTTTTAAAATAAATTCTACCTGAGATGCCTGGAATGATTTTTTTTTTTTAATCTTGTCGGTGTTCATTTCATAGAGATCACTTGATCGAGTACCTCAAGAGATTTCTGTAGCTAAACACCACGCAGCAAACTTAAGTTTAATATTTCAATTAAAGCTCAACTAATACATGATTACAATATTTATGTTATGGGCCTGAATATAGATGTTTCAGCAATATGTCTATTTAGTTAAGTTAAACTGTCTATATTCAAATTACTCCTCTTTCATGGTGTGATGACATACTCTTATTTCAACCTCGCAAGAGTTGAATTTTGGCAAAAAACTGAATACTTACTCACACTAAGGTTTCTGTGCACAAATCCCAGCTGTATCTGTAAATCCTGAATTCCAAGGCATTTCCAGAAATTGATTTTTTTGCTCATTGGACCAAAAATATCTGTAGAAGCCAATAGCAATTTTGGTCGGACCCAGCAGGCTGAGAAGGTGAAAAAAATGATTGCACTTAGAATTATTTCTAGCTACTGACAATCCAAAGTGCTGACTTAAAAATGTTATCTTCTAACAGTTTTTTTCTCCATCTTTACCAGCAGTCGTGATCCCCCTCACTGACTCTGAGCACAAAATGTTGCCTCTGCACTTTGCTGTGGACCCTGGCAAAGATTGGGAGTGGGGCAAGGATGACACAGACAATGTGATGCTGGCCAGGTATGTTCTCCTAAAAACAACTCTTCCACAATTACACCCAGTGATGTTTGTCGGCACAGAGGTGCCTTTTGCTAATGGACTTGTCTAAAGTGCTGTGACACAGATAAGAGCAAGAATGTTCTCTTGCATGGGTGCACCCATTATAGGCAGCTGTCCCTTCAGCACCCACTGTCAGTGTGTAGGGATTTACCCCAACTCCAGATTAGCGACAGTGCTAGGGAGAATAAGAATAGCTTTAAATACCTTCTATGAATGGACCAAGGGATGGAGTATGAAAATAGCAACTGGGTACAAAAACGAAAAAATAGTTAACCTCCTGTGTAGTTCACTTCAGTTGGTGACAACGTGGATGTGTTATTCATATGAAATGGTGGATAGTGAGCTCTCTGAGTATTCTTTTGGATCTATTTTCTGGTACCATAGTTTAGAAACCATGTTGGCTCAGTGCTGTGCACTAGCAAGAAAATGTTTTACATTTCAGCATGGAGTAAAATCTTCAACTACCTAAACCCAGTGATTACATTGTGGGAATTTGAAGCTCAGGCACAAAAAAGAACAAGGTTGTGGTCCCCTCTCGCTGAACTATTTTCTCTCACTTTCTCTCTCGTCCTACCAGTGTGGCTCTTTCTTTGGAGGCTAAGCTCCAAATGTTGCACACCTACATGACGGTCACCTGGCTGCCCCTGCCCTGCGAGGTAAGACTGAGTGCACACATCCATCCTGAGTCACGTTTGTTCCTTTGCAGCAGGAAGGGTTTAAAGCCCACACTCAAACAACAGGATACGTGTTATTTAGTTTTAACATCCTGGTTACTTTTTCAGTGACAGGCAAGGTAAATCAATGATGCAAAGAATGGTGAATTAATTTTAATCTGACAGAAATCTGGATGAGGATTCTAAAGACTCATTCAGGTTTTTTTTTACCAGCCAAATTTAGTTTTAGGAGAAGAAAAATAAAACCCAAATTGTAATGGGATTATTTGGCCAGATGCCAAAGTGGTTGCTAGACTTAAACATTACAGCTGCTTGTGGTTATTGCTTAATTCCCTGCATTCATTATAAACAGTACCATATTTTCTTTTCTACTTTTCCACGATCAGACCAGCTGCTCTCCGCCTGTTGTTACAAAGCCTATGTAAAAAACAAAGGACACTGGGCCATTCAGGTCATAGAGTCACTGCACGCAAACACCATGACAAAGCTCATCTTTTGTGCCACACGCTGAAATCACCGAGAACAACTTCAGAGACGTATAGTTTAGTTTACTGACCATTCGGAAACGCTCTTTGTGTTTACAGCAAGTGCCAGACAACCACAGCAAAACAAAAGACATCAAAATCACAGACAGACATTAAAACAATAACTAGACACCTGATGTTACAAGGAACTGTTTAACAGAGCTATACTGGAATATTAAGGATTTATACCATACTTGATTTCTCAGCCTTATTGTTAGGGAGGGTTCTGATATATTACCGAGGACCACCTATCCTTTCCTTAACTATCAGGTCTTACAAAGCAGTGTAGTTGATGACCCAAATTTTTCTAGACATGTCAAGAATAGCAGGCAGTAAAATGTAAAATACTCTCAGTGACTGAATGAAGAACTTTTAATTCTTAAGCTGCATAGATTGCTGACAGAAGGACATAAATCCCTGTGTCATAATCAAGTATATCATAATTTAATTGATCACAATTTAAGGACATAGGTCTGTTTAGAAATGCTAACAGGAGATATCTGTGTTGGTCAGTATTGTTGAATGTTGGGGCTTTCTGTTTCTTATTTCAGATCAGACTAATGCGTCATGTAGGTCATGGCATTTTCAAATATAGCATTTACACTTACTGTAACATTTTTGTAGATATGACTGGAAATTAGGAAACTGAGTCACAAGATTTTTTTCTGTATGGGTATGCATAAACAGCTCTATGACTCAATCTTTTTCCCATTTATCTAATGGGCTTTTGCCTTCTCCGTAGAATTACACCAGAAGCTGTCTTCCGAATATTTTTTTTTCTTTACATGATCAGTAGATTGGTGGCTAATGTAATTTTTTTGTGAGGTGTTACTCTGTTTGCTAATATTTTTACTTTGTTGTCTTGCAGCAAGCCCCTCTGGCGCAGCCTGAGTCTCCAACAGCATCGGCAGGAGAAGATGCTCGTACACCTCCTGACTCAGGAGAGTCAGACAAAGAGTCAGTCAGCAGCAGCTCCAATGGCAATGGAGACACAACCACAAGCTCGGCTGTTAACGGAGGTGGATCTTTGGCGAAAAACTGCTCCTCTTCCTCGTCAAGTTCTTCAAGTAATGGATCAGCAGGGACCGGAACTGGAACAGTGGGGAAGGACAAAACCAAAAAGGAGAAGGAGAAGGATAAAGACAAGAAGAGGGCCGACTCTGTGGCCAACAAGCTTGGCAGCTTTGGAAAGAGCCTGGGCAGCAAACTGAAGAAAAACGTGGGTGGACTGATGACAGGCAAAAACACTGGAGCTGGAGGTGTCAAGCAGGAAGGCCGGGAGAAGAAGAAGGTCTCTTTTCGGGGAAGAAAGGGCAGCAAGGACAGCTCGCCTTCAGCCCACACCTCAGAGGATTCTGGGAAAGGCTCACCCTCATCAGGTAGCGAGCGTCTTCATGGAACAGGGAGCAGTATGAGTAGCAGTGCTGGGAGCAGTACTGAGAGTGATTCCTACAAGTACAGTGCTGATGTCAAGGTGAGCCTGGGCATCCTGCGCGCTGCCATGCAAGGTGAGAGGAAATTTATTTTTGCCAGCCTGCTCACTACCAGCAACCGGCAACCCTTCCAGGAAGAGATGATCCAGCGCTACCTCACTGATGCGGAGGAGCGCTTTCGGGCCGAGCAAGAACAACAGCGCCGGGACGCAGAAAGGAAGGGCATCATAAATGGCATGCAGCTATCTAAGAAGGAGACACTTCCTGGTGCCGAGATGACCTACCGGCCTTATGAGCCAAAAGAGGAGCTGTTGGAGAATACGTCACCTTCCTTTAACCAACTTAAGCCCGCTCCTTTGAGCCCCTCGATGTACTCTGCTGTTGTGCCCATCCCCCGGCCCTCACTTGTAGATCAGCCTCCTGCGGCGTCCCCCCTCAACCCACACCTTCATATTCACCCCTACATGGATACTCGGCGCCAGCTAGCTGGTGGCTCCCCGGCAACCTCCTACCCCGGCCTCCCTTCTTACGCCACCCTTCCCCGGCATTGCCCAACAGCACAGGGCCCCTCCCATCCTCAGTACAATCACTCGCAAGGCCCCTCGTCCCTGAGTCCCTCTCATCTTGTGCCCTCCTATCTCCCAGAGTGTGACCCACCAGACTACCCTGGGTCTGAACCCGCTGCAGGGAGTTACCACAACGGCTTCCGGGACACGCGCTCCAATGTTGAATCTCGTAGTGGGCAACCCCCAGTCAGACACTACTCACTGGGCAGCGCCGGTGGTTTGACCAGCCTGCAGTCGAGTCGCTGTCGGACACCAAGCTGCACCTACTATGGACACCCTGAAACCGGCAACTACTGCTCCTACTGCTACCGAGAAGAGCTTAAAAAAAGGGAGCCAGAAGCAGCCATCCACAGGTTTTGAATGAACCTCGCCATGGCTTGATGAGTGGCCTTTTTCAGTTAGAAAAAAAATAAAGGCTGGGGTGGATCAGCCTCTGAAACCACAAAGAAAAGGCAATACCAGCTCCCCTTCGTTTTTTGAGCTGTGTCACCTCCTGTTAGATTTCCTTAGAAACTGGCAGGGAGTCGGTATGGCTACAGAAAAAAACAGGGTGGTGTCTGACTGCTGGGGTCTCATGACCATAGAATAAACTAACTGCACTTCTGTTACATTTTGCTGTGGCTCTTATGCAGGTGTTAGGTATGAGTGTATTTGTATGTGCAAGCTGCAGGCTCTCCTCCTTTATGAGAGTTCAATGCCTTGCTACTGTCTCCTCCCAGTGGAGAGAATGTATATCACAGGCATCATACATGAAACTCATCAATACAGTTTATATGCACTTATGCCCTGGGTCAGACTCACACTACTTCATACAGTGATGCAAGCACAGGCAGAGACGACACAAATGTCTCTGCTCCTTTGTGGTCTGTGACATTATAATGTTTGATTTGGTTGATTAGGGGATGTTTTAGCATTTTGAAATCACATCCGTTTAGGATACAGGTTTTACACTACTATCACTAGATGCTTGCGTCATACGTACCTCAAGAAACAGCAAGAGTTAATCGGTGTCGAATTGCCTTTTCGTCAGTCACCGTTTGCATAATGCAAATCTTAACAACCGTGCAATGCTAATGATGAAGTGTTCTGTGGGCTGCTGTGGTGCTAACATTACAGAACGCCAACACGTACATGTCCATGCATTGAAGACAGCTGCTCTGCACTTTCACTAGTATGTTTTTGACAAAACAGATACACCCTAATCATGTTTTTGTCTGATTCATATATGTGTAAATTGGATTGTGAGGATGTCAACCGTTTTGAAGGTTAAATGCAGTTGTTGACATTAACGATGTAGAGGACAAACATGACAAGTTAAGAGCACTACATACACTAATGTTCCCTGAGCCTGACTTAGAGTTTTTAAAAAATGGAATACTCAACATCAGATATTGGAGTGGCATATTTCTCTTTCTTAGTCTTCCTCTCTCTGTAACAATGGCTGGCATAGGGGTATTTGATTATTGTGGCCAACCCCAGCATGCGACACTACATGCTACAAGTCACATACAGCACAACAGATTTTGGAGACAACTGTCACATTCTCAACATACTGCTAATTGTGCTGTTGAAATTTTGGATTTCAGACAATAAAAGCAAGTTAACAGATTTGTTTCTACAAATGTGGAATATAGTTGCTCCAAAGCAGTGATGTCGGTAGTTATAACTTTTGCCTCCAATTTTTGTGTGCGTGATGCAAAGGGATGAATTCACTGACAAATTATGGTAAATGGTTCAGATTCTATTACTAGTTTTAAAAAGACAAACACGATGTGGTCTGATGGTTGAAAATTGTGTCCTTGCTAATTGGACTTCCGGATGCTTATGGGTTTTATGACCCACTGCAACTTCTGAAGTTCTGCTGAAGGCAGTTTACTTACTTCCTGGCATTGATCCCTCCAAATCCAGTTGTGTTAACTCCTTTTTGCACAAATTCAAGCACTTTGCTGATGTCCATAGTTACCAAACCTTTTCCTATTTTTGAAGTGGCCTGACTGTTTTCCTTTGTTCACCCGCAGACACTGCCACATCTGTTCATGAGAAATGAAGGGGCGCGGGTCACAAGGGTTTTCTTTATAAGGATTCACTAACTGTAGATCTGCAGCGTTTGATGCCAGTGTCGCCATCTAACTCAGTTTCCTAGTTGCCTTTTTTCCCCTAAGTACATTGTGCAAGACATACATCAAGCATCCACTGCTTGCATCCTGTCCTGCAGATTCTACTACTGCTGCCCCAAAATGTAATGACTAATAAGTCATTGAAATTAACACAAAACATTAGCCATTTTTTTTAGTTAGACATGTCTCTCATACAGATGCCGTAATACAGACAGATGTTCTGTTTCAGTCTTCCTTCGGGCGCTGGAGCCTATCTCAGCATCTTACGACGAAGGCGGGGTCACCCTGGACAAGTGGCCAGTTCATCGCAGTGCTGACATATAGAGGCAATTTAGAGTGACCAATTAACCTAACCCCCAGCCTGCATGTTTTTGGACTGTGGGAGGAAGCCGGAGTACCCGGAGAGAACCCACGCAGGCACAGGGAGAACATGCAAACTCCACACAGAAACGCCCTGACCTGGAATTGAACCCAGGACTTTCTTGCTGTGAGGCGTCAGTGCTAACCACTGCACCACTGTGCCGCCTCTGCCTTCTAATTTAAAATTTAAGGCTGTTTCGGTTGTACTAATGTGAACATGGTTATTTAAATAATTAAATTTGTCATTATTTCCAGTATGACGAGCCATGGTGTGGAATTTCTTTAGAGGCAGTGTGACTAGTTGCTCTACTCTCCAAACTGTTACGTTGGCAGTTTGAAAAGCACAATTTAGTATGCAGTTCACTGCCTTGTCCAGCTGAGGGTGCTCTTGTTCTTTTACTGGGTGACTGGCGCGTCCCCTAGGGACCTTCTCAAACTACAAACACAACTAACCAATATATTGGGAAATCATTTCAGTAGTGCTAATTTAACACTACATAACACAGCATTACAATATGTTCTAGCTGCTGAAGGAAGAAGGGAGTCTTTTTGCTGTGCATTTAAAATAGCAGAGTTTTAGTGACAATAAAACAATTTTCCAACGCTATCTCCCAAAATAGTGCATTTCCTATGTTTTTGTATGCCGACATGTGTCCATGCACTAGCATTTTAATTCAGACCAAACCCCATAAGGTGTTCCCTTACCGGGGGAAGCCAATGCCTGCTCCAAAAATGTGTATGTCTGCATACGCTTTCCTGCTTTCCAAAGTAATGATTAGCTTACAAAACATTACACGTTTTTAATTTATTTTATTTTATTATTATTATAAAAGGATGCCTCAGAAACATGTAAAACATCAGATTTTACAGGCTACAAATACTTTTTGTATTGAAATAAAAAAAAACAAAAAAACATGAGAGGTTGTATAAAATATGTTCCACATTATTTTTGTAAGCCCAAAGTTTTACAGTGTTTTTAAAAGGGTAAGAATGTATATTGTTGGATATTGAAATAGGTATGATGCGTTTGCAAGAGTCTGGATTTGGAGCAGAATTGATGTTCAGCAGAAAGTGGCATTTTGGCTGTCAAAGGTGATTCCCGGATGGGCCTCTTGATGTTTGAGGTGTTCTTGTTTTAACT
>KV751342.1:762590-781221 GCA_001698575.1 Mola mola | reverse complement strand
TTTTTTTTGTACATTTTTGTTTCATTATTTTACCACCATCTATCCTCAATATGCTTAAAACCGACAGTCGACCCAGCTTGTTTTCTCCAAACCAGAAGAGAAGTGGCTCAGAATTAGTTTTTGCAACACAGCTAACCCAATATATTTTTCTATATATTGTACAACACTGTAATTTCTGTATGGACAGAATATTCATCATCAGTGACATTAACATGGAATACTTCCAAGTTGCATGGAACGGGAACTGTTGCATGTAAATGGCAACCCATTTTACCAACTTTGTGCATTACTTTAACTTGGTTTCATTTGTCCTGGTATTTTGATGTTTTGTTGGGTTTTTTTTATGATTTTATTGTTATGCTTTTTGTTTGTTTGTTTGAGAGGAGAGCACTAAAACTGTGTGTCAGTGCAATCTGGATAGAAAGAACATCAGATTTTATGTTAGCTTATTATTATAATTAATGATGGGGTTTTTTTGCACCGTTTGAATAAATTCTCATTGTATTTCAACAATGCTGTGCTTCCAATCTTTTCTGTTTAACATTGAAAACTCCTTCTGTTTACCATATGATATGGAATTAATTCCATAAAATATTATATATGCATCCATCCATCCATCCATCCATTTTCTACGGCTTATCCTGCCTGCATGCATCGGCACAGTCAAGTGCATCTCCAACAATTTAAATGTAGTGATTTTTTTCATCAGTTATTAAGGAAGTGACTTTATAATATATTCTAGGTTCGTTAGAAACCAAACGTCTAAATCCCTTTACTATTGCAGTCCCAGTAATAAGGACCCAGAGTTTAAAAGAAACCGAAAATCCACTGGGATGGTCTAATTTGGAACTGGGGTGTAAACAATTTGTCAGGTGAGAGAAAATTGACCGAGAATTATTTTCAGTTTTACATGGTTGGCTAATTAAGTCCTCTCAGTTGTGAAGATAATTTTATCCACAAAAGAAAACTATTTTTTTTAAATAATTGGTAGTTGCAGTCTGTTGGAGGAAACTCAACTAGTTAAGGTTTTGGGGTGTGCTTGGAAACAGTCCTGCTCAAGTGACCTTAAGCGACAGACTTTCCCTCAATAGTCCAATGAATTATTATGGTAAACGTGGACCTTAAAACTTTGACTCATTTCAGTGGAATAGAGAAATAAACAGCTAAGAAATATATAGTATGTTATTGCTAATGAATATGACTTACATTTTACTCTAGCCTTGTTGTTTTATCCATTGCTGAATAACTCCAGCTCAGATGACGCAGGCCCTCTGTCTGTGACTCATTTACATATTAGAGAAATTGGACACCCTTATGTAATATTGAAGCGTTTCCTATGTGGTAAAAATCCAGACCTCTATTATAGTTCACAAGGAGCCTGTATATCCACCTGTTGAGCAGGACATACTGTTGCTCACGATTATTCAAACTTTCCCATTTCTCGCTGTCGAGGAATTTCTCTTGAATTTGTCACCCGAAAGAAAAATAGGCAGATTTACTATTTTTTTCTCCACAAGTTTTGATGGAAGAAGAAAAGAGCCAGTCTGCAAACAGACCTGCTAAAGAATCAGGAATAAAAAGGTACTGTAGAGCCTGTGGTTTGTACCTTAACAATACTTGTTAAGGTACAACTTAAGGGGGTGTTTCGAAGACTTTTGTGCATATTGGCATTCTTACTCAGCTACTGCTTCAAATTAAACCCTCAGCAGTGTGTTGTCTGAACACAAAAGCAAAGCATTTTACTGTGCTTCACAAAAGTAACTTATTTGGAGGTCACTGGATACCAAATAGATTCTGTAGGCAGCTACCAGTGGAGAACAAGCTCAGAGAACCACTTCAGACAGATTCCTCAGTCGCAGATGTATGAAAATCTACAATCTAAACAAAGGACAAGATAGAAACAAGCTACACAAACTCGAATTAAGGGAACTTGAGACAACTGCTGTAAAGCAGTGGGGCAACAGTTATAATTCCCAGTTAACTTTACAATCGCTTTACCATTTGACTATTAAATGCTGTAACAACTGCATCTCTGTAATAAAAACACACAGGGAACTATTAACTATTTAACCGTTTAGAGGCATATGCAGGCCGACAAAAAGTTCTAGCTCTTTACGGCACTGAATAATTTTTTATTTATTTATTTAATTTTCCATTTTAAAGGCGAACATTCATGCATTTTATCATGTTTTGCCCACTGAAAAAGCACCCCATAGAGCACTCTATCATCGTTTGTCTACTGGAAGGGCACTCTAGAGAACACTTCACTGTCTTTTCTCCACCAGCACTCTGGAGCTCACTTTATTGTGTTTTCGTCACTGTAAGGGCACCTTATCATGTCTCTTGCATGTTGGGCCATCCAAGAATGCATTTCAGTACATTTTCTTAATTGGAAGTGCAGGGCTTCATAATGTTTTCTCCATACATGGGCACTCTAGAGGGGCACTTTACCATGTTTTGCCGTAAGGGCACCCAAAAGGGTATTTTACATTTCTTGCATATTAGGCCAAACTACAAGACATTTTATAATGTTTTTTTTTTCCATTGCCATTGGAAGGGCACTCTAGAGTATATGTTACCATATTTTCTCCCCTGGAAGACCACCCTAAAATGCACCTTATTACATTTCTTGCCTATTTGGCCACTATGAAGGGCACTTTATCATCCACAACTTGTACTAGTTTAACTGGTTGTAAGATTGCTAATATATAAGATCAAATTTCACAGAATTTTACAGACATAAAATCATAATTTTGCATCAGGAGGTCCACTCTCGAAGGGTAATAAGCAAACAGGTGTGGTATAAAAGCTGTTAGAATGAAATTTGAAGAACTGGGAGAGGTGAAAGACAAAAAAGGAGTGGACGACCAAGAAAACTGTCAAAATCTGATAAGAAGTGGTAGGGTCACAACCAAGAAGCTGTTTCATCAGATGGGGATCAGGGGATAAACACTGACAGTCATGGACTGACCTCCACAGAGTCCAGACCTGAATATTAATGAGGCGGTGTGGGATCACCTGGACAGGTGGAAAGAAATTAGACAGCCTGACTCTAAAGAAAAACTCTGGGAAGTGCTGAAAGAAGCCCGGTATAATACGCTAGAAGATTACTGAAGAGAGCATCAACACAGTCTTCACAAAAACGTTCAAGATGTGCTGAATGCAAGGAGAGGTCACACTACATACTGATGTTTGCCTGCAGAAGCTAAATACAGATGTTCCTTTAAACTTTGCCCAGATATCTAAGCTGGCCTAAGACCTTTGCACAATACTGCACATGAAGCTGACTTTTACTCGTTTTGGAGGAAGGACTTGCAAATATATACAAGTAAGAGTGTAAGTAGTGTAGGCCTTTTTTGGTTTTAATTTTGATGATCATGACTAACGCAATTTAGGGTGAAACATTGTAATACTTTGAATTTTTTTTTAAATTATTGAATTGTGGGGTCATGATTGGGATTGACATAGTAAAATGCTTGACATGTTTTGATTCACATTAATGACTCTAGAAGATACCTCCTTTCTTAGATAACTGATGAAAAATTGCGATATTTTATTATTATTATTATTATTATTTTTAAATGGTATTAGCATTCTGCGTTTTCAGGCTGCGTATCAAAGAAGTCATTGTTGAGTGGTGATGAGTTCAAGTGTCTAATGAAAGCTTGGAAAACTGGCCGCTTTGTACGTTGAGTCACTTTGCTTACATTAGAGCCGTAAATAAAACATCGTGTAGTCTTTCACTATTAATTTGAGACCCCTAGGGTGGTTTAGCTGGGGTTTTTTGTCCTGTTCCAGATGCTCTGGCCCTTTAAGGAGCTCCACCGCTGCTGCACTTTTTTTTACAAGAGCGTTTGTTTCACTATGGGAAAGGAGTAAACAAACAGAGCGCTGTGGTGGGGAGGATAGCAGCAGTAACGGCGAACATATGCACCTCTCCACTAGTGACTAACGCGTTAATAATAGTCCGGTGACTGGTGGAAGGTTTCGTTAGGGTGCTCCAGGTTTTCTGTGTGGTGGGGACACACAGATGCCGTCAGCGCAGATAGCAATGAAAAGAGCGAAAATAGTTTGTCTCTCGGCACTGAACACCTCAGCTGTCGGTGCCGCCGCCGGGGATACGGGCTAACCGTGACTGGACTCTGGACCTCTCGTCGCTTTCTCACTGGGTTCCTCGACCAAAAACATGGAAAGAAGGGAACGTTAACCCAGCACTAGTTACCTTATGTTATAGTAACGCACATTTCTGTTTCGTTTTTCATTCAGTCGTCTACATTTCGCTCGTATATAAATTCCAAGTGGAGTCAAGCTATCGTCCAAAATGCTGACAGGATCTAAAACCACGTTCAAAGTGAGACAAATGCTCCCAGACATCAAGGTAAGGTTCCCCTTAGCGAACTGATGCTAGCGTTGTTGAGTGAAGTCTGCTAACCCTGCTGGATCACATTTACTTGTATTTACCCTGTCAAATACTGTCTGGCTGTCGTTTGAGTCTTAATTCCGGTATTAAACCCCACGCTGTATATGATGTGAATTTAAAATGTATTTTGCTTATTGCCTTTGTTTTTTCATACAAAGCACGTGTGAGTTTTGTACATACAAATGCTGGTCTTACGTAGTTTGCCTTTAACTCTTAATTTTACCACCGTGCCTGTTGCCACCGGAGAAAACGGAGGTTATCGTTATCAGCTGAATAATGGTTTGCAAGCCCATTTTGCTCTTTAAAGTGGTGCAGTTAACGGTGCCTTATCAACAGCTCCTCATGTGATCTAACGCCAGAGAGGCCAGGAAGCAGACAATGCCATGATGCAGGAAACCCCAGCCATCATTCCTTGTGCACAGCTATAAATATATGCATTCAGGTAGCTTGCAGCTGGTTGGATGAGAAACCTGCGGTCCTCTCCTCAGAAACCACTCTATGTTAATATGGACTGTCGAGTTGTTTTCGAGGCAGCTCTTTCCTTCTTCCAGGGCAACAGGGAAATGTATGTCACTGTCTTTGGCTGCATGCCTCCTTGAAAGCCAGTGAAGTGGTGGTGAATCTTAATCACCTCTCATGGCAGGAGGTTTCGCCTTGAATGAGGTTAAGTTATTGTAAGCAGGGACGTATGGAGGACATGGTCATCATCAGTTGTCCTCAGGTTCAGCTGCGTTTACTGCCAGAGTTTTTGAAAGATCACGTTATGCTCCAATGAGCAGAGCTGCTTTGCTACTGTATTTCACGTGTAGTAACCGTTTTATGAGCACCTGAGCAGACAGACGGACGCATTAGTACAGTATGATAGACACCATCGAGCAATGTGTGTGCAGGGCTTCTCATTCCTCTGGGAACACTGTCTTGGCACTGTCTTTGTGTTGCCTGGCTTTTTGTCTCCGTCTGGTTATTTTCAGCAGCCGCGGGGGAAACAGTAACAGATGCTTTTTACTCTTCCCTCGGGGGAGGCGTGCCTGTGGAGTCGGGGTGATGTGCTCTGCACAACATCTGGCTGTCGCCATGGAGACAGCAGCTGGGAGGTGGACAAGATTTGAATTTGATTACCTGAAAATGGGATGCATAGAAATCATCACAGCTTACCACCACCAATCGAAACCCACGTGTCTAAATATGAGCGTGTAGCTAGGCCTCAGATATGGTAATGTCAAATAGTAGGCTGTGTAGATTATATGCACAGGCCACCCACACACTCTTGTGGGTTGTCTCCTCCATGAGCACATGTTAAGACTGCTTTAGAAAACTGAATCCAATCCTGGGCTATATTTTGACCAGATGGCTTTGCAGTTTGCATGTACTAAATGCTATCTGCTTTCAAGATGTAATACTCAAACAATTGTCAATGGCATAAAACATGCATTTTCAAAAGTGCCAGAGAAGGGAGCATATGATTGAGCGCCACACAGAAAAACCCTCAGATTTGTCACAGGAATTGTGATTGGTTTGAAAATTTAATTAATTTAATATCAGCCAAAATTCACCTGTTTGCAGAGAAGCTAGATCATTTTATCTGCCATCTTACAGTGAGATTTAATTTATTTATTCATTTTTATCTCACTTCCACATTAAACTGCCAGTTTTTCCATTATTTATTTTGCAAATGACTCCGAAGGTTTATCCTTTAATTATTCTTTTGTACAAATAAGCAGGAAATAATGAAATATCACAATTCCTAAAGCCAAACTTGACATCCTCAGGATGCTTAAATACCTCTGCCAAGGAGTGGAGGTTGCGTTTTCGTGGGTCTTTGTTTATTAACTTAATTATTGGTTTGTTAACAGCATTACTCAAAAAGTTACTGACTGATTTCATTAAATCTTCATAAGAGGATGGAAATGGTCTAAGGAACATTTAGATTTTGGACTTCTTCCCCCGATTAATTCTTCTATGGTGCTTTTGTGACCTTTCTTCTTCAATGTCTTATTTCTTTTATGTTACATAAAGTTACAGATGGATTTGTGACATTTTCAGCATGAGTAGCAAATGGCCTAAGGAACAATTGATTAGATGTTAGTAGTGATCTAAATCATTGTCTGGATCCAGGATTTTTAAGTATTTTAACAGGATGTGGGTATTCCAGACGGGATGTTTTAAGTCACTCTTGTGAGTTAACTAATAAGGCTAAAGGCTTTGATTGTAAATGAAGAGTCTTTAGGTTTCGGACTGTTGGTTGTACAAAAGCAGTCATTTGAAAACATAACTGGGCTCTGGGAAATGAGATGAGAATGTTAGCACAGACAAAATGGTTAATCAATGAATCTTGAAAATGGCAGCCCTAATCATCAAATTGATTAGTTTCTACTCAAGAGTGTCCTAAAATCCAAAATTGTCTAGTTTACCTTCTCCTAGGATAAAGAAAAGCAGCAAATCTTTCCCATTTTGTTCTTACTTGAAAATTACAAACCTGAAGGGTATTTTGAAAAACTGCACCTCGTACATCCTACATAAATATGCTCATGACTGCATCTTGACAGGATAGTATGTTTATTTTAGTTTATTTTGGTTGTGCTACTCCACTCGAGTTCACTCTATCACCAGCTCCCTGCCAGCTTTGAAGTTGTCAGCATGAAAGGCACGCAACACAAAGCTCCACACAAGCAAAAGTGCCATAGGAGGGATCATTTGAGCTCTATTTAGAGAGGCTGAAGATCCGAGCCTGATAAGAGGGGGTCATAGCAGTATATTCCCCCACACCCTCTCCCGCAGGACCTAGACATGACATTCACTGTGAGTCCCTGAGCTGCCCTGAGCTTCCACTGCTTAAACAGAGTGCAACAATGGGCTGTTTTAATGCCAGTACAGATTTATAGTCCTGTTAGAGAGTGCGTCGATCTGGGACTGGGTGATTATTAACCAGTGGCGCTATTCATTCACAAAAGAATTAAAGAAGTATCACGTATGTTAGGGCTCCTGACAAAAGCAGTGCAGATGCTGATGAAGCAGTGATTATAGCCAGATCAAATAGTGTGTGATTCGTCAATGTAGGCAAAATGGAAAAGGTTGGTAAACTGCACTTGTACCTTTTTTGCTTGATGCTTTATAATACTGCCATTTTACTTTGACGGCATTGATATTTTTAGTGAAAACAAATATGACCTCATTATGATCAGTGATCACGATGGATTTGTACACTGAAATTTGGTAAGAAATCAATATTGTAAGTTATTTTTATTGAATCTTCCCGATGGAGTCATAACAGAGTGTAGGATAAGAGGAGCTGCCACAACTTTTCAATTGATCATCAAATTTAAAGGCAATTAATTGCCAAGTATTTAGATGATTCATTGTTTCAGAAAATGAAATAAATGAAAATATAAAAATTTGCTGGTTCCAGCTACCAAATTTAAGGATTTAAGCTGTTGGTATTTTGGACTGTTGGTGGAACAAAATAAGGACATTTAAGGTGTCATTTTGAGAAATGGTGAGAATTTTTATTTATTTTTTAATACAATTGTGTCCAGGTTAACACAGAGTATAGTAAAGCAAGGATAGCAAGGATAAAATCTTTGTCTTTATTTTAGCCAGTGCTGATCAACTAATGTCTGCCAAAATTGGGACTGGTATGGCCTTCAAAATGTATTTGATAGCGTTCATGATCCACAGCCTAAATTGCAATCCTATTGATGAATTTTGAAATGCCTTATACACTAAAGTCAGATATTAAATACCACATGAATAATTTTTAATTTGCACTATTTAAAGCAAAAGATGAAAGTATTGCAATAAAGATTAGTAAACAATTATGTGTTTACTGATAGTTAGCAAATGGTATCATGTCAACATGCTTAATGTCATTCTGAAATGAGCAGACAGAGGAGCGCTGCCTGGGTCGCTCTCTTCATTTAATCAGGTTGATCTGGAACAGGTGCTCATTGGAAAGGGCTGCAAAATCCAAAATAAAGTAAAGATGTGTCTGTCTTGTCAAAACTCTTGATGGGGACAAATGGTGCACATCAAAGGGGTCTAAGGCACAATCTCTGATAGAATCAATAAAAAGCCATTATTGTAACATGGCTAAGGAAAATAAAAACAGGTGACCAATGCGTTTCAGCTCAACATTCATCAGGGTACAAGGAAAAGGCCTGCCCACATGCTTCATTATATTGGAAGGAGAAAACACCTGATGACAAAACAACAATATTTAACAAAATTCATAAGATAGAAATGTATATACATATTGTATATATGTTTCGTTTCGTTTTGTTTTCTGCCGCTTATCCGGGTCCGGGTCGCGGGGTCAATAGCCTGAGCAGGGAGATCCAGACGCTCCATTCCCCGGCCACTTCCACCAACTCTTCCGGGGGGACACAAAGACGTTCCCAAGCCAGCCAAGAGATATAATCTCTCCAGCGTGTCCTTGGTCTGCCCCGGGGTCTCCTCCCGGATGGGCATGCCCGAAACACCTCCCCAGGGAGACGTCCAGGAGGCATCCTGACCAGATGCCCCAACCACCTCAACTGGCTCCTCTTAATGCGGAGGAGCAGTGGCTCTACTCTGAGCCTCTCCTGGATGTTCGAGCTCCTCACCCTATCTCTAAGGCTGAGCCCAGCCACCCTGCGAAGGAAGCTCATTTCGGCCGCTTATATTCGCACTCTCATTCTTTCGGTCACTACCCAGTGCTCATGACCATAGGTGAGAGTTGGGATGTAGATTATTTACAAAATTCTAAACTATTACATTCAAAACCTAATAGTTAGAATAGATACGTATAACCAGAAGAAGGAAAAAAAACCAAACAAAGCAAGCAGCATAATATCCAATGAAAGGAAAAGGAGAAAAAAAATTTACATGAGTGAGTCACTCTAAAAAGGGAAAAATAACGTGCAAACGTGAAATGCAAACAAAACGCTATGATTTTCTATGCTTACTATACTTGTGAGCATATTAGCATGCTGATGTAAGCATTTTATAGTAAATCAACACTTGGCTCAGTGCAGCCTTACAGTAGTGGCTGTGTTAGACGAGAAAGATCGCAAAAATGTGTCATAGTCTCATACTAATATCCTTTTACTTTATTTTTTGATAATGAGAGAGCCTATTTAATAGCAATTGAATTTTAAAATGACTTAATCACAATATTTTTTTAAGACACAGGGTAAACTTAAAGACTTGAGGAGCACGAAGAGAAGAGATGAACAGATTCAGTGTATTTCTGAACTAGGTGCAAAGCTTTTCATTCACTCTGAAACCTCCAGTCCGCAGACCCTCAATGTGATGTCAGTACTTGGATAGTAAGACAATGACTACAGTAATAGCCACATGATCCTACCTATTAAATGGGACATTTTGTTTGCTCCCTGATGCACAGAGTGTCTCTTTGTGGTTACTGACAGTGTTGTTTGTGAATTACTTAACATTATTGCACGTTTACCTCATTGTTCTTATTGTCAAAATGATAGATGGCCTTCAGATTTTGTTATTATAGATAAATGTTATTATAAAAAAATATAAAGGTTAAATTATTCAGTTAATTATTCAGATGGAAAATTTTTGGTTAATGCAACTTCTGCTTGTCAGGGTTGGCATTAAACTATGATCATCTCAGCGTAAACTTTGTTTTATGTAGCTGTAGGGGACATTTGAACCTTCCTGTATTCACAGTGTACGAACAACTGCTCAGACATTTGCTGAATTGAAATGAACAATTCAGCAGTAAGAGGGAATGATAATATAACCTCAAACAAGATATGAAATAATGTGTTACAAAATTTTTCAGCAGGGCTTCCATCAAAAGAGCCAGTAATTATCTTTTTTAATGCATACAGATGTCTACGCTGATTGTATGATAATGAGGAACGGATAAAAATGCGTACTCTTCCAGACATTCGTCAAAGCTTTCAGAATAAAACGTTAGGGTGAGAGCTGTGCGAATTGCTTCAGGCTTTTCTAGCAAAATGGGTTAAAAATGAGATATTCACTAGAGAGTGATGCAGAAATCCTCACATTAACATTAACCACCAGAATTCCCAGTTAATGAAATAATGAAATATATTACTGCTTGAATGCATATGTCTGAATCTGTTTAGTTTTTTTTCCCCTGTTATTTCTCTATTTTCTCAAATTGAGGCTGAAATGACCCCTAGAATCCATTTTTTTGTACACTGTATTTCTCCATTCAACTGTGACTTGCTCTTCATTTTTAAAGGCCAGATTCGAGGTATGTGCAGTCAGCTGTTCTATTTCTAAATTAGCAAATACAGCATAGCATTACAGGACTGATTGAAAAGTGCTGAAAAATTCTAGGAGTAACCCTGTTAAAATCTCAGATTGTTCTGAATGGAATAAGAGGAGGCACTTCAAAGTGAGCCCCATTTAACAAAACTGCCTCATGTCTTTATTTTTCTTCCAGCCCAGTTCACAATGTCATGTGACTGTCCCTATTCATGTGAGGAAATGAATGAGCGGTGTGGCTATTATAAGTGTGTAGTGGCCAAAAGCCATTGTGTATTTTACAAGCCCTAAGCAGGCAATATCTCTGTATGTGTATATCTTTTGAAAAAGAGACTGAGGGTTGTACTAAGATGGGAAAAGCTGAAAGAAGTTTATCTCAGTAACTGAGTATTGTTTGGAATTTAAAATCATATTCTTTAAACATTTTATTTTTCATCCAGGTCATCCTGTCTGGAGCTAAAATTTAGAAAAAGTGTTCGTTATGTCATTGCATTATTATAAAATGTCTCTTGTAAAATAAGTTTTAAATTTTGTGCAGCAAGAGAGCTGTTTTTCCAGGGTTACTCCAAATGTCCTATCTATTCTCTTTCCATGTGACTTTAGCCTGTTAGGAACAAGAATGTTTACTGCAGAAGTCTGGCCGTTGTAGCGAGGGGAAGCCATGAGCAATGGAAAAATGCAATAAGCCTTGGCCACAGTCCCTGAGGATGGAAGGAGGGAGCAAAGGAGGACAAAAATGGGGCAAAGAGGCAGTACAGGGGAGAAAGAGGCAGTGAAAGTGACTATGAGGACGCTGAATCCGTATAAGGAAATCGGAGATGAAATGTCAGCTAAAAATGGTCCTTAATACAGTTTTTGCACTGATTGGCTGCAACCCTACATTTTGCATTGTTAAATTTAAGCTCCGATATTATGCCACTTCCCCTTTCCTTATCTCAATTTTATTTTACTAGGATTTTACGTTTTTTTTTTTTATAGAGCTTTCTGTCACATTTATTGTGCACAAATCATATCTTTGCTCATTTAACCCAAAGAGCTCCAGTCACATCCACTGCTTATCGTATCGTGTACATACCAGCCCAGCCTGCAGTGGCATGCCTGTCATACTTCACCTTGTGCATTCGTTGTTATGTAGCTTATTTACCTCACAGAACACTGAGGCTGAAGTGTGGTAGATTTCAGAGAATAGCCCAAGAGAAATTAAAGGGAAATTAAAGTTAGTAACAAAACAAGATCTGATGTTTTTTCAGGGCATATTGAATTTCAGCTGTGGGTTTTTTATTTATGGGTGTTGATGAAGCAACTGAGGGAAAACTCAAGATGTTTTAAATCCAGATGGAAAAAAAAATGAACAATGCTCCGGCAAGCAGAAACGAAGTCTTGCAAAACTTTAGTGCCCTGCCTTATTGTCAAAAAAAGCTTTGTTTTTTTCCTCAGTGGCTTTTATCAACACAATGCTTTGTTTTAATTATAACCATATTTTGAATGTCTTGGAATGAACACACAGAAAATATAGGTCAGAGAGCACTCTCAATGCTAGCGACTCCTTCCTGTAGTTTTATTACAGATGTTTGACTTGGCAGCTTGGAACCATGTCATAGCAAGATATCTCACCAGAGCTGAGTTAGCCACGTGATGTTAATAAGAGCTCATAAAATAACAGATTAATAAATTGGTTTGGTTATTGTTTTCATGGCTCTTTCTTTCTTTTGTAAAGATGTAATAAAGACATGTGCTGTTCTTTTTTTTTTTTTTATTTTAGAAAAATGATTAGTTAACAGTTAATAATATAATAGTGCATCTCAATAAGATTACAGACGGTATTTTGTTTTTTGGAAATGGAGGCCTAAATCTGAAAATATAAAAGAATATTTCACTCAAACTGTATAAGCCATAATTATCAAAATTAAATAAAAAAGGCATGAAGTATTTCATAATAAATGTAATGAAAACAGAATATGTGAAAGTTTACCTTTTTGAATTCAATCACACATTTTTTTCTTTCAAGGATTAAAGGTCTTTTTTTGTGAAATTTTTTCCTATTACTTATATGGTGGACCATAAGCTTAGAGTCTCAGGTTTTCATGAGTAGGCTGCTAACAGAATCTTCCACGTTCAAATTGTTTGCATAACAGGAGTGACTGAGTGGATTCATTGTTCACACATCCTTGCTGACTCTGGTGCTTTATGCTTATAGCCAGTGCTTTAAATGAGACATTTATTAATAGTGTCATTGTCAGCCAGACTCAGCCAGAATTGCTGAGAAATGTGTTTAAAGCAGTACAGCGTTGTTTTCTTAGAAATACTGTACACTTAACTTTATTTCTGTCCCACTATAAAGCTTGTCCACCACCCGTGTAATTATATTGTCGTCTCTTATTGCAGGCCCTGGCATATTGTAGGATTTCCAGCCGATGAATGTAAATGGCCTTCACAAAGGGGGGTTAGTAGCAAAGTTAAGTGGAAGCAGATGTTCTAGTCAGCCTGACTATAGTAACGTCAGTGGGCTTGGATTCTGCTTGTAGATGTAAGACTTCATTACTATTATAGACAAAGAAGGAACAAACAGCAACATGGAAAATCAGATTTCCATGGTTTGGGTCTGTTTCTTTGTCTTTTAAAATGAGCCCATTGAGACATGCCAGATGAAAGAAACCGGCAGAGCTATAATTTAAAAGTAGTCAGCATGACCAAAGGTGACATAAGGCTGTGTCCATGTGTTTAGTGTTTTGTTTAGACTGGCGTATTTTTGGACTAAATCTTAAAGTCTCTCAGCATAAGTAAGGAACGGAATGTTATTCTTTTAACTGAACATAGCTTTATAATCAATTGTGTATTTGTAAAGTGTACTAAACTGAATTTAGTATTCTGTTCACATAAATGTTTCAGTTGTATGCCAGATAAGACAATTGATACTCTCCCGTCTGTCTGTAACATTTAAATCTACAGGCACCCAGTTAACTTAGCATAAAGACTTGCCTTCTTATTTACTCCACAGCAAGACAATGTATAAGAGAATTCCCAAAATGTAAAGCTATTCTTTTAAGCACAAGACATCTGTTGGTCTCTTACAGGAGAGGATGCTGAGTCAGAGTGGGGTAAATGCAAGGAGTCGAGATGTGTTTGGGCTTCGCTGCCTTCCAGGTAAGGTTTTATTAAGCTTGTATGAGATAATGTTTCGAAATGTGAATAACGGCTTTTGAATTTATATTTACTGTATATAAGTGGCATTTTTAATATGATGATTAATAGCTCCATTTTTGCTATAGCCACCTTACTAAAACCAAATCATCCTTATTATTTCTTTTTTATTATATTTCTTATTCTTATTGTATAGTGATTAATGCATATATGTACTTGCATACACTGTATAGGATACATAGATACATTATTTGCAAAATAATGAGAAATGTATTGGCTATTGGCCATAAATAAAACGATAGCCTGTTGGTTCTCATTTCATTAAAGGATTATTGAGATGGAACTAAACTTTTGTTAAAACACAGGCCATATGTTGGTTTTTTGTATATTTGCTACTTTTTATGGGGCCTTGCACTGTTGTTGTGCTTGTAGCATCAAACTACTGTGTACCATGCAGTGTAGACTAGACAGTCACGGGTGTGAACATTCTTTGCAGTTTTACATCCACACATTTTTTGAGTAAATAAATGAACTTTAAAGATTCAAACTGTTGTAATAATGAACAGGTTGCAGTTGAGCTAGTATAATATTACACCATACAACATGACCTGCAATTCGCAGCTGCCATGTACCTCAAGGATGAGATGAGATCAACACACAGTACTATGCAGGCAGCAAACTGCTGCTGCAGCATGGTTTGAAATTTCCATATTTCACTTTTGGCAACGCCTGGATGAGGAATGTCGCAGCAGGTGTTTTGCTTTATAGATGGGAAAACCACTGCTGCTGAAAACCTGAGCACAGAAAAAGATTCTTTATTTCGCTGTTGTATAGATTCATTTTTTCATCGTTTCAACATTATTGCCTCAGATGTGAATGAATTGAAATTATATTAATTAAATCAGCATTGTCCCACTGGGGAAAACATAGTTAATAGTATTTAGTACAGTTACTTAAACCCACTAGGTTCCTCCTTGTTCGGCCTTGAGGTCCTGGTCACCCTGTCGTAAAGAGAGTTATGCCAGCTTGATTTACAAGAGCTCAGCTCTTAACCAGAGTGATCATGAGATCAGTGGTGCAAGGTCACAGAAAATCTGTCTCCTGAGTTATTTCTCTGGATGAACACTGCTCATATTCTTGTATCAACAACACCCTGCAGGGGCTTTTCATATGAGCGGCAGTTGACCTGAGCGCCTATATCTGAGACAGGCTAATCTCTAGTGATGCATATCAGTGGTTACAGCACTCGTTGCCAGAGAAGATTTAGTCTGTATGTGTGTATGTTTTGGCAGGACGTGTGTGAGGTAGTCATGTACTTGTTCACAATCAAGCAGGATTTTTTTTTATGCCCCAGATGTTTTTTGTTTTTTTCTTTGATTAGGATCTCTTGGTCTTGCAGTGACCCTTTACAGTACACGCACATATACATGCATGTGCACATTAATCCTCCCTGATTTTCATTCAGTTAGTGTATTTTGTTTCCCTGCACCGTTTTTGGATGAAATGCTTTTCAGATTTTGCTCGTCCTTGACAGCACACATCATATTCTTAGCTGTAGCGTTTGACTGTGAAATGTCCACTGCCTTTACTCTTGATATTTTTTTTCTGCCTTCCGGTTCTCAACTTCATGTCCATCCCAAAACCTTATTACACTTCACCTTACACGTCTCTTTGGTGTTTTTCTCTCTTTTTCCACCAGGCAGATTATCTACAGCTTTCCTGTCTGTCCTGTCACACAACCTGTCTAATATTAGGATAAAGAATAACAAATGTGTACTGTATGTGTTGCAGCTTTGTTACATTTTTAGATAATTTCTTTTTTTGCTGTAGGACCTATATTAGCCTATTTTCTAGATGTTTTACAGATTCTGATTTTCAGGAAGGGAAATCTATCCTTTGGCTGCATGTGCGGTCTGTGTTAAAAAATGTGTGAGAACAAGTAGGCTCTCAGACAATAAAGCAGTTGCGAGGCAGGGGGAAAGGTCTCACATTGTACCTATGGCTCTTCTCTTTCTCCCATTCTCTCTCAAACACACACACATGCACAGGCTGTTTTGTTGTCAGTTGCCTTTAAGTTGAGAGACAGTGAGAAGTTGAGAACAAGCATAAGAATCAAAAAAAATCATGCATATGGTTGCAGAAGTACCTCATGTTCCCTCTAGTTAATGGGTAGTGCCCAGCTTCTGCAATGCTCTCATGTGACAATGGGACACAGGACCACAGAAACCGAGCCGGCCTGCAGGAGGGCGAAAGAGTCAGGACATCTCTGGCAGCCATAGGTAGATCATGTACCTTTTCAATGCTGAGAGTAGCGGAGGGGTTATGCTGTTCATTTACACACAGTGCCATAAGGTCAGGGGCCCCCTTCAGAGCAACTTCCAAATACTTTAGGGATTAAAAGGCTGTCATTACCCTTTATACCACATTGACTGATGGGCAAGAGACTGTTGATATTGTAACGGGTGTGAGAGCGGACCAAACACAAACCTAGACCGGGACAGTTCGGAATTTTTGGAGAGTCCGGAAAATAATGCTGGAGAGTAGTGCATGATGTGACGACAATCTGGCAGAGTGAGTGTGGAGGAGCTGGTTGAGAGGAGGCTGGGTGATAGAGCCAACTGGGGGGAACAGGTGAGTCTAATGGTCTTGATTAGGAGAGGTGGGCAGGCAGGTAGAGTGGGTTGGTAGAGGGGAAAACCAGGAGTGGACTGTGACAGATATGGATTTTTTAAATGGTGTTGTATCCCATTTGCATAACTTTGAATGGATGTTTTTTAGTCTAATGCCATAAGATATTAAACAAGATATTTGTGAAATTTTGTGAAATGCTTCAGTATGCATCTTTGGTTTGCTAACTAGCTACAACTTGCATCCTGCATATGATAAAGCAGTTCCTGAAAAAAATGTAACTTGTCATTCTTTTTCGTTGTTGCATTGCATGAAGGCTTGTGGCTTTGGGTTTTCATAGCTGTGGTTTGTCAACAGAACAATAAAATTTAAAATTTATTTTACCAGCGAACCTTAAAATATCAGTTTGTCACTGTAGCTGTGATTCTAAACATTGTCTTTTCCTGGTCTTTGCTCATCTTCCCACTGGGCAGAGAAAAGGCAGGAAGCTTTCCCTTCAAATCGCATCCTAGCTAAAATGAGGAACAAATGTTGACAATAACAAATAAAACAGAGACTGAGAGCATTTGATTCCAATCTCTCTCATCTGTATTTTCTCAGGCTGATCCTTCAGGCCATATCTTCTCACATCCAAGTCATTGATCACAACATCAACACAAACAACTGAAAAGCTAAAGGCTGAATTCAGATTTAAACTTTAGGTGAAGGTTAATAAAATCCTGTGTTTATGTTTAACGGCATGCAAAAACTTATAGAGGCCTTGAACTAGACTTTGATAGTTATCTGAGCAACCACGCTTAAACAACTTCCTGTAAATGCCACGTCAAGCATTTTCGCATTCGAACTGGTTTCCTGTGCTCTGAAGGGTTTGCATTATTAGAATGGGGGCATTGCTGTCTGACAAAATGTGGTTGCATGTGAGAGCTTACTGTGCGAATGGCGATAGGAAATAAATTAGCTACTTGGTTTTATTACTAAGATTTGAGGCATCTCTTATACAGTACACACAGTACGAATATTAACTCAAACAGCCATTGCCTTTACTGACAGCTGTTTTTCCGTGTTACTGTTGTGTCTGTTTTATTGTTCTTCATAGCAGTATTCAAGCTATCTGCAGGCCATACTGACAGTGGAAGGCCTGTGCTGAACAAATGCTGTGTAAAACAGCTTAGCATTTCATCCATTTTTCCCAGTGGCCACTCACAGAATTGCTGGAATAAATTTCCCCACATCACCAGAAAGATTTTCCCTATAGACCACATTAAAAGAGACTTCTGATTTCTTCATATCATGAATTTTTGTTCCATGGTTTCATATTATACAAAATTCTTGATCTGAGAAAAGCGATTTGAAAATGTCTGATTTCAAAATGAGAGTTATGGATGTAACTGCGGTTCTATGAATTTTGAAAAACAGATGCCAGATGGCTGAGCTAAAACACTGGATATCTCCATCTAGCATATGCACAGGTTGAGTAATTATATATAGACTGTGAAGCCCTAGAGCCTCCCAACAACACTGTTTAGAAGTACAGGAAATCATGGCCTGCCTGGCCAATAGGGAGCGATCCATAGTAATCTCTGGCCTCCCCAATGATCTCTCCGCAGCGTCACCTGGATTAGCAGAATTGGAGGAAAGGTATACACTGCACCGCGTTGGAAGAAATAACAAGCAAGTTGTCCAGCTATGGCAAACCTGGAAAACCGCTGGCCTACATGGGAGCAAGGGCAGCAACCATGCACCTTGTAAATATACGAGGGGCAAGCTGGAGACAGCAGCACCTTGAACTGGTAAGCCTGCCCCTGACAGGCAAACCTCAGGAATTGCCTGTGGCGAGATGCCATAGGCACATGAAAGTAGGCATCCTTGAGGTGTATTGACACAAAGCAGTCTCCCAACGTCACCGACTGGCACCGAACATCTGCTATGTGCAAAAATTTGAAAAGGCAGGACTTTGACAAACCTGTTCATCCCCCTCAGGTCCAGGATTGGGTGGAATTAAGAAACCCACTGAGCTGTGTATGTTGCCCTACAGGCTTGATGGCATCCTTCACCAACAGGCCTAATACTATCTCCTGGCTCAGTTCCAGGGATTTCTCAGGATCCCTGTCCAGATATTCTGAAACCCCCTGAAAGGGGGTGGTTGAAGTTGGAATTGAATTGTGTATCCTTGAGACAGTGTGGGTTATCGCCCAAGGG
>KV751342.1:741667-757223 GCA_001698575.1 Mola mola | reverse complement strand
ATTGTTGTTTTATTTTAAGAAAATCTTAAAAAATTATATTGTTATCATTCAGCTAATTAAAGCCCTTCCCTGAGATAAATTGGAATTTTGAAAAATCAGTAGTTTAAATAGCCCATACAGTACATAATAATATGTAGATGTTTGCTAAAATTGAGTGGAGCCTACATACTATAGTTCCAACCTACATACTGTACAAACTCAATTAACCTATTATCCCTATTTATCTATCTGTTTATTTATTTTTGTTTAATTAGTTTTAGGCCTGTTTCCTTACTTGTGTTGCAGTGGGCCCGAACAGAACCAAGCTGGTGACCCCTAATTCCTCTCTGAAGTTCACTCCAGAGGAACTGGTGCTTTACTGCAGGGACCTGCGAGTGATGTGCTTCCTGTTTGATCGCCTCACTCCTGATGCGCAGGTCTTAGAGGTGTGCCTCTGTCTCCTGATGTTAAAATTCAGTGATCTCATTTTAAACATGACTGGGTCTGACACTGCCTAAAATAGTAAACTGACTTTGCAGATAACCATTTTCAGATTCAGATTCAGATTCAGAATTGGTCACTCTAAATCGCCCGTAGGTGTGAACGTGAGTTTGGATGGTTGTTTGTCTCTATATGTCAGCCCTGCAATGAACTGGCAACTTGTCCAGGGTGACCCCGCCTTCGTCCGAAGATGCTGAGATAGGCTTCAGCCCCCCGCGACCCCTAACAGGAAAAGCGGTAGAAAATGGATGGATGGATGGGTTACTGTCACATTAATCATCTGTCATATCAAAGCATAAAGAGACAGTGCGCAGAGAAGCCGATCCATCCCAATACAAATGATCTGATTCTACAGGCCATTGATGTTGTAATCTAATGACCTTTGTCATGTTGATGGCCTCACTGTGGTTTCCCTCATCAGATAACTTACACCATTGCCAAGACTTACCAGCCTCCCAAACCAGGGTCAGTTTTATCTTTCCAGAATGCTTCCCTTGGGAGTGTAGGTGAGTAGATCAATGTATGAATCTTCATGTATGCAAGTTACCATTCCCTCCCAGACACTGAAACGCTGATTCAGGCTGTCTGTCTGCCTAATCCTGAATTGGATTGTAAAGGACACAAAGGGATACATATTTTTTGGTTTTGTGGTATTTTGCTTTGGTATGCACATTGCTTATTTTCTGTTCAGTCAAAAGGATGTTTCTTGTATGTGTATGTGTGTGTTTACATTTCCGAGTTGTGCACACATATATTGACAGATGTCCTGTTTAGACAGTTAATCTTATTAATTGCTGAGATGCCACAGAAATGAATCATTGCTTCAGGGATTATGTTCTCTTTTTGTATTTTAACGAGTTTCTCTCTGTGATAGATACTCATAGAGCTCACAGCTCAGTGAAAGCGAGAAATAAATGCCATCATGCATAAGAAAAACAGCATGAATTATCTTGGATGTGCAAGATTTCTCCTGGCGTGCCTTCCTCTAATCTTTTCTCACTTTAGTTTTCATCCACTAGCTCCAAGGACAGAATTTGCCCTAAGCTGTTTATCATTTACCCATTACTAGACTTTATGTCATCTGTTTCTCTCTAGTTCTACTTTGCTTCTAAACCATCAGAAATTGATTATTACGTCTGGAGAGAGTACTATACAGGAAACATATTGGTTTCTGTGTGGACCTTAATAACATCAAAAGCTCTCATCCTGTCTGGTTGGCAGTATTTGAAACCTTCCGCTCTCTGATGACATAATGAAAACTATGTCTTTGAAACTGTAGCCAGATGGGAAGAAATGTCTTGATTAGGTTCAAAGCGTGGCTCATTAAAGGGCTGCAATTGAAAAGCTCAGATTGTGAAAGAGTAAATCACCATAATAAATTAAATATAGAGGAAAGATTGCACCCACTTTCAGAATAAAGGACTTAAGGTAGCATTCAACTAATGTGTTGTTTGGGGGGATGATTATTAATAAATACAGAGCTTGTAACCAATATTTTAAAACAATATGCATTTCCAATTAAAAAAAAATGTACTAGATGTGTAAACATTCAAAGAATCAGTGATGAATATTGAGTTCAATTTAATCAAGAACTGTGCTTGCATATAATATTGAAATTACTTTAGCGTTGTACTTTTCTGCAACTTTTTATGCACAAAATATCAATCTATTTTAATAAACAGTTACTTTTGAAATATTTAATCTGTAATCAGAAAATAAAACAGATGCTGATCATTTGAAAAACACTGACTATCCTATCCAGTAACTTGTCTCATAGCCAAGCTGTGGACTGTTCACCTCCACTATGTTGAGCAATATGAGCATGTCCATTCAATACATTATGCTACATTAAAGCTATGCTAGGCTGACGAGGCTGTGAATGACACTTGTCACCTGTTGGATAAATATTGCAAGCCCCCCCCATGACCTTGTTAGATGACCTTCCATTCAACTCTCCCTTGGGGGTCAAGTGTGTCTGCTGTGTGCTCATTATTTTGCTTATTGTCAGCTAAATGAAGGACACTCTCAGAAAGATTTTGTCAAATGTTGATATAAATATAATGAACATTCATTATTTTCATTCTTGTTTATGTGATTCTGGTTGTGAGTATGGATGATTTTTACCTTGTTAAGCTCTTTAATTATGTGAAACAGAGTGCAAGAACTAAGTCTGAAATTGTTCAGAAGTGCTGTTTATATTCGGTTTCATTACAGTTTCAGTACATCTAACTTATATTTCCCCAGTTAGCTGATCGGTCGCATGGTCTATAAATGCTGTAAAAACAGGGCAACAGTGCCTGTTAAAAACCCATATTTAACTCGCAATGATATGAATGAAGAAAATACAAAATCTTCAAATTAGTTGAGAAGCTGGAAAAACCAACACTGTCCCCAAACTTAAAATGATAATGATAAAATCATAATATCATCATACTGTGTCTAGTCGTGTCATAATCATTGAAACTGTATTTGCACTTTGACATGACATGAAGTGTTTGAATCACTTTCATCCTCCAGAGATGAAGCAGTTTCTAAGCAACCGTCGCCGAGACGTCCACATGAACTGGCATGAGTCTGTCTCAGACTGGGAGCAAGAGCTTGAGAGGTGTGGGGCCACAGGATGGAGAGTTAGTTCAGTCAATGACCGTTTTGAGATGTCCACCAGGTAAAATCACACCTGGGGAATCATAGCCATCTTTATGTGTGTACTGAACATACGTTTTCCCAGATATCGTCAGTGTTGTCTCCAACAGTGTAAAAAACACAGAAGTCTGTGACAAACCATGTTCACCGTTAACAGTTTGTTTAATAAATGTGTGAATACATGTGTGAGAGTTTATGAACAACTGTTTTTCAAAACATGAAAGGAAGCGAGAAAGTCAGGCAAAAAGCCCAGGCTAGATTTCTATAAAAAACCATGAAAAAAAGGCCACTCAGCGTCCTTAGTTGATTGAAGGACAAAATTGTTGAAAGTTTTAATTTTTATAATCACAAAATCTCAATCTCCTACTGCTGTGAACACTGCCTTTAATGTCCCATCGGTGAAACTAAGCATTCTTTCTCTTTCCTACCAGCCTGCCAAAGTTCATTGTGGTTCCACAGAAGGTTTTAGACACAGAGCTGAAGAAAAGCTTTGCTCACTTCAATGAAGGACGCATCCCTGTGAGTACATTCAGTATTAATAAATAATTTTTAAATTTTAAATTTTAGAATTAAAGTTTCTATATTTCTAAGATTTAAAAAAAAAAAAAATAAAGTAGTATTTTAAAGATTCTGGACAGAGAGTGTAATTCCTGTATTTGTAACTCTAAACAAAAGAAATAAATGTTGGTTTGCTCTAAAGGTAAATTATATTAAAGTTGCTTCAGGGAGTACACAGTTAAATATTCTGGAAATCAATACACATTTTCGAGGTCAACCCCATGCTGCCATTGAAATACCTCAGTTGACTAAAATTATACTGAAAGGCTGATATTTTCAATTCTCATAATTGGATCCTTGATTCCTAATAACAAGGAAGTGTGACTTTGTATTTTCATGAGTGGCTGATATACAAAACAAGTGAACACTGGTCCTTCCCAAGGATAGTATTTCAATTGCATTCATCTTTTAGATACGTTTCCCTTTGTATTAACATGCCTCTGACACAAATTACAAAGACGAGCACAGATGCCATGAATGCCTTCAGGGAATTTTGACAATTTGGAACGTGTTACTAAAGAGGCTGAAAGTGTGTTTTGAGTTGCAGCGCTGGTGTTGGCGGCACCCCCGAGGCAGCGATCTACTGCGAATGGCAAGCTTCCAGAACAACATTTACCATGAGAAAGATGACATCAGGTGTGTGTATGTGCACCTGTCTGTGTTTCTGACTTTTTCTAAATGGATTTTTGTGCATGTGTGCTTTAAAATGATTAAGTTTTACTGTTAAAGTCAAGCCAAAGCATAGGTTAAAGTTAAATAATCCTACTGTTAGGCCTTAAATCTGGTGTAAGAACATGTCAAACAGTGATGAGTGGATGGTTTAACTTTTGCTCACAAGTTGCCTGTTACAGGTTTAACTGTTGCCTGTGTACCCCATCAGCTGTTTTAGAAAGTTGATTGCTCCTTTCACTGTGATAGAACCCCCACCAGCACCGCCCTTAACTACATTTTATTACAATCATCCTGTAGAGAAGCTACAGTTGTGTGATAGATGACCACAGTTAAAACAGAGAACTGAAGAACAGAATAGTGCACATAGTGAAAATAGCTTGAAACTGCATTTGAAAAGCAGCCTGTTACAGCATGAAGTGAGAATAACCTAGTCGACTAAATGTATGAGCATTGAAAATGTTGAAAAACTTTGTGGCTGCCTCTACACCCAAATCGCAGAAAGATTAAAAAAAAAACTTTACTAACTCCTCCAACCTTGTTGCAGCGTGTTAACGGCATTCTGTTTTGTAGGAACCTTGAGATGATCATGTTCGGTTGCCAGTCCTCGCGGTGTGTGGTGGTGGAGCTGGGTGACGAGTTGCCCTCACCTCCCGATATCCAGCTGGCACACAGCCGCCTGCGTGCGCTCTGTCTGGGAGGTGGGGATAAAACATGAATACACACATCCACACAAACCCTGAGAAAATATTACATGCAATGACACACTAGAATATACAGAGAATGGTGACAAATAAAGCACCCTCATCTTTCACTGATTGTAAAAGCCTCTGTCACGTCAAGTTGGGCAACTTTTTGATCCAAAAAGAGCCATATTTATTTATTTACGTTAATCACTTATATATGTCAAGAGCTGATGTGTTGTTCAAACCTCTGAGCCTCTCTAAAGCTGCTTATTTTTAATCGTATTTAATTTGAATTTCAAAATCACTGTTTTGTCAGACTTATTTGGGTGTAAAACTCACCGAAGAGCAACTGAAACAAACTTTGTGAGATGGTCCTTATTGCTGTACAGCACATTCCAGTGTTGCGTAAACAGAGGGGGATGTCCATACTTATGGCCATCTACAACCCCTGGCCCTGCTGCTAAAGTGCTGACACAGCTCACGCTCACACACAGTCGCTTGCTCTCTCCCGCACACAGACAATGTATAAAGGTCACCAGTTAACATGGTTCATGTTTTTTTGTCTTTTTGGTGAGTACCTCACAGAATAGGATTCGTCTGTAGAAGCTACTGACATGTGTTTGATCAGCTCACTAGCAGCGAGCTGAGAGTCTTCACTGCAACAACAGAGAAAATGGAAAAAAAAACTCTGGGAATAGTATTAAAGGGTAATCCCCTGGGGCAATGTGGATTTTGCACCATTTTAGATGTGCATGATCTATTTTGGGGAGTTACATTTTTGTTTTGTGTGAAGTCTTTTTTTTCTTTGTTTGTTTGTTTGTTTGTTTTTGAGCTGTAGGCCAAAAATAAAATATTCAAGTGCTTGGAAAAATTTGTTTGCATGTAATGAGTCTAGGATATATTAAATGTTCACTTAACTAATGAATAGTCACAACATTGGGCTTTCTTTAGATGCACTGTACAACTCTCATACAGTGCACTGTTCATCTCATATTCATGTCTGTTAAACCCTTTTACAAGAAAGTGATACATAATGACTAAATGTGATTTGCCCCGTAACTGTTTTTTACTTTTAGATATCTCCACATCTGTGTCCGTGCCAGATGATAAATGGTTGTCTACCCTGGAAAGCACTCGCTGGCTAGACTACAGCAGGTAATGGCGGACCATTGTAAAACTGAATGGGTGCTAATTAAAGTATAATTTTTCTCTTTAAATATAACATACAAAGCCTCCTGCTGTCCCATTGATATACTCCTCGTGCATTGGCAAAGTTCCTCCGATGTGCACTGCATCACTGAGACAAATTCATTTGAGATTTTTAATTTAATTTACTTGGCTAGAATCGGAATGAGCTTAAATTTGTGTTGGAAATGTCAGTGTTGAGAGAAATATCAAGGAAGCATGACAGCCTAAATAATCAAAGAATTTGTAACGGAATAACTGTTTTTGTAACTGTAATGAGATTAATCTGATTTCAATTGACCAACCTGTCTCTGTCTGTGTCCAGGTCCTGTCTGAAGAAAGCTTCAGAGGTAGCCTCCTTGCTTTGTGGAGCTCACCTGACCGTGGCACTGCAAGGTGAGTCACATGACCCAGAACCTGGCTGGTATTATTCGATACATTTATAATTTATATTCATATTATTCATTAATTCCACATTGGGGTTGCCCTAAAGTAGCTTTATACCAGCAACAAGCACACTCCACTGAGTCTACATGCACACTTTCAATAGGCTTTCATAGAACATGCCTTTAAAGACATGCCTACACTGAACAGTTGTGTTTTCATCTGAGAGGCCAGAGGAACTCCATATAATAAAATATAACATCTACATTTTATATGACATGAACTTTGAATATATTATTGATGATGTAATTATAAAATCAAATCCATTATAAATAATGGTTTAAGTCAAATAAATTAAAATTTGAAAAAAGAATTAAATAAGGTTAAATTAATTATCCTGAAAGCAAACAGCTTTTCTGTGCATCAGTCTGAATCTTCACATCAAACAAAACATTTATTCTCCACAAAACTGGAATATAGGCCAGGAAAGATCCATACAGTATGTGCAGACATTCACTGTGCTAAAGTATCGATCAGAAGGTTCCTAGAAAATTTATTGTATTTCTGTGACTTTCTAGGAAAGCGTTGTGGATTATATAGATTTTTGTGCGTTGTCTGATGTGGTGCTGTTGAAAAAAAAAAAAAAATAGGGAAACCTTGTGAGTTGAAGTAGTGAGGTCTCAGGAGACTCAAGAAGCAGATGGGTTTATATCAGTTTAATGTATCAAAGACGATTTAAGATTACAGCCGTTCAACAAGTGAAATGTCCTCTTCACAAAAGCGCAAATATAAATTCCGGCTTATATTACCCAATGTTTTATACAAAGCTATTATAACTATTGGATGATTGTTAAAATGTATACTTTAGTATTCTGACATACGACTTGTCTAATGAACTCTGATCTATAAAGTGAAGGGCATCAGATCTATCTGCAGTTAGAGAGCCATTTGTTAAGGCTAGGACCTCTGTAGCCTCAAGTACAGCAGATTGTAGTCAAAACAAGATAAGGAGTACCCTCTAAAATGTAAACAGCACTGGACTGAATTGAACCTCGTAACTAATTGAATTGAAGTGAGCCAAATATCATTAAAGTAATGAATATGATTAAATTAAGGAAAATTCCTTCTTATTAAAGATTGAATAAACTCTCAGTTGAACAGAATATTAATACTAAATACTAAATTAATACTAAATAAAAGACTAGGTGTAGCAGTCTGGTTTGTTGATAGTCCAACATCATCTCTCTGTGTGAAAGGTCACCTTACAGAAGGGGAAGGAGATACAGCTAACTGTGGAAGGCAGCACAGTACCAATCATAGATTGACACATCTCGTACCTCACTGGTTGTTGGAACAAACATCTTGAGATTTGGATTTTTGGAGTTGTACCAGCAGAGAGGCCCACATGGAGAAGTGTGGGAAACACATTCACATCTGAATTTTTATGCAGGACAAGAAAGGACAGGAAGAGTCTGACTGTAGTTTTATTTTGGGAGTAGAAGCATTAACTGATCAAAATCTGGGAGAGAATTGGATTAGGTGCCAGGGAATGTTACCGGACAGACGAGATGAACCCACTTGTGCAGTGAAGTGACCGCAGAGTGTCTGGCTACCTTCTTTTAAGTATAAGTTTGCTCTGACTCCTGAAATTCTCATTGTTTAGGAGACCAAAAAGGATGCGGGTGATTTTCAAATCATCAGGTCGACTGTGGTGCATTCATAATACCTAACACTGCGGCACTTAACCAATGGCAGTTTTTCTATTTAGCTGAGAGGTTCATATATCCGTCGTGTTCTTCTTGATGCAGCAGCTCTGACATTGGCTGCATCAGCAATAATTATCCCACTGCTGGAATGACTCATCACACCAGCCTAAGACAACTTTATCTCTCAGTGAGCATTTCCCTCTTCTTTTATTGTGTCTGACTCTGGGTCTGACACAGACTTTTTCTTTATCATTTTTATCTGCACATCATCTGTCATCTGTCATCTGTCGATAGCATCTTTGTCTCAGACTCTGCCCCTCTCTATCGTTAAACAGACAAAGTCCTCAAGCAGAATAAAGAATTTTATGATATTTGTAAAGCTCAGTGCACAATTAAAAGACATCTCTTATGTCATATTCATTAATAGTAATGTGACACTTTGATCCCGTACAGTCAATAATTTATTATATTTCTCCAACACATTAATGTAAAATAAGGATCACATGACAATGTAGACATTTAAAGGGCTTTCAGCATGTGCCCCCGTGTTTTGACATTATAGAAGCAGACGACCGGGACATGAGCTGCGTGGTGTCCAGCCTGGTGCAAGTGATGTGTGACCCCCACTGTCGGACACAGCATGGCTTCCAGAGCCTGGTGCAGAAGGAATGGGTGATGGCTGGCCACCGCTTCTACAGCCGCATCAACTACCACCGTGACAATGACAAGGAGGAGGTGAGAGGTCAAGATTCACACCTGATATGCACTGGACTGCAGTGTAACTCTGCAACTACAAACTGTTGTGTGTTATTTTTGAAAGATGCTACAGTAACAAAGCTAACTAACCCACAAACTTTACTCCCTGTCCCTATAGGCTCCAGTCTTTCTGCTCTTCCTGGACTGTGTATGGCAGCTGTTGTCCCAGTATCCCTCCCGCTTCCAGCTGACAGATGAATTCCTGTTGGCTTTGCACGACAGCATCCACCTGCCACTCTTCTCCAGCTTCCTGGCCAACTGCCAGCGAGAGAGATGCAAACGCTCCCAGGTACCAGACGTCTAAGAGGGGCTGTGGCATCTTCAGTCTGATTACTGCACATAAAAATACTTAAAAATTGTTTATGTGAAATTTATCAAGATTACAACACGTGATCCTAGCCTTAGACTGTGCCATTTTATTGTCGGATCTAAGTATAACCCCCTTTCGAAAAAATGTTGTATAAAATGTAAAGAGAATCAGCAGAATATGATAATCAGATCCAGAAATGCCGCCGCTTCCTCTGGGCTTGAGCTCCTTTAAGATGGACTGGCGAAGTGAACAACTGTCATGTGGTCTGATGAGTCAAAATTCAGATTCTCTTTGGAAATAATGAACTCCACATTCGCTGAGCTAAAGAAGAGAAGGACCATGCAGCTTGTTATCAGCAGCCAGTTCAAAAGCCATTTTCAAAATAACAGCAGTTGGTCCCCTCAGTTTCCAAATGCTTGTTAAAAGAAGGGCTGACACAACAGAGTGGTAAACATAATCCTGTCACAGCTTTTTGTTGTTAGTATCACATTTTAAATGAGGATATCATTTTCAAACACACATTAATTTGTAACTTTAAATATTTGATATGTTGTGTTTGTGTTTCATCTTCAAATATGGGGTTTAATTTTTTTGCAAATCAGCACATTTTGTCTCTATTTACATTTTGTACAGTGTCCCTTCTTTAGAAACAGTGTTTTAACACTGTTTCACTGACATGATTCTCAATTTAATTCTATTTGTCTTAAACTGAGAGGACTGAGGAACAAAACTTACTTAGAAAAGAAATTCAGCAGAAAATTGATAACGTACACCCTCTGCTCCACCCAGAACCTGGGGCAGTCCTACACACCAGTCAATGGCTGGAGAGATATGCTTCAACCGGATTCTTCCTCAGATCCGTCTGACCCTCCCTTGCCTCCGGTGTGGGACTGGGACCTGCAGTACAGCAAGCACAGACGAGATCGTTTCACCCAGCCAGTGCCACAGACCCCTCCGCTCCAACCACTGCTCAACGGCAACCTCAACACCAACCCGGACACCAACCCAGACACACTTAAGGTAAGGCGGCCAAGTGTTGGCCAACCATGATGCACCACTTCATCTAGTGGTCATGTTGAGAACTTTAGATTACTGAACTAGAACACAAAAAGGCTCACCTGTGTTGGTGAGGTGCTGACCAAGGTAAAAATTACTTTCCAATGGGTCCAACGGTATCTTTATCTCTAAATACCATTATAAAAAAAGGCTGTACTGTCAAAACTTTAGTAATTACATAGTTTATTAAAACAAATTTTGCACATCCATTTTAACACACGAGCTTTAGGTTTAACAGTGGCTGTCACCACAAAGTATCCAATGTTGGGATGTTGTTGTCTGTACAGCTTTTGACTTCATTCATGATAAAGCTGACAAATTGTCAGGACAGTCTTAATTTGTAAATAAAAGGGATAAGGGGTTATCAGAGACGATAAGGGACTAGGTACATGTTTTGTTCCTGAGCTGACATCTCTCTATAGCTATGTTTATATGGACACAAATACTTGGAATAAAGGGCTGATCAGAATAAAAATGCTTCACATAAACACGTCAATTGCAAGATTCTGTTCCGATTCGGCTCATTCGGAAAGAAATTATATTCCGATCGAGAGGGGTGATCCTTATTCCGAACCGCATCCATGTACACACTTGTTCCGATCGCGACTTCCCGTTTGGGGTAAAATTACCCTCACTGTGCATGTGTGCCACGCATGTCCTCCTGCTCTCTCCTCCTGTCACGTGGAGCGTTATGCATTGCTGAGAAAATTAGGGCTTTCAGAACCTGGTGCAGGTCCATTCTTTAAGAATGGGGAGTTTAATTTGCAGGGAAAAGCGCAAAAGGGCCAAGTGTAGCCACATCGGCGTTGGTTTACAGAACAGCTGGAAGTACAACTTCTTCTTCAGCGGTTATTTTAGGGAAATTAGACAAAGAGATTATTTCATTTAGCATCCATGTAAACACCGGATTCGGAATTTTCAATCCCTCAAATTTTTAATCTGATTAAGAAATTTTGTGCATGTAAACATAGCTAATATGACCACAGCATCCTCAAATTCAAATTAACATCTTTAAACCTTATGACTGATACTTGCAATGATGTCATAAATGTGTATGCGTATTTTTATTATATATTAGCCATGATGAGATTACCCTCCTGAGTTCCTCAAATTTTGTCAATCAATAATAGTTTGATCTCCATACTGACGACCACCACAGAAAGACAGTTTTCCACACCTGAGCAGGACCCAGTCAGTTTGAGCAAGGTTATTCTTCTTGTCTGGACAACGGCATGCAGTCACTGCACGTTCTCTCTACACCTCACATTGCTCAGACCCAAAATACAAAACATTAGCTTGTTGCTGTAAATGAAAGTTTTTAATTAGAATAATCAGGTCACTTTTGCAGGTGTCTGTTTCAATTTTGAATGATATTGTGTCTTCCTCACACATCTGCCCAATAGCTGTCAGACACTATCCCTGGCTCAGTCTTCCTCCTCTCTCGAGGCACCTTCTCGAGTCCCGCTAACCTGCTTCCCTGGCGCAGCAGCAGCTCAGGTGTTTACAAGAAGAGCCACCGGAGGGCAGCGTCGTCCGAAAATGTGCCTGGCCTGGAGAGGCTGCTGAAAGCTTGGGCCCTGAATGAGTTTACACATGGCCTCACGAGCACCCCCAAGCCTCAAGGACCACTTGACCCTTGTGAGCCTTTACTGCCCCTCCTCATGGGACCCTGCATGGGCCTTTGGAGGGAGTGCTACCTCCGGGGGGCACTCCATGCTCAGGTAGGTTGGAGGTGTCCCAAATGAAAGTTGTGGAACTTGAATGAGAATTACATTTTAGATTCCCAACAAAGAAAACAAAAAAAAATAATTACATAAACGGACTTTGTTAAACTTTTTCTGGCAATCAAGATCATGTGTTTACAGAATTTTTATTTATTTATGAATAATCTTTTTGTTTTCGTTGTTTCATGACTCCCTCTTTGTTTGTAATGCCTAAAGGAGTCCTTAGATCAGTCTTAAAAGTAGCATTTAAATTTTAAAACTGTTTTAATATCAGCAAAAAGCTTGCACTTAACCACTGCCTCTTTGCTATAAAATTCCATTATTATTCTACTAATTTAGTGCTACATCATAATGAGACACTTAATATTTTACATGTGACATTTATTAGTAAATGTAAAAGTAATGTAAGCAGATTTTAGCCAAAATTATTTGATCAGTGTTTGACCTGACCTGAGTGAACTGGATGCAAAATTCAGTAAGTGAAATGTGAAATTATTTCATATTTTATGGCAAGGTTGAATTGTATTAAATTCAGCCCACAACCTCTGGACGTCTCCACATGTTGACTGTGTGCAGCATCATTGTGTCCTCTGTGCAGCTTCATCTCACACTGTGACATCATCTCTTTGATATGCACATTAGATTGAAAAGACAACGGTAAATCCCCAATATGGCCACGGTGTAGCCTCAGCTGTCAGGTTCCCCATGAGGATGTTAGGAATAGTTGAGGGCACCGTGGGCGGGTGCAGTCACCTATTTAAAGGGAGCAGGAGATGAACAAATAAAACCTCTTGAAACTTCACACTGTAGAGAGCTCAGGAGAAATAATGTGCTTTTGTGTAATCAGTGTTTTCTCTGCAATGTGACACATCATTAACCTGCCTCCATAGGCTCACATAATTTCTTTTTTATCTGACACAAGGTACCTATTCTGAAATTCAGATACTCATTCGTTAATAACAGAACATTCGTGCATACATAGTTCACTTCTAAAATAAACAGCCTGTTTTATCTCCTGATCAATGGATTTGAAAAAGTTGAATTGTGGTAAGACTGGTAATTTGATTAAATATTCGCATTTCAATCAAATGAAAATTGTTACATTTACCGTTATAGCCACTTTGACATGATTCATAGCTAAGCAGTGTCCAATTTGAAATGAATTGAAAGGTGAATATTTGAATCTGAATTTTTAATCTTGATGTTTCTTGTGTTCATGAGACTCCACTGTGAGACTAAATAAGTCTTAGGCGACCAAATTTGAGAAACCAGTTCTCTTATTCTTTTTTGCTTCTTCTACTTTTTCTGTTTTTCATTATCTTCCGTTTTTTTTTTCCACTTTGTTTGATGTGTGACTGTAAATGTTGCACTTTTTAGTCAATGAAAGTAATTAGGTGAAGTTTTGAGTATCTTGCATTCGCATTTTCATGTTTTTGTTCTCATCAAGCAAAACTTATAATTTCATCAGGACTCCCTCCGAAATGTATTTAAATGCAAATTACAGAGTGGAAATATTCTTGGTAAGATAAGGGTTAAATAGTAATAATATTAATTTGAAAAAAAAATCAACAAATAAAAAGAAAAATCCATGAAAAGATTACAACCAACTACTAGTCGCTCTCAAAATTAAAATATTTCAGTGTTATTCAAGAAAGTGAACATTTAATATAGTTTGGAGTTATTACATGTAAATAAAAAAGTTTCAAGCATTTTGCAATTTTTTATTTTGATAATTATGGCCTACAGCTCATAACAGAAATACAAAAAAACACTTATTTAGATATATTAGAATATTTCCCTGTAACTGTAAACTAAATTAGCCAAATTAAAACAAGACAAGGTGTATGTATAAATATTTTATTTTTGTATAATGACATAAAATATATTCCTGTGTTAGAACTTTTGTGTTAGTGTGTGTTAATCTTCCTCTCAAATCTTTTCACCTTCCCTCTCTGGTTCCTAGATTCCAGCACCCCCCACTGAAAACATTACAGTTTAAAAATGGTGTAAAAAGTCTGAGTATTGTGTATATATATATATTTAGTCTACAAAGGTTATATAGTCTATCTAGCACAGCTTGTACTGTACTCAAAAAAAAAAAAAAAAAAAATCCAAAATTTATTAAGGAGTATTTGAGGCAGTCCATCCAGAAGTGTGACATTTACATATTATAAACCACAGTGCCACTCTAATCAAGAAGAGTGCAGCAGGGAGACTTACCTTGTGTTTTTGTTGCCTTTTGGACAAACAAGGGCCCTTTGGAAGAGAAGAATATGGCTATGCAATCTGGCTATGCAAATAATACTCATCGCCAGGATCAATTCACTGATCTTTTCACAAATTGGAAAATACAGATCGTTTCCAGACTTTTTTGATATGATGATACAATAAAAGTGATAATTATTTAGTTAGTCACTGTGTACAGTAAGCAAACCTGTCCATATTGCGTTCCATCCCCAGGCGTTCTCCCACCCCATCGCTGCAAACCACCCCCACCCTGTGGAGCGACTGGCCCAGGAGGTGCAGCAGCTCAAAGACAAGCTAGCACAAGTGTCCACCAGCACAGATTCACACCTGCCCACCAAGATGGCCGAGCCCCGGCGCACCGATGCCAACTTGAACCAAAACAGCAACAACGGCACCTTCCTTTTCCCAGCATCGAGGCCTCAGGGTAGGGCGATGCCCAGAGCGGCGCCGCCGCCTACCTCCACCAACCACCAGACCTCCAGGGGCCCCCCGCCCTCATCAGCTCCACCATTCAGACCCACCCACAAAAACGGCAGTGGCAGTGGGAAGCACACCTTTCTGTTTGGGCACTCTTCAGGAACAGAGGCTCGCCATGACCAGCACTATTACCCAGCTGCCAATAATGCCAAGCTGCCTAAGAGCAACGGCTCCTCGATAGCTCTCTGAGGTACTACCACACCCCCTCCCTGCAGAATCTCGCTTCCATCATGTACTGAGAAAGCATGTGTTTCGTGTCACACCTTATGTGATTGACTGCAAGGTGATCATAAAGACTTGGTTGGACCAAAGTGAAGTGTACAGTATGAAAAAAATCACTGCAAGAGCTCTTGACTCTACTGCCCATTGTCAGTACTGAATTCAAAATGTGACAATTGTTTTGTATATTTGTAAAAAAAAAAAATGTTAGTATTCACTATTTCACTGATGAATTTATCTGACAAAAGAATAAGGGCTGAATAATGAATATCAAGAGACCTTCATAGGCAGTCTCTTGAAGTGCAGTAGACACATTTAATGTCACCCTTCAAGATGGACAGGAAGCTGGCAGGTTCCACTTTTAGCTTCTTATCAAGGATGTCCCACAAGGACCGTGCAGTTCAGACAGACGTGGTGTGATAAGGTGCTTGTTAAGGGCACTTGAGCGAGTAGCAA
>KV751342.1:704547-727967 GCA_001698575.1 Mola mola | reverse complement strand
TGACTTTCTGAGAACACAGACAGCCAAAACACTGAACATATGTAGAAATAATTCCGGTGAATCTGTAGACCTAAATATACAAAACAGTACAGAAAGGAATTAAGTTTAAGAGGGATCTTTCTCAGGTGTTGCAGTTTTGTATTTTTACTTTTACTAGTTCTTGGTAAAACCCTGAGATAGATAAGAACTAGTTATCACTCCCATACTTGTGTTGGAGTATATAGATGGAGCCAGTTAGCTTATCCCATTGTAAAGACTCAAACTACCATGTAACTTCCAGTAAAACCATTTTTTTCATCGCAAGTTGCATGCAGCCGTGCTGCTTTTTTTTTTGATTTTGGAGAGAATCTGTTCAGCTGTTTCCCTTTCCAGCATGAATATATTTTGCAAAATGACGAACTTTTCATTTAAAAAAATGAGAATTTTCATATTATGGCCTCTGCTTCTATTGCAAAACCATTTCACAAAGTCTTCTTGGAGAATATCAAGATGCAGCTTGGAAAATAAAGCATCTCCTCTTTTCCAGTCCACTTAAGAGTGATGTTTGGGAAATTGGTCAAGTGTGAAGCTTGTAGAGACATCAGTTTCATTTAACAACCATTAAAAAGTGTACTGCATCTACAAAAGAATTTCATTTTTGGCTGAAATCAATGGTTTTGCCCCCGAAGTACACAATTCACCATGTTAACTTGCTTTTAAACTTTCAGAGCCCCAAAGTCATTCCATCTAATTTAGATAAGAGTGAAAAAACTTCAACATCTAGGCCTTTTTGATGTATTGGCTAAATGATCTAAATACAAGGCCTATGTCAAATATTCACATTTACATTTCAGGTAGTCTTTCTCTGTGTATATAGTCTCATCTTTGTATAACAAGGATTCGGTACTCAACACATTTAAGGTTATCCCAGACAAATTATACTTTTTTTTATTGCTGGTAGTTGATTGACTCTCCATCAGATGCTTTCATGGATTTTCACTAATGGCATTAGAGCGGTAGGTGGTACAAAAGAAGCCACTTTTGTGTTTCATGTATTAATTTTAGGAAATAGCGATTATTTGAGTATTTATAACAAAAAGTCTTTTTTTTTTTAATAAACGTTACCTACTGGAGCTTTAAAGTGTATTGGTATCGGTAGTATTAGTTTATTATATGATACCCAGCCCTACACTTTGCACTGACCGTGAAAACACTGTATGCATATTGGCCAGCAGTAATGGTCAATAAGCTGGTCATTCCTCGTGCTAAACATCAGCAGGTTAAAGTTGTCATTGTGATCATATTAGCATGCGGTCATCAACATTTATTTATCATCACTGCTGATGACGTAGTCCTCTAATTTAGGTTTCATTATATTTATCTTATAGCTTCATTGTCTGAGTTTGTTTTTTTTAATGATTACTAATTTGTCACATTGTCATCATGTTTTCATGTGTACAATTGGTCTATTCTATAGGTCAGAAATCTTCTAAAAAAAGGCCTTTAGTTTATAAAAAGACTTAGAAGCTTAGACATTAAACAAGCAGTGAATGTTAACGTACTAAACATGGTAAACATAAGTAAATGACGCTAATGTAAGCTGCCGATGCTGTGAGTGACTCATTTCGTGCACACAGCTGTATTGTGCACAGCAGTGTTTATTTACCACGCTGCCAGCTTTAAACAGCACATCTCAGCTTCCCTCGGTCTCAATCCTCCTTAGTCCATTTTGCAGTGAGCAAAGTCAAAATGGATGCAGAGGGCTGACGTCAACGTGCTTGACATGGTGTTGCTAGCTGCCTTAGTGCCACCAGGGTGACAGTGCAGAGTGACAGAGGCCGAGCTGGGGAACAGTGACGTGACTTGTGTTAGGCTGCGGATTCTCCCAAAGGGGTCTTTGCAGGAAGGGAGGAGCTATGGCCCAATAAGCCTGACAACCAATCATCACACCCGCCTGGCTGTCTGACGCTTTGTTGCTGGCCTTGATTGGCCGGAAGTCATGCAGGAACGTGGTGCAGCTGAATAAAATTGTCATCTTCAGCGTGAGTGTGTGCAGATGTCAGTCTGTGGTCGGTTTGGATGAACAGGAACTGTGATTATGTTATAATACTTTTTTTTTTTTTTTTTATCCCGAAAATACATCACTTAGGCAAATCTGGCGCCTCTGTCCTTATGGCCAGGAAACAAGGCTTGAATAATTGATGGGTACCTCACATGGCTTCACCAGGCCTCCCCCGTGAGAATTTGAGAGAAGAGAAGCAGATAAAGAATTGGGGGAGGAAGGGTGAAAATTGCTGCCGGGTGGCTGATATTCAGAGTTACCACAAAACGGCTTTTGCTGGGCCAGGATGATTAGAGAAGCTGTCTGTAGCAGCTTCAAAAGAATAGTCAATTTTCACCTCAGACTGCTTTAGCCTAGAGGGCATTTCATGGCCTTTATTAGGGATAAGGCCTGTTTCGACAGAAATGATCTCGATTATTGTCAGACGACAATATTGATTTAACCATTAAAGTTATATGTTAAAAGTGAGCCATTACAAATGGTTTTAGACAGGAAATTGTTTAAGCTTCTTGTCAGACTTTTAAAAATATCCTCACAGATCGAAAGTGAAATGTAATACAACAGTTTTAGTTTTAGCCGCTGTAGTACAGTTTTACCTCCTAAGAGACATTATTCTTGGGTTGTCTCCCATGAACAAGCCTAAAAGTTTGGGTTTTGGTACAGCAGCCAACGGTAAATATATGCAAATGGTTGCAAGCTTACAGGTTCACAATGATGAGGCTAAAATGATCATATTTTAGCGTGCTAATTAGACTCGGGATGCTGCTACTTGTCGCTGTAGTTAAGAAATCATACTGAAAGGGAGTATGACTCTGTTTACCAGATTTGATGGCATTTCTCTAATAGTTTTTGATATGTTTTACCTAGAGCCTGACCAATACAGACCAATATGAAGGAGGCAAAACGTTCTGTTATGATATATCACCAATATCTATCTATCTTGGTCTATATTTAATCGATCAATCAATAGATATGTAAAAAAGAGAGAGATACACACATGTATTGCACATATCACTCAAATGCAATTATTAAACACTTGTTGAAAAGTATATAATGGAAATAAGATTCATTATGGTTAAATAAAAGTCTTCATTATCCATAATAATAACAGTGCACTGAAACACTAAGCATTACTAGGAATTTAACAACAATAAATACCAATATTGATACTAAACTTAAATTAAAAGTAAAAATAAAGACAACTAAAATAACTTAATAAATTAATTAATAAATAAAAACAAGGCTGGTGTGTAGGGCAAGAAATACACTATCAATACACAGGGGTGTTACTGCACCGTAAAACAAAATTAATTATTATCAGCACATAATAATATCAGCGCATTATTAATATCAGTACATAACATTAATAATGCTAATACCGATACTCACTTGATCTGCTGATATATCGGCTGCCTCTAGTTTTACCCAGGCCTCTTGGTAGCATTACGGGACAAATCAGAAGATTCTGTTAGTCACAACATCAAGGTAACCTGACCTTGTCACAAACAATTCAGACCAAAATAATCACGCAATTATTATTAATGTATCTTGGCCAGAGACTTAGCCAGTGTCAGGGCTCGCCTCCACATGCCCAGATTGCCCTTAAAAAGAACTTTTGCTATGGCGTCCTGTGCACGTTTGCGCTGAGGATAACTGTGAATGGTTTAAATCAAAGCAAACAGGTTTTTGTTGCCTGTGGGAAGTTTGCCCTTGGAAAGCCTAAAAGTGACGTTGCCATCCCCGGAGTCACGCTCTTAGAATTTCTAAAATGCTGCTTGTTTGCTCAATTTAAACGACTATAGTTTAACTACTGTGTTAGCTACTCGTTTCTAGTCAGTACATCCTCCTGCAGCTGCATATGTGTGCTGATATGGAATGAACGTATGGTGGAATATAATCTCCTCCTGTGGTGTAAGCCCATCACAGCAGCAGGCGGGGAACTTTATTATGGGCGTAGGTGCTTGTTGAGTCTTGTGGGGGAAATCTTCAAACATAGCAAGCACGTGGAATGGGACCTAGAATGCAACGCTCCAGATGCACTCAAGGGAGAAGAAACGTCTGCTCTCAGTGGCTGTTCAGTGGACTGAGATTTAAATACAAAGCCAGGTTTTATTGTTAGTTTATTTTATGTGCAATCCAGAGGGCTGTGAGGAATCATGATGATGAAATGAAAATACTTGTAATTTTTTTTTATCACACTTTTCTATAAATGATAATAAATATTAAACAGAATAAACAATAAGGAGTACATGCAACTGATTTGAAAGGGTTACAGGGATGCACTGATCTGATATGGATCAAGTAGCTTGGTGTCAATAATAGGGCCAATGTTTTGGTTCACACCTACTTAATGGTTTGCAAAAGTTTTTCATTTAATCTTCGCGTTTTCTTCTCATTTGACACAGTTCTATTATTTAATACAGGAATTTTATTTTCCGATCGCTTCATTGCACAGTTTTTTTAGGCCCCTCTAATAAATTTTTATCTAAATATGAATTCTGCTCTTAGGAAACAAATTTCTAAGTCAACCCTACTGTTGATCAATGATCAACACTGACTGTGGACAAAACCTTAGTTAGCAACCCAATCCATAAAAAAACAAACATGGACAGCAGGATTTGTAATTTGAAGATCAGCCAGTATCTCAGGGAAAAATGATGAATAATAACTTTAAGCTGGAGTTTTTTTTTGGGGGGGGGGAGTTTGTCAAGATAGATATGTACAGTGAGTAAACACATTATCTTTCATTCAGAATCAGTATTGTGCTCGGGAACAATGCATCACAGGAGAAAACTCAATGTGCAACAACGATGTCAAGAGAATTAAGTCATCGCTGCATATTACCAGCCATCTGCAGCTCTCAGGGTCAGACACTGATGTGATCATTTCCCCAGAACTCTCTCTTTGCACACGTACACATGCTGCAGTAATCTCTCACTACTGCATGTATCTGTGTTCACATACACGTAAATCACTCACAACTTACCTCATTCTCATTTCTGAAACACTTGCTAACTGCAGCATCTATGCAGTCAAATGAACGTGGAGATTCAACTCAGCGCATAAACGTGTGAATGCAAGACTGGAGCAAAACCAAGAAAAAACACAGCAAAAGCAGAGTATGTGTACTGTAAGACTCCCTGAGGAACTTAATGTAAGTCCATTGTTGAATTTTATTGTGATAAATGGCGTCGTTTATCTTCTAAACAATCTACCTGGAAGTTTGTAACAGGCAGAACATAACCAGCAGATTGTTTCAAAAAAGAAGTCACTCAGTGTACTGAATATCTCTGCCAAGGCTCAACATTCCCCTTAAATTATAAAAGTATAATATAATTATACTTATCTGACCCTTTGTACAGATCCATACCAACATTTAGTGGGCCCATTGTCCATCCTGTCACCCAGTTTGATTGAAGACCACCTAGTATGTAATCCTGCTAAGGAACAAATCAACCAGCCCACCACCAGACAGGTGAAAACATCACCTTCTGGGTAAAGGTGATAATAGATACTCCAGACCTAATAGGAAGTGATAGTTGAGCTTGTGTGCATGTGTGAAGTTGTTAATCTGCGTGGTGATGAAAGCTGAGGTTATTTTTGGAGACGGTAATGACTCATCCTGGAAGCAAACGAATAGGCTAATTGGATGCAACTTGAAATGAACCCCAGAAAGTCAAATGGAGAGTTATCTACCTGAAACAGAGAGCTCCCAAAACATTACAGAAGAATGGAGCAGAAATTGAGGTCATTAGATAATTGATATTTGAAATCACTGTCAAGATGCCTCTTAGTTACTGTTTTAAAACAGCCTTGTTCCCTCTCATGTTGGAGCTATGCAATGTTTACAATGAGTGAAATATTCAGATTCAAGTATGCCAGATGTCTTGTTCCGCATACTAAAAAAATACCCAGAACTCAGCCTGACCTGTTATTTGTCTTTGGAACATTTCTGTCTCTGTAGCTCCAGGTGGATGTTGATGCTGCTTGTCGCATCTTTTCTTCCTGGTGTTGCTCTGGGTGAATTTGTTTTCTCTGTTGCTATGGTGAAAAGCATTTTCAACTGTTACCTCCTTACAGAATCTCTGAGAGCTCTCATGTTCATCTCTAACGGTAAAACAGCAGCAGCCTTTTACATTTGTTTTATAAAACTGTATGACTTAAAGTTTTACACTTTAAAAAAAGGAAATAGAATATTATCTATCTTAAATGCCGGTTTGGCGCAATGTTATGCAACAACCTTGAACCTGTATTTATGTTTATAACATTTATGACAACCCTATAAAGTGGTGAATAGTGGCAGTCAGTTGGCTAATTACAAATTAAGCAAACAAAGTGTAATGTGTAGTCAGGAATTTCTGCTTAAGGGCCAGACTGGTCTGCTCCAAGTTGCGAATGAATGTCATTTTGTGTGTTATCAAAACATAGTTTTTTGCTTTTGCAAGTCGATGAACCTAATTATTAATTAATCAGTTATGTACGGCACACTTGGGAACAGTAAGTAAGTCATTTTGGGTGTGCGTTTCCAGTGGCAACCATACCATTACAGGGTGAGTGGGGTAGCCTGACATCGCCAGCTATGTAAGTAGTGTGACATTAAAAGAAAGGGTGATAAAACTGGCATGGTACAGTTCGCTTTCTAAAGGTTCCATTCAAAGCTTTTAACAATGGAAACACAAAATAAGTACCGTAGAACCGAACTGAACCGTACAGCTTGATGGAATTGAGGCTTTGGAGGAGGTTTGGGAGGTGGATAGGTAAAACAAGCAGCGGAACCTCACCCAAACACCAGGGTTGGCATCACATTTGAAACTGGAAGTTGATGTATATTGACTCTTGCACGTAAGTTAAGTTAGGTTTCGAATGAATATCGCGTATGTAACATACATTACTTGACCTACAAACATTAACTAAAACCTAACCAAATCATTGCCTAAACTTAACCAGACTCAATCGTACTGTAGGTCATGTGACAAAGAGAGCTAATGTCACATCCTAAGGGTCACCTGATGTTGTTTAGTACATTTGTAAATCCCGTTGACAGTGCTAAGTTACACACATGGATGAAATGAACTTAAATCTGAACTTACATCCAGATTTTCTGCCAGCCAGTTCCAGAAATTCTGACAGAATTTACAAATTTTTCATGCTACAGAGCATGGTCAGTTCTATGAATATGTAAACAGTGAATACATCAATAGAAGCACAGAGCTTCAGCTTTCGCAGAAAAACAATATATTCTAGCTTCTTAAATGATGTTTAAACTTTATTTGGAAGTTAATAATTTTCATCGACAAAGTAACATTTCAGACAAAAAGCTGGAAAAGAATCATATTCAAGCAGAAAATAATTTTTTTTTTTTTGCCCTCACTTCTCATTTTTCCCTCCCTTCCTGGCTGCAGTCGTCACTGTCACTAGTGTGACATTAAACTCCTTTGCAACTTTATCCTGATTTAATTTTCAGGTCTGTCTCTGTCACCTTTGTGGTTTGCATACATTTCTTCTTTGTCTACAGACTTCTTCTTTGCTTGTTTTTTTCGCCTCAATCACGTGGTACTATTGCACAAAATATACCACAGCAAGTACATCAATGGAAAAATCAATTGCCAGAAATTCTTGGCAATAGCGACTAAAGACTTGAAAGAATGGTGGTCAAGCATTCACTCTCTATGTGCCTCTGTTATGGTGTCCATAAACTGCTGAGGAAACACTGGGCTCTTTATTTGGCTGTTTGCTCCATTAACTCGACTTGCTAATGGTGTCTGTCTTCATTTTGCTGTGGAACAGGAAGTGCACAGTGGGGCTTTTTAGTTTCATACTCAACACATCTCCATGAGGCATAATGAGGACAGAGTAAGTGTGCAGTGGGTGAACCGCATCAAAATAATGTAGTGTATTTAGTCATGCATACGTGAATAATGTGGGTACTCTTGAATACATACAAATGGAGTGACAAAGCACTATGTGGATGTACAGTTTTTATCTGATTTTATAAACACATTTAACCCTCAAATAATTGATAGTGAGGAAGCAGAAGAAATGATACCATCCGCTGTCATGTAAGTAAATCAAGCCGTGTGTATGATGGGTTTCCATCAAAGCTTGGTTTTTCAGAAAATATTTCTGGTAAGTTGAGTGATTATGGGTGGCGATCGTGGTGCTGTATATGAACTGTCCCCTGCCTCTCCGTCCTCCTCATCCATCCTCTTGGACCCCAGTAATGGCTTGTCTTTTTTTCTGCCAAAACTGTCTGCTGATATACATCTTGTATTTCTACTAAATAGAATGTCCCACTCCTGTCATCAAGTGCCAAAGAATGATGCAAAGGGTGGAAGTCTATTTTGAGCAGCCCAGTTTAAACAGATGCACTTAACATTTGCATTATACACCGCAGTAAAGAGTAATTGTTAAAAGCTCAAGGCCATTGCTGAGAGTTTATGAATGGAGGTTAGGCGGTGGTGATGAAAAAACTGCACTGTCAGAGTAATGTGGTTGCTACCTCTTCTCTGGCCACCGAAGCTCTCTAGTAGAAATTGAATATAGAACTTTCAGTAGTATGCTTCTCTTCTGAGGAGTGTGACCATGTTGTGTATCACTGAAACTTAAAGAATAAAATACCAAAGATTCCAAATACTGTTGCACTTCTCGTGATCACTACTTTTTTTTTTACATACTTACCTACTTACTAACTTGTTTTGTTGTTTTTTTTTTTACCCTGGCAGTCTTAAGGTTTGGGTTATAGTTTCCACTAACTACAGCATTGATATTTGCGTAAAGATTTTTTGGGTGAATATATTAGAAAATAGTGGACAACTCACAGATTCATAGTAGTATTTTTATAGTATTAATGGAGTTTTGTTTCTGCCCATTTATAAGTGTGAGTCATGTGTTTTGGCTTAAGTTTTTTAATTCCCAAGGAAAATATGAGGCCCTTAAGCAACTAAATTCTAGAGTATGGGGAGTGTGTCCGAGTTGGCAAACTCAAGAGTTTCGAACATAATTCTGTTGGTTTTATCAGTTTGTCTCCTTGAGTGACCTTGAGAATGCACTGGGGTGGTTTGCAACTAAATGTGCAGTGGCTGAGATAAGAATCAGCACTTCCAAATCTGAGGCCATTGTTCTCCTTTTGAAAGGTTCTCTTCTGCTCCCTCCAGGTTAGGGAAGAGTCGCTGTCCCAAGTTAAGGAGTTTCAGTGTCTCAGGGTCCGTGTGAGAGGAAAATTAAGCATGAGATAAATTTATGTTGTGGTGAAGGGGGAGCTGAGTTAGAAGGCAAAGTGCTCTGTGTACTAGTTGATCATGGTTGCCATCCTCCATTATGGCCATGAGCTTTGACTAGTGAGCCAAACAATGAGATTGCACATACAAGCAGCCAAAACTGATTTCCTCTGTAGGGTAACCAGACTCAGTTTGGACATCCAGAGGGAACTTAGAGTAAAACTGCTGCTCCTTAACCTTGAAAGGAGCCAGTCAAGGTGGATCAGACTGATTAGGATATTTACTGGATGCCTCTCTTTGGATGTCTTCCATGCACGTCCCAACTGGTAGCAGACAACAGCGTAGATCCAGAACTCCCTGGAGAGTTGAAAAGCTTTGCCTTTGTGAGAGGGACATCTGAAATACCCTGCTTATCCTGCCGGTACCGTGTCCTAAAACTCTGTAGTTGAAGACAGCGGATGGATGGACGGATGGATGGATGAAAATATTGATGGATGTTCACTATGTTTAGTTTTATCTTCTCTGTTGTTGTGGGTAAAATGAATGAGCTGAAAGAAGTAAGAAAGCTCCACAGAGCTGACGATGTCTGCAGAGTGAATGAGAAGTCTTAGTTTGTCCATACTAGTACAGCCATTCAGGACGTGTGCCTGTTGGACTAAACTCTGTAACAGATGCAATCCCATCTTTGACCAGAATGTAGGTTGCAAGGGCAGAGTGGCTCAGAAGGGCACAACAAGAAGCATTCAAGGAGAATTGAAAAGATTTTTATTAATTTCAAACGCCTTGCAAGTCCAAACTGCACCAAAAGCACAGAAAGCAAATCTTTGTGTCATCAGCTACACACCCGCCAACCTAACGCTAACCCTAAATCAATCTGACTAATGGACAGACAGAAACAGAGGCTCCTTGCTTTAATAAAAGGATAATTGGTCTTTTTACTCTAGACGTAATCATTTGTAAAAACATTGAATAGCACAACTGTGAATGAAGTGGTACTTGACTCCCCTTTGGCACCCTGATCTCAATGTTCAAGGTGCTTATTATTGTTTGGTATTGTGTTCAGCACTGGATGATCTGTAAAACTGTGACTAATGGGTGCAGCATGGACCAATCCCCATCCCTCTCGTGTCTTTTCTGCTCACTACTAGAAAATAGGATCACATAATTAAGTCTCTCATCAGCAGCCAATGACACTGAGGGTTTTTTGCTCAACCCCCTGACTGTTAATTTATTATAAATTTACACTTCACTAGAGATGCCGCAACAGTTTGCAAAAGTACTTTGTTTCACAATAACTCTTTATATTACAAACTTATCTATTTAATTTAGCCTTTCTTGAAGCCTTGTTACATAAAAGTGAAACACCCACAGCTGGACAGTGACCCCACACGCACACTACGAACGTGTTTGTTATTCATAGGCAGCAGGCCAGCCAACAACCACTCTCATCTCAGCACCTCCAGCTTGTGAAAGGCTAATCAGGCGATCGGCTGCTTCCCTTCATTCAGATGGGCCTTGAGAGTCACCTGGTGCGAATTTTGTGATCATAGTGACATGGCATGATCAACCATTACGCTGGTTTCTCAGAAAGAAATTAAAAAATGATTGAGTCACTGTGCAGAAATAGAATGAATCAGTTGCATCATGTTGTCTAAAGCTTCCAGGGACTGGAAATGTAGATTTATTGTTTGCCTCTCTGCACCATACTGGTAGACCATATGGAGGTAAAACTGCAGGCTGACACAAGATGCAAGGATCAACAAAAAGCCACAATATCAACCATGTAGTTAAATTAAGCCTTTCAGACTAATTCTTTATGAATTCAATAGTTGCCCTTTTCTCAATTCATGTAGGAATTCACTTACACTGTGAGAAGTTTCAACATGCATATGCATTAGAGAGTCTGACTAATCAGAAATAACATAATAATAGTACAGCCTCCATCGCAGTGGCACTAGTTAAGTCTCAAAAATGTAGATACATACAAAAACACAGTGCACAGTGGTGCAGTGGTTAGCACTGTCGCCTCACAGCAAGAAGGTCCTGGGTTAAATTCCGGATCAGGACGTTTCTGTGCGGACTTTGCATGTTCTCCCTGTGTCTGCGTAGGTTTTCTCCGGGTACTCCGGCTTCCTCCCACAGTCCAGAAACATGCAAAACTGGGGGTTAGGTTAATTGGTCACTCTAAATTACCCGTAGGGCTGAATGTGAATGTGAGTGTGGATGGTTGTTTGTCTCTATATGTCAGCCCTGCGATGAACTGGTGACTTGTGCAGGGTGACCCTGCATTCCCCCGAAGATGCTGAGATAGGCTCCAGCCCCCCCGGGACCCCTAACAGGATAAGCAGTAGAAAATGGATGGATGGATGGATGGATGGATACAAAAACAAAAGGTCATTATTCCCAACACACTCCTTATGTTCAATGCATTCAACTTGCACCGTTGCTTTATTGACTCATATTCTGTAGGCAGCGGAACATAGAAATAATGTCTCCCCTTGATGACACTCAGGAATTTCTAAAGGTACGGTGAATTTGCAGCCTGCAGTTTGAAAATACCACTTGCTGCTCTCTTGGCAGTTGTTCTTGAGCCATGAAATCCAATTTTCTTCAGCAGGTTGTAGCTGAGAGGAGTGAGCACTGCCATAATTGATGATACAGAGTTTAATATAGTCTTAATGGAGCAATCACATTCAAAATTGCTTCCAAGATATAGATTTGAGTAAGTAAAGTCAAGTATTTAGGCTTCAGTACAGGAGAGGAGGAGCCAGTATACTGACAATATTTTTGGTACTTGTGCAACCCGGGCTTTGTCATTGGATGTATAAACAACTATGGGGATTTTTTGGATGAATTCATGACATTCACTTAATGAGACCAGATTGGTGAATTCTTGCAATCTGGATGAGATTATTGAGTAAAGTATGCACATTATTTTGTTTCATGAAACCAGTTTAATTGAAGTTTCTTGCACAGTATCAATATTTTTTGAATCCCTGAATCAAGTCTTGTGTATTATATTTGAAACTGTATGTGCAAGTCTTTGTAAGTGTGTTGTGCCATGCCTTTAAAAAATAAAAAGATTTAAAAAAAAAAAACCTAAATTGTGGGGGGTGACAGACTAAACAACAGATTGACTGAAGATGAATGTGATTCAGAGCTGAGCAGCTAATGCTAATGAATTTATAAGTGTGTCTGTGTAGCCCCAACAGATTTATCTGCATTCAGTATGTTGATGGTTCAGACATCTGGTCTCATCTTATATGTTAGAGACACATGGTTGAATATATTGCTTCATTAATTGGTTTTGCTGTGACCATAAACATGTAAATTAACACTAAAATGAGCAAGTCATAGGATGAGATCCAAGCTAATGACAGGGGATCACAGTGAAAAACTGCTGAAACAAATGAGCTTATATTTTTTTCCCTAATATGACCACACAATTAAGGATATAAGCAAACATGGACAAAGAATTGTTTAATAAATTGTGTCAATCAGAAAAGATGATAGGTAAGGTAATAAGGTAATCAATCTGTTAATTAGCAACCAATTTCTCATGAGAGATAGTGGGTGATAATAACAATCTGGTAAGTCATTCCAGTATTTCAGTCCAGTCTGAAGTATATCAACAATTATAACATGAAGTACCATGACATTAATGCTCCCAAGAGGAAGAAGTATACTCACTGTAGTCACCCCCCCCATTTCCTCAACCTTTGTGGTTTTCAAAAAAGACCCCGAAACTTACAGGCATTCATGTTCTCCTGAGGATTAATTCTAAGAGCTTATTTACCTCTCAACTTTTCCACGATCATCAAGTTCAGTTTATGGCCACCACTGACTAAATAAAGTTTGATGATGTGTAGTCACGTCTTCCCACTATACAAAACTATCTCAGATCTGAATGGTGCAGTCCTGGGCTGGTGGAACAGGAAGTGGAGCCACGGTATCAAGTTCCCACCCATACACCTGCCTGCCCAATGGAGGACAGAGCTCAGCTGTAAATCATAACTTTTCACCCTGTTTTACAGCATCAAATAACAAATTAAAACCAACTGACCAGAAGAATGAACACTTGAACATACTGTACATCAGCATGATAAGAACTACCACAAAAGACAGAAACCATCGTAGGGAAAAATTTATTGGAGGAGTACTTTGAGTTTTTAATTTGTCACAAGTCTTACCTGAAATAACTAATGAAGAAGGGGGGCCCTATGCTGCAGCCAGCCACCAGGGGTAATCAAGATGCTTTGTTTTCACGTTTGGGGGGCTCTCATGTCATCTATCTTTATATACAGTCTATGATGGCAACCTGCAAAACTAATAAATTCCTATTAGCCTCAACACACTTTTTTCCCTATTATATAGCAAATATCTGTATGTTTGCATTCTTATCTCAGATGCCAAACATGGTGTCCATTATACAGTACTTACCACCAGTGTTGTTAATGTGAGCAAGTTAGTATCCTGTGCATTGTTCTGCCCAAGTATAGAGTCTTAATAACCTGAAAGTAAAGGGCACAATCACGGACACATAACTAGTTTCAACATGCTTCTTATTCGATAGGATGTTAAGTTAATTCTGGCTATTCATGATCATTTTGAGAGAGTCTGAAATATAATTATTTAGAAAATATGTGCAAACTAAGTTGGATTTAATCAAAACAGAAGTTCTCACTTTTAAATCGCTAAATTTCTGATACTTGTTTACAAGATCCCAGTTCCTCGTGGGTTTCGGTTTCAGCTTGCTTTTAGCGTGCGTTCTTGAAACCCAGTTGTCACAGCAGACCTTTGGGTCGTGTGATGGTGGCTAGGCAGCAGTCTGTGTCCGTTCTAACACCCCTGAAGCTGTACAGGACGCGTTCAAAGATTCCCCTCCTCCTGCCTTCCCACTGTCTGCTACCTTCCATCCTCCTTTCTGCTTACATCTGCTGTCTTCTGTGTATAACAAACTTAATTTGCACTAAATACTCAATTATTGTGAAAAAATAGGTCAAAAAGATTTTTAAAACACCAGAGAGGCGATAATGCTGTCAACACAGTTAGTTTGCAGTCTGCCGGCACTTATTCAGTGTAATTTCCCCACTGCCCTTCCACCATGCCCAATATTAATTACATGACTTGCTGATTTATTGATCATTAGAGTGCAGTCTGATTACAACCTAGACATCAAGACAACAGTAAATAGAAACCCTGCAGGCATATTGATGCCATGATGTTGTCTATGCAGTAGCATTTATTAAACAGCTTGGTAAAGTGGTATTGTACAATATGTTATATTCATTCCCTTTCATTGCCTACCTGACAACATGAATGTATTGAATAAATTAAACACTCTGTTTTTCTGCTCTAACGTAAGCTGCAAGCGTTAACATGCAGCCCTCACACAACAACACTGTAACTTACAACAATAATATACTAAAGCAGCAGTTCATTTCAAAATGAGTTGAGATCCCACACAGAATTGACATTAATTAGATATAATTATGTAAATACAGCTGATAAAGTCATGTGGTGATGGCTGGAGATTACAGGCTACTTTTGTCATGCTCTTTGTGGCAAAATTTGCCAACATAAGCAATGTAAGCTCCATATGTGCTGTGCTACGATGAAAAGCTTGACAGCTGTGGTAACAACAAGACAATAGTCTTTGTAGCAGCCATCATTCCTCACTTAGAGTATAAATACACATCCATTTTACAGTTTATACTATTAAGTGCTGTGAGCTATGTATAATGACCGACTGAGGAAATATTTATTTTCCAGTGTTTCCTTTTGAAAATGACGTTGGTCTTGGGCATCACAGAGGGGAGATGTAATTGTTGTAACAGTTACAAGGTTAGACCAGAGAAAACAGAGGATGACTCAGAGGAACAGGGCAGTGGACAGAGGCAGAGTAGGGATATTTTAAACTCTCCATTGCCGCTCTTTCTAATTTAAAATCTTAAAGGTTTTATGTGAAACCTTTCATCTACCACCTGCAGTCTGATGATGTACCGTGGTTCTTATGGCAAGATGTTCTAGAGCTCCAAAATTCTTATGGAAAGCATCAACTACAAGAAAAATGAGTAACAAGCATGTACTGTATATATATTTTTTTTTTATTTTGAAAGAATAACAAATGCAGTAGGCAGGATTTGGACGGTGCTTTTCCTATGACAGGACTGCAGCACACTGAGCCGGTGTTTGTGGTCGTGTTGTTGTGAGCTGCCAGTTCCCTCAAGCAGAACATTCTCTCGCCCTCACGCTGAGCTGCTGCTCCTGCTCTCTTTAAAGAGATTGGCTACTAGCTACCATAATGTCTGCAGCTGTAGCTACAGCTGCCGTTGATCCCCAGAGACTTGCTCTTTAGAGATGGCATGTTTGTTCGGTCTCATGATCACGTATGTGGTAGAGATTTGTAAACAATTTCTCATCTTAGAGATAGCGGATGTGTCAAGCAGAGGTGAAAGCAGGGATACAGTCAGGTACTGAACCAATACTGTTTGAGTACTGAGCAAACAGTGTCTTATACAGTAGGACTGAGTAGCAGTGGCTGATTTTAGATGTTTTGTTAGTACAACAAAAGTGCTTTGTATGAAAATACCAATTCATCTTTTTTTTTTTTTTTGCATCGCTATATGAGAATAAGGTAAAAAGTATTTTTATTCTGAATTTTAGCTCCCAAAAGATTGATTGTAGTCTCATTTTATTATGTATGAGTCTAAAGCAAGTGATGATTTTCTTAAGCCAGGCTTTTAACTTTCTGCCAGCGTATGGATAATCTCAAGGAAATAGAAACAGTGCACTAATTAGTGAGCTTTGCCCACAGGGTAGTAGGGAGGCAAGATGTCCGTGTCTTCTGTTTCTAGTCTTAATGCTAAGCTAAGATAACCAGCTGCTGGCTTTAGCTTCATATTTACCAGACAGATGTAAGAGTGGTAATGATATTCTCATCTAACGTGCATAAAACTGTACAGTATTTCTGATGATTTTCTTAAGCCAGGCTTTTAACTTTCTGCCAGCGTACGGATAATCTCAAGGAAATAGAAACAGTGCTATGCTAAATGCTAAACTGTTGCTGAACATGTATTTTCTTGGCAGCATTAAACGGAGGGTTGCTCTTATATGTGCACCTGCTGGGGCTGTAACATGTGTCATGGAAAGAGCATGGTGACCTGGACAATCTTAATGGCGAGATGAACCAATAGAAGGAAGTTGAATTGAAAGGTGTCGCGACGGGCATATTGTAAGTAGTGGAATGAGACCAAATTACATTCTATACCATCCTTTTCAACCAGCGTGTCATCTGCTTTGTCAGGGATGCCTTTAAAAAATCACTTTGACATAGACAACCTATTCACATGCATAAAAAAAATAACAACATCAAACTACATTAAGTTTTAACTAAAAAAACTACAAAATAGTTTCCATCAATCACCAATTATAGTCACCCCCTCCATCCTACTGTCATATTCATCCATCCTCTCATAAATCTCAAACTTTAGGGAAATTGTGGAGGGATAGGCCTTGGTCCAATGAACCAGTGATTCACTTTTGGGAGAGATCTGGATCAGAATACAGAGCCAGGAAGTTTTTTGGAAATATTTTTCAATATTGTGACATTTAGTGGTGGGTGACTTTATATTAAGAACACTGTGAAATGGTGCTGTGATTGAAAATCCTTGAGAGACACTGTTCTATACTACAAATGCAGAGAATCTTTTGATCTTTTTGGACTTAATGATGTAGCTCTATTCTACTCTACAATGAAGTAGCATAATGTTGTTACATCTTAGCAATAAATATGTTGTTATAACAATGGACTGTAATCATGGGTGTTCTCACTATGAGTACTACCTTATATATATACTGATCTATAAACTTTTCAGCTGGTTAATTGCAGATGTCTGTGTCACAGCAAGTCCCTTACTTGTTGGCTCTGCGGTGTTCCACTGCAAATGTCACGCTGTGATATGATTTGGGCTGAGGGGAGAGCTATGGGATAACTACTGTTCAGTCCATATAGGCCACTGAGACTCAGATGTCAGCAACTTAAAGCTGCTATGGCCTTTTGCCTCAGCCTGTAGCACTAAACTACATGACGTGCCTGCAAATGGCAATGTCATGGGAATACTGATGGCTCTTTGTACTTCATTATTACTGCCTCTGATCTGGATTGTTGGAAAATTTCTATGCTGCAGTGTTTTCTCCTTCACAACGCCAGTGTCTCGAACTGAACTCACACAATCTCTTCTTTGTTTTTCCTCAGGTTCTGGTATCTGGGTGCCGGCTGGCCAAAGTCTGACAGCAGCAGTGCAGTAGAATAGGGAGCTGTCCTTGGTGCTGAATTCATCAGCTACCAGAAATCTGTGGCGCACACTCATGTGCTCGGGCTGCTGCTGATATCTCCCATTCCTAGCAGCGACTGACAGCACTTCCACATCCAAAGATGGACGACAACGAGCACTACAGAGACGGCCGCTCAGATTTCATCCGCGGCGCCAAAGACATTGCCAAGGTGGCAAAGAAACAAGTCGGCAAGAAGGTGGGGCACGGCGTGGACAAAATGGCAGATGAGTACACCAAGCGCTCCTATAAACGCTTTGAGGAGGAGGACGATGAAGACGACTATGCAGGCGTGCCAAGCAATGATGGCGGCTATTACCGCAACGACAGCCGGGCCAATGACGATGAAGGTCACAGCGATTCCACGGAGGGACACGATGAAGATGATGAGATTTACGAAGGGGAGTATCAGGGTATCCCGAGGGGCGACTCGGGCAAGGTTGGCGGCATGGATGGCATGACAGCTGTCCAGGCACAGCAGTTCAGGGATCTGTCGGCCTATGAGGGCGAGCGGAGGAAAGACCAGGAGGAGCTGGCCCAGCAGTATGAGACCATCCTGCAGGAGTGCGGCCATGGGAAGTTCCAGTGGACACTCTACTTTGTCCTGGGCCTGGCGCTGATGGCAGATGGCGTTGAGATCTTTGTGGTCGGCTTTGTTCTGCCCAGTGCCGAGAAAGACATGTGTCTATCTGAGCCCAACAAGGGCATGCTGGGTAAGATTCACACACAGGTGCTTACAAATATAAAAACATTTAGCAGCACAAGCACAATCTTGTCTTTGTGGCCACTTAGCAGCTGTTTTCTTTCAACAAGTCTACTGTCATCTGTGCCCTTTTCTCTGTTTATCTTCATCTCACTGCCTCCTCTGGGGGTTTATGCTACAGCTCCACATTTTATTGCTTTCTTTGCAGTTACCTTTACAGCTTTTCTCCAAGTAATTGCTTTTCTATAGTCTTCTTGGCAGAGGAACTACAGCTAATTAGGATTGAACTGCTCATGCAGCGTCTGAACTGCAGTATAATTTTAAATTGAACTCTCCGTCAATCCCTAAACAGTGTTCTCTGCTGCAGATTAGCTTTTTCACTGTGTGTGTAAAACAGATTGTGGGCAGTTTTTTCAAAATGCCCATGTTTTTTTTATCTGTGTTCCTCCTCTTTGCCTCCTCAGTGTCTGTCGCTCTGCTCCTGTACACTGTGACATGGACAAACACTTCATAATGTTTTTCTATCCTGAGGGCCAGTGTCCAAACCTGCCTCACCATCTGTCATTGGCAGCCCAGTAAGGACACTGAAAAGGGGCCAATGGTCTGCTGAGGATAGAAAATTGAAACATATTGTGTTTTTACATAGAAAACGTAGATATTTTATGTGTGTTACCAAACAAAACATTCAAAAAGAAAGACCCTCCCTGTAGAAATTCCCAGAGAGATATTTTGATTTAGATTTTTTCCATTGGATGAAATGTAGGTAGTTTGACATCATACTAAGGTTTTGCTGTTTAGCGTCATTGGAGTTTTGTGAAATAACAGTACTACAGTTACAGCATGAAAGACACTACTGGAGCCCAACTGATATATTGTTGGGCCATTATTATCAGCAGATATTGGCCTATCACAGATTTATCAGCATCCTCATATATTTTATTAGCATAAAAAAACTATAAGTTTAAAGAAAATGATGCAGGAAGAAAAATGCTTAGGGTGATTTATAATTGCATACATCAAATCAAATCAAATCAAATTTTATTTGTATAGCCCGAAATCACAATTTACACATTATCTCACTGGGCTTTGACAAACTGTACAGATGTGACATCCTCTGCCCTTAGACCCTCGAACCGGGTGAGGAAAAACTTAAAAAACCCTAAACAGGGAAAATAAGAAACCTCAGGAAGAGCCACGGAGGAGGGATCCTTCTTCCTAGGACGGACAGATGTGCAATAAACGTCACTTGTACAGAACACAAAAACATGTTAGGGCAACCTGAAAATAAAGAATTACAGTAGTCCAGCCTGGAAGTAACAAACGCATGAACTAGTTTTTCTGCATCTTGTTGAGACAGGATGTGCCGGATTTTAGCAATGTTACGGAGGTGAAAGAAGGCGGTCCTTGAAATCTGTTTAACATGTGATTTAAAAGACAGCTCCTGGTCAAAGATAACACCCAGGTTTCTGACAGTGGTGCTGGAGGCCAAGGCAATGCCATCCAGATTAACTATGTTGCTGGGTAATGAGTCTCTAATGTGTTTGGGGCCCAGCACAATGACTTCAGTTTTGTCAGAGTTTAACATTAAAAAGTTATGAAACATCCAGTTTTTAATGTCCTTAAGACATGACTGTAGATTAGCTAACTGATGGGTTTCATCTGGCTTCATTGATAAGTATAGTTGTGTGTCATCTGCATAACAGTGAAAATGTATGGAGTGCTTTCTAATAATTTTACCTACAGGAAGCATATATAGAGTAAATAGTAATGGTCCAAGCACAGAACCTTGCGGGACTCCATGACTAACCTTGTCATATCTTGATGATTCATCATTAACATGAACAAAATTATATCTATCAGATAGGTAGGACTTAAACCATCTTAGAGCAGATCCTTTAATGCCAATTTGGTGTCCCATCCTCTGTAGTAAGATGTGATGATCGATAGTGTCAAAAGCTGCACTAAGATCTAATAAGACTAGTATAGAGATAAGTCCCGCATCAGATGCAGTGAGGAGGTCATTTGTAACTTTTACCAATGCCGTTTCTGTGCTGTGATGCTTTCTAAAACCTGACTGAAACTCTTCAAATAGACTATTATACTGAAGAAAGCCACATAGTTGTTTCGCTACTGCTTTCTCTAGAATCTTTGAAAGAAAGGGGAGGTTGGATATTGGTCTATAGTTGGCTAAAACTTCTGGGTCTAGGGTAGGTTTTTTTAGGAGCGGTTTAATTACAGCTACTTTAAATGACTGGGGCACATAACCTGTTACAAGGGATAGATTGATAATGTTTAGTAGTGGATTTCTAATTAGGGGTAAAACCTCTTTGAGCAACCTAGTAGGTATGGGGTCTAGTATACAGGTTGATGATTTAGATGAAGATAATGTTGTCGTTAGTTCCTTAAGGTCAATTGGATGGAAGCTTTCCAAACACACATCAGGACTAATAACAGCCTCTATAATTCCTGTTGCTGAACTGGAATCTGTGGAGTGTAGGATATTTTCTCTGATAAGTCTAATTTTATTATTGAAGAAGTTCATAAAATCATTACAGGTGAGGGCTCTAGGAATGCATGGTTCAATAGAATGATGGCTCTCAGTCAGCCTGGCTACAGTGCTGAAAAGGATCCTGGGCTTATTCTTGTTTTCTTCTATCAACGCTGAATAGTAGTCTTTTCTTGCTCGGCGAAGGGCCTTCCTGTATACTTTAAGGCTATCCTGCCAGGCCATGTGTGGCTCTTCCAGTTTAGTGGAACGCCATTTCTTTTCAAGTTTATGAGTTTTCTGTTTTAACTTGCGAGTGTTAAGATTATACCACGGAGCTAGTCTCTTTACTGGTTTTGTTTTCTTTTTAACTGGGGCAATGGAATCGAGTGAAGCACGTAGAGAGCCGGCAGTGAAATCGGCAAGGTGATCAAGCTGGGAGGGGCTAAATTTAAGATATGACTCCTCTGTTATTTTGGGATATGGCACTGAAATTAATGCAGAGGGAATAATTTCTTTAAAATTTTCAACAGTGTCCTCAGATATGCATCTGCTATAATAACTAGTGACTCTTGGTTTATAGTTGATGAGCAGAAATTCAAATGTTAGAAGATAATGATCTGATAAAAGCAGATTTTGCGCAGAGACATTTAAATGCTCAATTTCAATGCCATATGTCAGAACAAGATCAAGGGTGTGATTAAAAGTGTGTGTTGATTCTTGTACACACTGACAGAAGCCGAATGAATCTAATAGTGAGAGAAATGCCGTACCAAGGCTGTCGTTTTCAATGTCTACATGGATATTAAAGTCACCTACAATAATGACTTTATCTGTTTTGAGGACCAAAGCTGAGAGAAACTCTGAAAATTCAGATAAAAATTCAGTGTAGGGTCCAGGTGCTCGATACACTATAACAAACATAATTGGAGTTTTCATGGTTGGATCGGAAATGCTAAGAATGAGATTTTCAAATGAACTAAATTTTTGTTTGGGCTTAGGGTTTATTAATAGGGCAGAATTGAAAATGGCTGCAACTCCACCACCTCTGCCAGTGTCTCTGGGAATGTGTGTGTTAATGTGACTGGGAGGAGTGGATTCATTAAGACTTACATATTCGTCTTGGCACAGCCAAGTTTCAGTAAGGCAGAATAAATCAATATTGTTATCTGATATAAGCTCATTTATTAATACACCTTTAGATGATAGGGATCTGATATTCAAGAGTCCACATTTAAGTCTCTTTACTTTGTAAACTGCCTCATTAGTGGTGTTGATTTTTATTAAGTTCCTATGTGAACTCTTATTTGATTTAGTGAATTTAGTGAATTTATGTGGACGGGGGACAGACACAGTCTCTATGGGGTTGTAGGTGGATGACTCTAAAGGAAGCGCAGAGAAGCGTGTAAGACTGCAACTCTGCTTCCTGGCCTCAACTCTGAATTGTCAATTTGGCTGACTAATAAATCTGGCCATATTTCTAGAAATGAGAGCAGCTCCATCCCAAGTAGGATGGATGCCGTCTCTCCTCATTAGACCAGGTCTTCCCCAGAAAGTTTGCCAATTATCAATGAAACCCACGTCGTTTGCTGGACACCACCTCGACAGCCAGCGGTTGAACGACGACATGCGGCTAAACATATCGTCACTGGTCAGGTTAGGCAGGGGACCAGAGAAAACTACGGAGTCCGACAGTGTTTTGGCAAAAGCACACACCGACTCAACATTAACTTTAGTGACTTCCGACCGGCGTAGCCGAACGTCATTACCGCCGACATGAATTACAATCTTACTGTATTTACGTTTACTTTTTGCCAGCAGCTTTAAATTTGATTCCACGTCGCCCGCTCTGGCCCCAGGAATACATTTGACTATGGCCGCTGGTGTGGAAAATGTCACGTTTCGCAAAATAGAGCTGCCAATTACTAGAGTTGGTTTCTCAGCGGGTGCGTCACTGAGTGGGGAAAATCTGTTGGAAACGTGAACGGGTGGGTGGTGAACCGTGGGCTTCTGCTTAGGACTATGCTTCCTTCGAACAGTCACCCAACTTCCCTGGTTTCCCGACTGCTCGGGAGCTGCTCTCAGTCGACCCGCACCGGCTAATGGGGGCTGGCTAGCTAGCGAAGCTACTGGTTTGGTTTGCAAGGTGCGGATCGTAGCCTCCAAATCACTAAGCCTCGCCTCCAACGCAGCAAATAAACTACACTTAGTACAGGTACCATTATCACTAAATGAGGCAGAGGAATAACTAAACATGTGACACACTGAGCAAGAGAGAAGAGAACGAGAGGGAGAAGCCATTGCTGTGCGCCAGGTACAATACCTGAGTTGGTTAGCACGACACAGAACGGTTGGAAGAGTAGCGATAAATTCACTAAAATGAGAGCGGGCTAAAGGGTGCTTAAGTACAGGGTTTACACTTTCAATACACAGCAGTTAAACAATTAATGTCGTTAAAACCCTCTCAGATAATTAGCAAGGTAGAGCAAGACGACCAGACACAAACAACAGGAAGATGAGTGTTGTCTAATGCAAACGTTAGAAATCCCACCTGAAACCATGAAAGTTGTGTAGAAGATCATATTTCCTGGCTGTGCAGTGCATTTCCCAGCATAATTTCACTAGCAATGGCTCTTAAAT
>KV751342.1:687900-703961 GCA_001698575.1 Mola mola | reverse complement strand
AAAGGGTGCTTAAGCACAGGGTTTACACTTTCAATACACAGCAGTTAAACAATTAATGTCGTTAAAACCCTCTCAGATAGTTCGCAAGGTACAGCAAGACGACCAGACACAAACAACAGGAAGTGACGCAATACATCAGCCCATTTATTTATATTGGCACTTTTTATACTCCCAATAGGTATTGTATTGGCCTCCAAAATTACATATCGGTTGGGCCCTAGAAATTACACCCATTCTTTAATGTGATGCTGAAGACAAGTGATGAAAAATGTAGTCAGTATCAATACAAAAAAACAATGCAACATTGTGTTACTTTTTTTTTTTTTTTTAATTTCTGGTGCAATCAGAGGGTTTTGAATTTTCAATTGTTCAACTGCCACATCCATGAGCACTCGCTCCCTGCAGAATGGGAAGAATGTGTAAGAAGTGTAGAGTGTGTGTTTTAGATTCATTACCAGTTCTGACCAGATGGATGTCAAGGTTAAGGTTGCTTTATGTCCTCCACATGAAAAGATTGCCTGGTGTGAGTAATTGCTGCTTCAACAGATGTTACATTAGGGCAAAAATGTGACAAATTAGTCACAATATCATTGATAAAATTTACAAAATTTCATAAGCATGTGTCTAGACACAGACTTCTTTATTTCAATCTAAAACACATCTCATTTTAATGCCAAACCATCTGTCTTATCTCATCTGTCTGTACTCTGTACTTGCTAGGATGAAATTAATGTTTATAAGATCTATGCTAATAGTGGTCTCTCTACGAACTTACCTACAGCTATTCTCTACCAAATTTCCGAAATCAGTGATTCTGAATTAAACTGATCAGTTACAGTACAAGCATGTTCTTTCTCAGCTGTAGTACAGCTATTTGATGCTGGTCAATGACCTGCATCAGTTTCATGTTCATGTGGATGACTACATTTGGCAACCATCCATGCCTTTACTTGGTCACTGGGTTGTGTGATTTTCCCAGCGGTGCATGTATAGGACAAGCGATGGATTGTAGTAATAACATACAGGGCCCATGCAAACAATGTGAATGTGTATGTGCCTATATATTCCTCATTCAATGCTATGTGCATGTGTGTTATACTCTTAATTTGTGTTTTGTGAGGAAAAAAAAAATCAGTAGCCATAACAGTGTGGAGAAGTACTCAATTTGAATTCTTAAATTAATCAATATTCTGATAAGTAGTGTCATATGCATATAATAATAGTGTCAAACTTGTGTTTCATGGCCAATGAAATTTTAGTTAAAAAGGGAACAAACTCAAGGTACAAGGTACAAGGTACGTGATCCAAAAATCCCAAAGGGAGGTAGGATAATGAACTAACAAAGACACGGGGAGCACACAGATTAAATAAATGCTCAGGGAAGGGCAAATTAACAACATACAGTTCAAGCTAATCTAATAAAAGAAGAAATAACAATTGAAACCCGAAATCCATGACAAATGGAACAGGTGACTTCTCCTCATTTTATCGAACTGACATCTTATCATTTTCAAAAAAAACCTGGCAACAGTCTGGCAACAAGTGTATAGTACAACCAGATAATGTGTTCCAAGAGCTTGTCAAAAAAAAAGAATAAAAAGTAAAGTGAGATGACATTAGTGTCCTGAGGCATGACTGTAAATGTATGCTGATGTTGCCCTGCACCAGCTCATCATGGAAATATACAACTGTTTGTTGTGTTGTGTAGTTTAGCTTCCCTCAAAGATATAAAAACTGAAGTATAACTCTAAAAATAATCATTGTGAAGAAGTGTTGAGATTTCTCCTTACAAAGGAGTGGAAGAGAGTAACCGAAGTAAGGGATAAGGAAAGAAGGAAATAAGAAATACATGAGGGAAGAAGAAAGGAGGGACGTGAATTTAGAGAGTATGGCCATTGGAATGGAAATGGACAAAAAAGGAACTGAAAAAAATAAACAAAGCAAAGGAAGGAAGCAGTATTTCAGTAAATATAAGTGACTACATCCACCTCAGGTTCATGACATCTCTTCCGGGTGGCGTTTGTGTCATGTCAGCGGGGAGCCAGCAGGGAGACACGACCGGCTCTGATTCCCTCCCTTTCCCTGTTACGTAAAACACCTGACTCATGCTAGAGTGCCTCGTTTGCTCATGCCTCTCTGCATCCCATGATTCCAAGTGTCCTCTCCCCCACCCCCGCGGTCACCCTCCTCTTCTCTCGGCGGTCTAAATGGAGCTTCCTCTTGCACCTTCCTCTTGTAGCAGGTGCCACCCACTTTAATGTATATTATGTGATGGTGAGCATGTAAGCCTGCAGAATATTAAATCCCTTAAAGCAGTGAACATTCAGATATACCCAGAGAGAGGAAACAGAAAAAGCTTAGATAAAATCATTGTCTCCCACAAAAGCAGCAGCTTTTCTTACATTTTAAACATAGCGGTGCTATCCAGGCTTTTTTCTGCCTTTGTTAGAGGCGTTGTAAGCACATATAACAAATTATTGCAACAATTTGAAGGCAGTGTGGTGGCAGCGATGCCTTTGGTGCAGGAGACTCTAACCCCTTCACAGGCAGCAGAGATGTGCTGAGTTGTTGTCATTGATTCGTCCTTGATGTGAGGCTGCAGAGGTTGGATCTGCAGTGTAGCTGGTTTGCCACCAGGTAGAAGAAACCAGGGTTTGTTTTAATGTAGCAGCTCTGCCACATGAAGAATATTCCCAAGCACAAGCTGGATAAGCAGAAGAACTTTTAATGTCAAGTGGATTTCACACTGTTCCGCTGTTGCCCTATTTTCCCTGCTGTGAGGATGGAGGCAAAAAGATAAATAGGGTTGAGCATGTCAATAGTGCTTTGTTATGAAAAACAAAATATCCTGCAAGTAAATCCGATATCAAGATAAAATACAAAATATTGGTACCTGATAAAATACATATATTTTCAAAATTTTAATTAATTTTTTTTTTTTTTTTTTTTTGCCAAATGTACACCAGACTCTGGTGAAAATTTGGACCCTAAAGGATGGAAAAGCAGAATACTACAGTATCTAAGCAAAACTCTGTTAAATTCAATATAATGTAGCACCTCCCACTTTGCAATCACGTGTCAGACATATTTTGCCCCTTCCTGTATCTTCATCTGCCATCTCTGCCATCATCTATATAGTTCAACTACTGTATTAGATTTTTGTGTTTTATGAATTATGAATTACTGATATTGTACCAATTTAATTATTTGTATATTTTCAGCCATACTTGTGCAGTTACTCATTAGTCTAAAAGAAACCCTTGTGTGTCATAATGCCACCTTGGTCTTTTAATTAACTAACTATATAAGGATGAATTGACATCACGGATGGAGATGAAGAGCTATAGTATCTGTGTCTGCGTATTGAGTTAGGTTTGGATATTAGTGTGATTGTGATATAGTAATATTGCTGATTAGCTGATGTTTTTTATCCATTAATAGAGCCTTGTAGTTAAATACATCCATGCGCCTCTATATTTTATGTATGTAAATACCACACACACAAAAGGTTTGGCAGCTGTTAAAGGACAGTTGTGACCTAAAGGTTTGATGAGTGAGTTCTTTGACCGTAAGGTCAGCAGTTCTATCTCCTGGACGGGCAGGATATATGTTGTTGTGCCGCACTGTTTGCGAGTACCAGTTCAGTGTGTATCATTCAGCTCCTGCAGTGTGACGAGGTCAGCCAACTGCTGTAAAGCCTTTGATTGTTTTTCAGTGGTTTGCTGTTAGGAGTGTGACGGCTGACTGGCCAAGTTAAATGATGAGGGACTGTTAAAGAGACTCATTCAAAAAGCCCCCGTGCACTCTGGCAGAAAGGAAAAACCAGCTATTAATAGTAACCCCCTGCCCTGCCCCCTCCCTCACCCATGCACACAGACACAGAGCCCAGCAGTGCTGCAAACGTTTCATGTTCACACACACGCACACACACCACCCTGAAGCCCCTGGGAGCTCTATCACAGTGCAGACAGGCCACCATCCTCCCCTCCTCTCTCTTTCTTTTTTATTCTCTCACTTTCCATCCTCCCCTCCCCCTGCTTCCTCTCCAGGGTGCTGAGGTGCTCAGCTGTCTGACAGCGCCTCCTCCTCACTCTGCCAATCCTTCTCTTTCTGTGTACCTCTCTTTTTGTCTCGGCTTATTCTGAAAACAAAGACTTAAAGGAGAAAAAAAAGCAGTACCTGTTTTTGATATGACACAGTGTCTACATTCACTATTAAGTGTAACAAATTATTGGAAATCCTAGTAAATAAATAAACAAATGCAAATACTAAGGAGTGATGACAGCCCAGGCTTACTTTACCAAACAAATTGCATACTGTAATCTGTTGATGTTATATTGTTAAATAAACGCAACTTCAATGCATCAATGTGCAGAATCTTTGGTGACAGAATGTAAGTCACCCTCAGAACACAGATAATACTAAGGCTGTGAAAGTAACATGATGTACTGCTATCATCAAAAGACCTTAAAAAGTTTAAATCTTTATCATACAATATACTTGCTTTGTTTTTTTTTTTAATTTTAGTCAATTTTATCCACACTTCAGTCCTTAGTGATAACAAACACACTTAAGTGGGCAGGTAACAAATAGTACAAAGATCTCTCATCAGTTTCTTGCCAGGCATCACGGAATTCAAGAGGAAGGACCACACAGTAAGATTCTCCACTCTCAAGTCTGTTTATAAACTCGCTATTTTTTGCTGACTCCTGGATCTCTTAAGCACTGCGACCGGATCACTGACATCAAATTCAGCCAGTTCAGGTTTGCCGGTCCAGTTAGAAAGATCAGCACCTGCATTTGTCTTAAAGATAAAATTAAATCACAGTTTATGCTAGTTTATCTGATGGGCAAATAATTGATTAGGGCCCTTACGACTTTGCAGTTTGGCTACTAAATTACAGCAATTAGGACTATAACATAGACTGTGTGTTCATCTATTAGACTATTCATCACTCTGCACACTCTGCTCAAAAATAAAAGAAGATGTCTATTTCTTGACCTCCCCCAGCAAAGCTTTTTGAAACTTAAGTATTTAACACTATCAGGCTCACAGGAGTTCACATTAGAGCCACACTGCTAACACTTACCTTAATTGTAGTTCTGCCGATTATGTTCGCAATGAAATTGATTAATCATTTAAATTGTCAAAAAGTTGGGAGAAATGCCCATCAGATTTTGATAGGTGACATCTGCAAATTGCTTTGTTCACCAGTCAGTGGATAAAGGTCTAAAGACTTTACTACAGAAATGACAAAGCAAAATGACAAAAGCAGCAAATCTTGACATTTCAGGAGCTGAAACCAACAAAGGTTTAATATTTTTGCTTAAAATGACACAAACAATTATTGAATTATCAAAACATTTGTCAATTAATCTAATTTTGATCGATTAAATAATCATTGCAGCTCTAGTTCACACTGGCAGATGAGACTACCTACTTTGATAAGCACACAAATATACAGATACACACCCACACACACACAGAAAAAGCCCACACAAACATACATTGAAACACGCAATGTTTGCACAGAGACCCCCTTCCAAACAACCAAAACCAGAGTCAAAATCACCTTCCCCAACTCAGCACTGCAGTGTTTATACAGAAATACACAGACAAACAGACAGACAGAAAGAATGAGTCACACACACTCACACAGATTTTAGCAAAGCCTTCAAAGGTCTTTTCATCTAAAAGGAAGGTGCACCCTCTTTATATTCCTCCAAGAACATCTATCCTCCTGCAATATTTCAGGTAGTTGTAGGGGATACAAATTGTGCCCCTAAGTTCATTTTCAATGCAGTTACCTTGTTCGGTCTATGTGATGGATTATCTTGTCAACACTTCAGGGACATTAATCTTGGCCTAAATTCACCCCATGATGTCTGCCTCATTCACACCATTTAGCCCAATGAAGGAAGAGCTGTATCAGGCGCAAGCATTGTCTACCCGCGATCTCTGCTAGGACATAGACAGCAAAGTTACTTTCTGATCTTTTCTTTGTCAGAATCAAGGCATCATTTCTTATTTTCTAAGACTATTGTTCAACTAGTTGGACAAACCATTTTTACCTCTGCCAAGGAGGACATGTTTTCGGTTCAGTGCGTTTGTCAGTTAGTAGGATTATGCAAAAAAAAAAATACAATTATACTCAGAGCACCATGTTTCTGCAAATATTATACTCAGTGTTCTGCCAGTGTGAAATGTGTATTATTTACAGTCTGTATGCAGCTCAACTGTGGTGTTGCTACAGAAAAAGCAGTTTGCAGAGGCTCATAATGGCTTATGATCATGCAGTAAGTTTGCCATGTCTTTTGAATGTCTATGAACATTGGCTCCTTTTTAACCAACCCTCAGAAAAATTGCTCCATGTGCTCATTCAGACTTAGAAAATGTTAAACAGGTTGTCGACACAAGAACTACTCGATTTGATAGGTGATAGTATATCCTGTTTTATTGTTTACATTTTAACCTTCTTTTCTTGTTAGCTCCTTTTTGTGTCTGAAATAAACTGAGTTGAATCGCATTTCTGGGGCTTTGCAGGATCATCTCATGCTGATTTTGCTTTGCCATTGTGTTGGAACTCATTTTGGCTTCAGAGACAAACTTTCAAGATAATTCCAAACCTTAACAACTGCAGTTGGCAAACCAATTTCAACTGAGAGTTGAGCATGTTTCGTAAATAGATCAGCCATTTACTGCAGATCAGCCATCTGCAGTAATGAGTTGGTATCATCGTACTGACACCAGTTAAATTGACCTAAAACCAACAAAGTCAATAGCTTCTTTGGACACATTGAGTTTCATTTATCCATTTGTTTAAACAAACTATAGCAGATGTAAGCTGGCATAGATGTAACATTGCTGGCTATTAACGTACAGAAAACTGAAATAACATTAAAACAAAGATGTCAAGATCAGGAACTACAAACAAGCATTTTCATCCTCATTAATGCAGAATGTTCTCACAAATAACTCCTGTCGCTGCACGCTCAGGCAGCGGCACGACTGTTGACAGGATGTGTGTGTGTGTGTGTGTTTGGGTGGGAGAGAAAAAGCTAGAGACAGATAAAAGGAGTCTGGCTGAATAAGTGCGTGGATGTGAGTCATGTTAGCACCTCCAATCACAAGTAGAGGCTGACATCAGTGATGTTTGATTCTGTTATCAGCTTGTCTCCTCGCTGGCAGTGCCTTCCTGATGTTAGTCACCAGTTTTCCCTGTCATATTCAGTCTATATTGTGCCAGCTGAGGTGACTCTGGAGGGAGATTTGTCTGAAATTTGAATCAAAACTTAAAATTTGACTTACGCACGCAGAAATGTTTGTTCAGTGTTTTGTTGAGCATTGAATGAGAAGACCTACAAATTATCACCTGTGTGGATATCCTGATCCTTAACCTTCAGCCACCAGTAGATTAGCTTCAGTTAACATTAACACTATTGGCCTGGTTAAGTAGCTGTTGCTTACCAACTCACTAATTAAGATATATAATATGTTGTAGGCCTATTTTATTTGTTTAACAGATAAAAAGGCAAAATAAATAGATTTTTGAATGGGGATATCTACTATATATACTGCTGGTCCACTCAGCTTTTTGATAAGTTAGCCTCTTGATTCTAACACTGTACTTACGTTAGAGTGGTTTTTATAGTGATTGAGCGTATTGAGATGATGTAAGATATCAGGTGCTTTTCCGCCTAAGTTTGTATGTTCATATGTTACCAAAATACTGTATCGTTTGAGGATGACATTTTTCACAGCAGGCATTTTGGCCAGAACAATCATTTTATGTCTTTTTCTGGTACTTCTTCATTGTGTTTGGGTGTCCGTAGAAGCGCCTGTCCATGACTCCAAGTGATGTTCTTGTGTAGAATTACATGTTTATAGCTGTAATGCTTTTTGTTGTTCATGAATGCAGAATTTCCAGTCTGCAAATCAAATTTACCTGTTGGGTAGCTTAAAAGCTTAATAAACCTTATTATTTACACATGTGTTCACCCATGATGTGGCTGCTGTAAAAAAGGTCCGTTGATTTACTTAATTCATCTGGATTTCGATCCGGATTCTGGATCTGCATCAAATTTCAAACAGGGACATACCTCCAAAATTAATATAGAGATTTTCAAGTAATGTTGTGTGTTTGTAGGTATTAGACCAAGAAACAAATGCTCAAAACATCTGATCTGATCTGGATCATCAATCTAGATCTGGATCAATTTCAAGATTTATTTTCTTTTTAAAAAATCACGAATCACTTTGTAAAACTGCTGTCCAGAGATGATTGTTGTCGTATTATTTTGACCCAATCACCCTTCTGTTGTGTTGTATACGATTCAGATGATTATGCTGTCCGGTAAAGCTGCCAAATTAGCTAATTCACTGGGCACTGGAAATCTAATGAGAATGGAGGTAAGGCCTGGAATAATAGTGAGTGTGTTGATGAGTAACATTATTAGCACGTCCTCCTTCTCTCTTCTTGCCCTCATTATCTCCTCCTATCACAGTCCTCTTACATTCTTCTTTATCCCTTCCTTCCTTCTCATTGTCCCTCTTTGTCCCCCAGGTCTGATTGTGTACCTGGGGATGATGGTCGGGGCCTTCGTATGGGGCGGGCTGGCAGATCGCATTGGCCGACGGCAGACCCTCCTCATCTCCCTCTCCATCAACAGCGTGTTTGCCTTCTTCTCGTCGTTCGTCCAGGGCTACGTCTCGTTCCTCTTCTGCCGCCTGGCCTCTGGTGTGGGGTAAGGAAGACAGATGAGTCACACACTGGCGCGGCAGCACGGGCTGGAAATAAGGCAGCCATGCCCATTGTGCAACAAGTTAACTTGAACAGTGATGCCGCACATCAAAGAACAGATAAAAATAACGAAAAATAAATTCCTCCCTATGATTTTTGTTGCAATTGTGGTATGACATGATTCACTTTTCGATGTTCCTTTTTCTTTAAAACTATTTTATACTCATAAAATAATTTTTATTTTTATCTTTTATACTTTTGTTTTGGTTTTACTTATTCTAGGATGCTTATTAATATCTGTATGAGTGAAATGTCTTGACAGTTTGCAGGATTCACATGAACATTTTGTATATTCATTCCTCACAGGCTGAACTGTAATAACTTTGACATAAGCATTTGCCAAATATCTATAATCTGTGTTCGGCACTAAATACCAAATTCTAGCATATTGATATGCAAAACGAATACACTGATCATGAACTGAACTGTTGAATATCTATATGATAGCGCTGTCTTTTTGAGCATGTTGGCATATTTCTTTTTAGAGGTTATTTGCTTTAATGTTGTTTTTGTGATTCAAAGTTATCTCAATTTTTCTTTTCAAGTTTGATAAACCTAAAATTTCACTTTTCTAAGTTCAAACAATGACAGGGCAGCTACTTTCTCACAGTCACTTGTTACGATTTGTGTAGGCACAGATGGTCCAAACTTTTAGCAAACCGCACAATAGATGACTTTCAGCCACATTCACACCACCTGCCTATAAACTCCTGTTTTCATGTGTATCTTCAACTGTCAACACAGATAAGAAGACAGTGAGCTCCAGGAACAGGAAAACAATCTCTCTTACCCCTTGATTGAGCCTGAGTGGCTAGATCTATTGACCTGATGTGGCATTTTAATTGTTCTTGTTGGAGTCCTTATTTATGAGCCCTGGCTTCTCTTTAATAACAGTTCAGACAAACAGTGTTTCTCTTTGAGCTAATCTTCTTATTCAAAAAAGGAATGACTACATGTTGCTTCCCTGCCAAAGAATCCGTCGCGTATTGCCCTATTTCCACTTTATGGAACCTCCTCAACTTGCCTCAGTCAAAGCTCCAAGTGAGCAGAGGCGATACCAAACATGTATGTAAACAATTGAAGACCACTGATTTTTCTTGTCTCGACAACATCGTCATTACTAATCACTTAAATAGTTCATAATATTGGATAATATATGCTAATGTTAGTAGACCCTCTTGCGTCTCCTTCCAGCGAAGGGTCTCATCATCTGAATGCTGCCGTTATGTTTCCCACACTCTCCTGTTTGCTTCAGCAGTCTGTTGTCTCACCGGCTTCAGCCTCCTTGCTGTAACAAACTGCCACGTTCCAAGAATCAAAAACACAATCCCCTCAATGTCGTCCCTTATTGCTGTTGCATCTGTGTATGACAATGATAACTTCAGACTTGTTTCCCACCACGTCGCCATAACAACCAGTAACACTGAGCAGGTAATGTTTGTAGTGGAAAGGGACCACGCGATACCAAAAATGAGTAGAGTCAAGGTGAGTTGAGCAGGCACCATGTAGTGGAAAAGAGGCATGATTTTGCTGCTGGTTGTGGTGTGGTGAACTTTGACGAACTGAGTCATTATATCAACGGCCTGTGGAGCATCTGCAGAGCTTTGTGTCTGAATGTTTTCCCAGCATCACTTTCTGTCTGAATGGAAATTGCTGATGGAGCATGAACAGAGGCCATAATGATGGTGTTATCAACTGCAGTCAGCTCGGTCATCAGTGGTGGCTTTGAGACTCTTTACATCAACATCTACACATATGGGCCACAAGCCTGCTCAGTTGTCTCTTATAGCTCACACTCGAGCTGCTTTTTCTTAAACCTCTTTTTGTCTAACCACTGTGATTGTCTTTCCTTCTTTCCTCCCTCCCTCCATACTCTCCTCTGTCTTTAGCACATTACGTAATTTGCTATAATTTCCTTTTAGCCACAGCAAAACAACCATTCTTATCTGTCTTGCCTTTGTCCTTGCTCTGCTGTCTCATCTCTCTTATCTCACCCACCATTTCCTTTCCCTTCATGTGGATCCGTTCTCTTCTTCTTGTTTAATTTCTCTGTGTTTTTTTTTTAATTTGTCTTTCTCTTCTCCCCAGAATTGGCGGCTCCATCCCCATCGTGTTTTCCTACTACTCTGAGTTCCTGGCCCAGGAGAAGCGAGGAGAGCATCTGAGCTGGCTCTGCATGTTCTGGATGATCGGTGGTATCTACGCCTCTGCCATGGCCTGGGCCATCATCCCACACTATGGTGAGAAAAAAAAAAAACGCTCACTCAGTCAGGAAATTATGCCAACCACCACATTAATGTGTTTGTCAGATAGCTAAGACAGCATCATCATCATTTAGAACTTTGCTTTTACGTCATTAAAATGTGCAAAGGTGCAATGGATGTTTTCGTTGGACAGTTTTGTACATTAACTCAAGACTCTTAAATTTTAAGGTACTACAGTATATTTTGCAGCTGAAGTCTTCCATTTTACTACATTTCGGATGAAAATATTTACAATATTTCTCATAAATTTTCTTAGTATTTTACAGATTAACATTTTTGTCCGAACATATGAGAGCATGCTTCATTTTGGCATTTTTACATTATATTTACATGATTGGGGCCATTTTTAAAAAAAATACGGTAATTACTTTTACAACTGATAATTTAAGTAAAAGTTAACTATGAAAAAACTAATCTTTCTTATGAGTTCAAGTTTAATTTATTCTTGTTTACTTTTTTAGCCCCTACTTTAAAATGATTAAGTTGGAGCTGATTTGATCAATCATTTCAGCCTAACTGCAAAACAAACTCTCTGAGATGTGAGATGGTGGTATAAGTGGGAAAACAAATAAACAAAAAACCAGCTGTACCATGAGATTGTTTATGGCTCTGTGGTCTGAAGCATTTATATATTTACAGTAAGCAAGTAGTATTTTCATTATAGCTGTCTTGTCAGAAGCTATAGTCAATGAGTCTTATATTACATCAGGTAACCCCTTAATACTTAACGTATAACAACCTATTTACCGTTACAAGAAGTATATAAAATAAGATAATAATGATATAGGACACTATATGTGATTAAAAATTATAATATTAAATTACCAATTTTGTCAGCAATACAAAATTCTCATCACAATTACATAAACAATTTACACACACAATTTATAATTGATTACACATTTTACATTTTAACAAAGCTCCTATTGTATTTAACGTTAGATTTGTTATTTAGAAATGATTAACATGTCAGATTTTTAAATGTATCTAAAACTAAAAAACTAAAATAAAATAAAGTTGATATTTGTCAGACATTTTATGACAGTTAATGTATTTTGTTTACCTTGTTTTAATGTCCTTAAATTTTAGCCAACATCCAGTAGTGACTGAAGCCCTGACAAGTCTAAGTCAAGAAATGCTGGATATGCAGATATCGATATGCTGTTTTCAATCCTGAAATTTTTAAAATGCATACAGGTTAATTGTCTCTACACAAGTCCTGAGTGACAAGACAAAGTTTTGGTGAAACTGTAAGGCAGTGACAATGGTTTTAGAAGGAGAGCAGTACGACTAATACACTTTTTTTTTTTAACAGTGCAGTTCATAGAGATGCCTACAACCAGAGCATTACAGTATTAACAGAAGAAGTTTCCTGAGTACAACCACACACAAGCGGCAGCTGCTTTTGTTATCTCTGACAACTTCTCCCCCTCTCTCCTCATTTAGGCTGGAGTTTCCAGATGGGCTCGGCCTACCAGTTCCACAGCTGGCGCGTCTTTGTGTTGGTGTGTGCGTTCCCCTCTGTGGCGGCCATATCTGCCCTCACCACCATGCCTGAGAGCCCCCGCTTCTATCTGGAGGTCAGTCCCGCAGCTCTCGGCAAACTCAGGCCTAGTGGAAACAATATATAAGTGCATGTTGACACCTGAATACATAAACACCCCTGAAAACAGAGTGCATAAAGTCTACCAACGTAGTGGAAGATGCTGTGCTGTAGAAAAAGTGCTGCTCACTCACTTTGCAAGAATATTTTGAAGAAATGAATAAATGTGAATGTGGAAGAAGTGAATAGTAAAGTTAAAATGTTAAAAATTTTAAGGTGATTTATATCTAAATTGTTTTTGAAATATTGGAAGAAAGAATGAAATAATCTTGTGTAATAGTTTACAGTATGTGGATTTCTATGATGGTTGGTATATATGTGTAAATATATTCACCTTTCAAAGTAGCTCTGCAGTGAGACACTATTTTTTTCTTTTTTTTTTATTTATTCACTGATACAAACAGAAACTCTGACTTCATGATAGGACATTTACCAACTTACTGACATCGGAGGTCAGTGAATAGTGGGTGGGTGCAACGCTTAATTCTGGACAACAAAACGTTAACATGGTGTGAAAGCAACTGCGTGGTAGCCAGGCAACCAGCTGAGACTCAAGTCCCCACACTGACAGGTTGTTTGTATAAGTGTAATCATTTATTTTAAAACTACTATCATGTTCCAATTTTGTTATTATATTATTAGATTTGACATAAATGAAAAAAAAGAAACGATCTCAGAATAATAATTTTCAATATTTCACCACCAGCAGGTAACATCTGCTAGATGACCTTATTTCAGTGTGCAGAAGCACAAAATGGTTTTAGAAACAAAAGAGTGACACATTGGAGATAGCGCCAAAGCTGTAAGGAATGGTAAGGGAGTATAATCCTGACCATGATAAATTTGTATTCATAATGACAGGTAGTGTGACTGAAAACATGTATTTGAATGCGGTGACATCCTGGCATGTTATAATTTATTGTCATTTGTGTGGTGAAGGTGGTCCCTGCCCGTGCACTCACACCACAAACATGATACGCCAGTGAAGCTGTATGCATGTGGATTAAGTAAATCAATGTTTTTGTCACAATAAAGCAAAACATTCTCTGAAGTTTTCACATCTTGATTAATGACTTCATGAATGCAGTAGCATTACCTGACAATTTTCCTAATTGGCTGTTGAAAGTTGATCTTCAAAGTATCGTCTTAAGTGCTTTAGTTGACGGCATATGGACTTCTTTTTGGTTTTGAAGACATTTCATGTTGTATCTCTCACCTTTGAGATGAGAGGTGAAACGTCTTCCAGACCAAAAAGAAGTCCATATGCCTTCAACTAAGGCACATAAGACTGATCATCCCGGATGACTGAGAACCTACACAACTTCAATGGATGTGACGTACTTGTGCCATAAATTTCTCCAAATGTGTGTGAAAGGGTTTGGCAATTTACAAATTTGCTGATTAATGTCTGGATCAAAGCATCGATCTGTCTTACTCTAAATCACATAAGATAAAAGACTTTTCATAAACTGCAACAAGCCTTACAGACATGTTGAAATATTGTTTTGAGTTTCCAGATGTTACTAATGTGTACTGTAACTTGTCCTTTTGTTTGTCTCCTCCAGAATGGGAAACATGACGAGGCGTGGATGATTCTGAAACAGGTCCACGACACCAACATGAGGGCCAAGGGGTACCCAGAGAGGGTCTTCTCTGTAAGTTACACTCAATAATCTTGTTGTCACTGACTTCTGTATCACAGCATGTGTGTCTGTCTATATGCTAATACAGTGCAACAAGTTTAGAGCTCTGGGCTGCATAAATTTGCATACTAATACGTGAAACATATTTTCAGCTACTGAAATGTGCTTTAAGCCACACAGTTCAGGTTAGTAGTTAATGAAGGAAAATATATTGTCTGTGCATGTTACTTTATATTGTACACATTTTAAGGTCAGATGAAGCATTTTCATGTCCTATGTTTTGTAAATCTATTGCACACATTTAATGACACTTACACGTGAGTTGGAATCATTGAGGCTTACTTTTTATTGAGCATCTTTAATATCTAGAGGCAGATGTTTGCAAATCAAGCAGCAATGATTAATTAATCACAAATATGGGATTTTTTCATATTGCAGATATATTAAAGTATGCATTTTTCTTTTAAAATGAAATACATGTAACGGTTATTACCTGTTACATGTTCAAATTCTCTGTGCACACAATTTGCCTAATATCAATATATCTTCAATGTGAAAATCGTGTGCTTTTAAAAAAAAGATCAGTGATCATAACGTCTACACGTTGAGTGCCTGTGCTGTTGTTTCCAGGTGACCACCATCAAAACGGTGAAACAGATGGAGGACCTGGTGAACCTGGGCGATGGTGCTGCTTGGCATGAGAAATGGAGGATAAAGCTCACTACACTTTTCCATCAGGTGATAAACCCTTCAGTTTCTTTTTTTTTTTTAAATTTTTTTTAAATATGGCAGATTTCTCTAATGCTGATATCTCAAAAATGTGAATAGGGAACTATCCGTTGAAAATTAGAGTCACAATGCCCACCAAATATTGTTAGGAAAACTTGAACCATCAAAACATCGCAAATTGCATAGATAGGTGTGTAAGAATTTTATTTTAAATAGCGTTAAATAAAGTTTAATTTAAGGGAAAATTCTATCGATTGTTTCTTTTAAGCAGAAAGCCTCAGTCTGTGCCTTGATGAACTTTGAGAAAGAGTCTGCTCAGCTTAGAATTTTTATTTATGAGATAATTCTCTTTGTGCACGGTTTGTATTTAGTGACTGGACATGTTTGTCTCTTAGCTTTGCGTTTGCCGTTGCTGGTGATGATGTTACAGCTTATTCACCTAGTGACTGGAAAGGGATTCTGGGACATGGTGTTTATGTTTTTGCAGCCAATAGGAAGAAACGTGTACTCAAAGGTGTCTGGTATGTGTTTCAACTGACTGTCATAATTTAATTTTTTTCTCTCTGCGTCTGTGTCTATAAACGTGTTCCTTCAGGTGTGGAGTAATTTCCAAACTGTTTTCTCCCCGGAGTACCGCCGCACGACTTACATGATGATGGCTGTGTGGTTTTCCATGTCCTTCAGGTAAGATTAGATTAAATCTTGAGTTTTATTATTATTTTATCATATTATTTAGACTTAAAATGCACACTACCGGTTACATAACCATCCACTGAAGGCCAGTTATTTGCTATAAACCGTAAGAACTGGCTACTGCTGATGTAAGCAGTTTTAGGTGATCCGTATACAGATGAGGTGCTAATGTGTCGAAATCAAATGATAAGACCAGTCTTCTCCTGTCAGTATCATATTTGATGATGATGAAGGTGAAGGTGAAGAAAAGATCTTTTAAGAGGCATTTTTTTTGGTACCTGTAACCACTCAGGTGCAGGAAATGTGGTGGCATGCATCTTAATGTAAA
>KV751342.1:667906-687811 GCA_001698575.1 Mola mola | reverse complement strand
CGTGAGCATTTTAGCTTTAGCCTTAAAATATTTTTATTTCATAATTTTTTCTGGTTCAGATAAACAGCCAAACTTCCCACTATTCCATCAATGAGTGAATGAAGAAAGCTAATTTTTTTCAAAAAATTTTTTAGAGGTACTTTCTGTTTGATTCTTTGTTTAAGCAAAATTCAGAGTGCTTAATATTTGAGACACTGTCTGTGTTCCTCTTATTTTGGGACACACAACAACGGTGCTCTTTGAGCCTCTTTGATAGAGACATCATTGTCCCTCACTAGGCCAGTTATTTGTGTCTTGTGACAGCAGCGCTCTCTCTCTCTCTCTGTCTGTCCTCATCCAGCTACTACGGCCTGACTGTGTGGTTCCCCGACATGATCAAGTACCTGCAGAAGCAGGAGTACTCGTCGCGCACCAAGGTTTTTGTCAAGGAGAAAGTAGAACACGTCACCTTCAATTTCACCCTGGAGAACCAAGTCCACCGCCAGGGAGAATACTTCAATGACAAGTGAGTCAGTTTCCTGTTTGATGAATTAGGATGATTAGGTTGAAGTAGGTTACAAGATGGTAAAAAGCCTTAAATTCTAAGGATATCAGCAGGGTTATTTTTAATATTTTACATGTCTTCTGTACTTTGTAGTTCTCATCATATTCAAAGAGTGTAACTCGTTTGTGCTGGATGTCAACATACCAAATATGAATGTGGTTTCAGTTGTATCCTGAGCATTGCTTTGACTGGATGAAAACCACTGCACACACTGCATTGTCCTTTTGTCTTCTACCACTTCCCGCATCTACGTTCAATCTCTATATGAGCCTTGCTAAAAACATGATATTTCACCATGGGCCTGTGTCATATAAAGCGTCATGATGACGTGGATCTTGTTGCCTTGCATTGGGTGATCTTGTTACTTGTTACTTCAGATAGATGTTTTTGTTTTTTGTTTTTTAAATCTTTTCCTAAGCCTAACAAAGTATTTTTGATGCCCAAACCTAACCACGATTGTGGGCTAAAGCGGCTCAAATGGTCATGGAGCTCACCTAAAGCCTGACTCCATCGTTTCTTTCTGTTGTTACTTGCAGATTTATGAACCTGAAAATGAGATCTATGGTGTTTGAGGACTCGCTGTTTGATGAGTGCTACTTTGAGGATATCACCTCCAGCAACACCTTCTTCAAGAACTGCACCTTCATTGCCACCCTCTTCTACAATACAGGTGAGAAAGTCACACATACACACACAGGGACACATGAAGATGGTATCAGTAGTGTCTGTGATGCCTGGATGAGTACAGGAGACATACTGTGGGGATGTGAAATGATGCAGAAAACGATACAAGCGTAAAGGCTAGGGCATACTAAGTTGATGCTCATCCGTCAGGAATGTTGAGAACATCTGTAAGTGTCCTTCATCCTAATCTTTCTGGTGTGCCCAGCACCATTGGCGTTGTCTTTCTTTGTCTGTGTTCTCTTTATTTATCCAAGCCGACACTCAGTATGTTGAATCAGCGTGGGCAGCGAGAGAGACCACTCTTAATTGACTCTTCAGCTTTGCAAATGAGTGCATGAGGATAGACACAGAAACAGGCAAAGCTCCTTCCCCTTGCCACTTTAAAGGACACAATTTCACCCATTTAATGCAATTTCTCCTTAAATTTTTTTTTATTTTGCCTCTTCCTTTCTTCTTCTATGACTAACAGGCCAAGGGCTGACAGCACCAATGCCATTTTCATCTTCTAATCAGCCCTACTGAGCGAGTGGGAGTAATGAGCAAACACTGTTTTTTCTACAGTTTTTAGCTCAGCACATATGTCTTCCAGTCTCCCTTATTGCACAGAATGTCTGTAATAATTGTCAGTCTGCTGACCTTTGGGGCGTGTTCTTTTGGGACTTTTTAGCCCTGATGTCTAAGACACGAGGCAACACAACAGGGAGAGGTTACGTTGCCTTTGAGAGAAAAAAAAATTCTAGGAATTACACCAGTTGGATTCTGATTTATTTAGCTTGAACTAAAGATTATATCAACAGTGAAAAAAACCCTGTATATTAAGGGATTTGTGAGTTCAGTTTTGTCTCATGATGAATGGAAAATGTCGGCCGTTTTTGTATTAAGGCATAGCTTCCAGTCTATTATCTACACAATCTTGGATGTGCTGCGATGTTCAGTTCAAGTGGACACAGTATTCGGTCCTTAGGATGGACAAAAGAGGAGCAAAGTCAGAACCTGCTGTTTGTGAAAATGACTTCATTATATTTTTCTCCCTCTCTAATCGCTCCACTGAATGCAGCATGGCAAAAGAACTGCAATATCTCCTAGCAACCTAACCTGAATCCTCCATTATTTTGGCTTCAAACTGTGGCGCTGGCTCTCATCTCTAGCTATGCTATTGATTTGTCTCCTCATTTTGCTTAAGGGTTACAGTTCGCTGTAGATTCAGCAGCCGTGTGCACACGCAGACACTTGCACACAATAGATATATCAACCAGACTATGGCCACACTTTCAGTCCTAACAAACATCAAGCAATCAACCACTGTTGTTATCAGTGTAGGAGTAGGATTGGAACCAAAAAATAGAACTTAATGCTGTCCGATGGTTGCCATGGTGTACCTTAATCATCACGATGTGGAATCCACCACATGGCAAATTCAGACTATAGAGGTGCGTTGTTATGTCTCTGGATTCTTAAAGGGTTTAAAGGCTATTCATCAGTTTCTTAAGCTAAAGTCAATAATGTGTGCAACTTATTGGGAATTTGTTTTTCATATTTATCTTTACTGCAATAGAGTGACTCAGCCGATTACATTGAGCTTTAATTCAAAGCTATTTGAATCTGGAGTTTAAACTCCTGTTTTCACTCTGGCACAAGCAGCTTTTTTCTGGTTTCTAACTTTTTTGTGGTTTTTCATATTTCATTGTCCTTATCATGACAAGAATTACATCAGTTGTGTCCAGGCCGGAGCAACCAGCACTGGTTTGTCTGCCTCATTGCAGTCATTGCTGTTTTTAGGCCTGCCACTGTTTAATCTGCAAGTGTTTTATAAACTGAAAGTAATGGAACTGATCTCAAAGGAGACATTGACAGAATTCTTTAATTCTTCACAGTTGCAGTGGCAGTTGCAAAAGTTTCATGTGCATCAATAATTGCAGGACTAATGAACCCCTCCAACCCCTACTCCCTTTATGTCTCCCATCTCTCATCATCCTGTATGACCCCTCTCTCCCCATCTGTTCATCCCAGATCTCTTCAAGTATAGGCTGATCAACTGCAAACTGATCAACAGCACGTTCCTACACAACAAAGAGGGCTGTCTGCTCAGTGATGTCAGCGATGAGAACAATGCCTACATGGTCTATTTTGTCAGTTTCCTGGGCACTCTGGCTGTCTTGCCTGGCAACATAGTCTCTGCGCTGCTCATGGACAAGATCGGGCGACTGAGGATGCTTGGTAATGCAGGATCATATTTCTCAACCTCACTGAAAGAAAATACAGTGGGAGTTACATGTGTACTTGAGTGGGTGCTTAAAGCTAGTGAGGAGCACTGAAAAATTGGGCTCTGTGTTCAAGGCATTTTCATCACTTGCTATTGATTGAAGACGGAGCTTGTGTCATGTCAAAGTCTGTGGAAGTTGCTGAAAAAGAAATGTTTAAGACATATAGGAAAGCTCTTCAGCAGTTACTCTGCCTTCATATTAACAGAAGCCAAGGTTACCGAATGATGTGGTGTTCTCCTCTAACAAAAAAAACCTGTAAATTTCACAGATTTGACAACAGAGTTTCTCTACTTGCTTGAGTTAAAATATTGAATTTCATCAAATTTGTTGAAGTTGGTCTTAAAGCTGCAATGTGTGATACATTCTGCATTTCCTGGTAAGATTTGATGAATGATAAAATTTCATCCATTCAGATAGAATGGATACGTAATATAAAGTTCGGTCAATTGGACGGATTAGATTGACAACACCACGCAATGAAACAAAACGGAGAAATTACAAGACATTGAACAAAGTGAATATCGAAACACTCGGCAGTAAACAGTGCCCATGCAGCAATTACTTAATCATGTCTTGGGAACTCCATTAGTGATTAATAGTGACTCCATTATTGAGTCATAAACAGACAGATGTAGGTACCAACTCCATGTTACCACTTACAATAACATTTTCAGCATTGTCAGTGGTGCAAAAACAAATGTATTTCTGATATTCTGTCATGCCCCATACCATCGCATTGTATATCCTTGTCGAGCGAAGTGGTCCAAGTGTCTGAACTCCATACTGCAGTAAATTTCAAAGAGATGTACCTTTTGAATTTTTAGGTCCTCAAATTTAAGGAAATAGGTTGAATTAGGTTGAAAAATACCAGAATTCTCCTTTAATATTTACAATAAATGTAATTGTAGAGCAATAAATGACAGTTAGAGGTTTCATATAATACATATAATTATAATCCGAGCAGATTATGGAAAAAGAATTTCTATTAAACAGCTTCAATTTGACCTGCAGTTTATCAGTAACACTGATATGTACTGTAAAGGTTTGTCATTGATCCTGATCGTGGAGTAATATGGATTTAAGTCCCCAAAAAGTGTTCTGTTGTCTGTGCAACTGTTTTGAACAGGAGACCATGTTTGTTAAACTTTTCTGGCATTTGCTGTCTGCTTAAATTACATTTCAGTTTAAAATGACAGGCTATTGCTAACTTAAAACTGATGTTTATGTGATTTTTTTTCCTGTATTCAAGTTTCTGTCTTTTCCTTGCCCGCTTGCATTCCATGTCCAGCGGGCTCCAGCGTGATCTCTTGCATCAGCTGTTTCTTCCTGTCCTTTGGCAACAGTGAGTCAGCCATGATCGCCCTGCTATGCCTGTTCGGGGGAATCAGCATCGCTTCCTGGAATGCCCTGGATGTGCTGACCGTCGAGCTATACCCCTCTGATAAGAGGTAGGCAGTTTAGGCATGCTGTGAAATCCCTCTGACACCTTGAAGACACAGTCAGTGGTGCTGAATTACGTGTTGAATGATGTCAAAAAAGTTGCCTGACAACGATTGGTTGACATACACAGATGGAAGACATTGTAGTTAAAACATTGTGAGTGCATGTGATTTAAGACTGTGTTGTTGCCACCTAATGGCTTTAGTGGGATGTGCTCTTAGATTCTTAGATTTTTTTTTTCTCTCCTAGCTTTTAGCTCAGTGTGTAAATCTTTCTTATTTTGTTTAAATTTAACCTATATAACCCAAATGATACTTTTACGAGTGATAATAACTAATGATTTTCATTTTGAATTATATGGCTCCACTTGTGGTCCTTTGTGGCCTGTACAACCTTTGCAAAAAATGATGTGTGAATATTTAAAGTTAAAAGAGTCATTGTTACGGTTAATTTAAAAAAATAAAATGGCTTTTTTGGAAACAAAATGAAAGATAAATCTTCTTATGCTGTGTCACACTGCTTGTCTTCTTTGGTTGACTGACCCTGACTCTGTGCTTTTCCATCTGTTTTCTCAGAACCACGGCGTTTGGGTTCCTCAATGCCCTCTGTAAGCTTGCTGCTGTGTTAGGAATAAGCATCTTTACCTCGTTTGTTGGTATCACCAAGGCTGTGCCCATCCTCTTTGCCTCAGGGGCGCTGGCAGTGGGCAGTTTTCTGGCCCTCAAACTTCCAGAGACGCGGGGTCAGGTGCTGCAATAGTGTGGTGCCAACTACTTTGTGTTGGAGGGGGGGTAGGAGAAGAGTTTTCGCCACACTGTGAACGAACAGCTCAAGAGCCATCCAAATCCTACTCTCTAACCCGTCCTCAGAATGAGCATAAAGTTTGTGCACAAAATAACAAACTTCCTGTAAATATGATTTTGGTTATTATTTTAAAGTCACACCTCCAAGATTAGTGAAGCTGTGATAAATTAGAACGACTGTGTAAACTTTGGTCTTAGATACATTGTTGATTGCCTAGAATTGGACCGTGAGGCAAAAGTAGGAAGTTTAATGAGAGCATGATTCTCCATTTCCCTTTAATATAATAAAAAAATAAGTACATTTAGATTTGGTATCGTCATATAGGCACATACATTCGGGGTTGGAGGTCAGGGGATGGGCGCTCTTTATAAAGAGCCATGCAAAAAGACTCATAGAAATGTGTTTTAGCCATTGTTGCAGAGTTTCCTGTAGTGACCTCCAATATTCTGAGCAAATCAAACTCACCAATCAAGGCTGGAGTACTTTGTTATTGTTGGACATAGATTCAAAAGTGCAACGTTTCATGCCTTGATTTGAAGATTTTTGACTTTAAAACCAAGATGCACTTCTCTTGGCTTTCTCTTTAAACAAAGAACTGTCCTCATTTTTTTATTTTCCAAAGTCTTGTGTTGGTATACGGACTAACTGCCGTTTTATAGATTTTAGAACATTCCGGGTTTGCTTTTGTTGTTGTTAGAATGTGATTAGGAGATCAATGGAGCCCCTCCTCCCTTTAAAGCATTCTGTCTGATCACCACTGATCGCAGTCACAAGATAATTTAAATCACTTAATGGATGTGTTTCCTAAGCCGAGTAAACATTTTGTGCCGTCATATTCGTCATGTCATCACCAAGATGAATCTCTTTGTCAAAATGCACATTTTAAGCACAACCACCTGCCAGTGTGACTGTCTAACATTTTCCTGGCTTGATGAAAATGTTGGGAATCTCACTCAATCAACATTTTTCAATCATGCTGTGTATCCCTTTGTAGGAAATGCCTGTCCAGTACCTTTCCTCTCCTACAGTATGTTTCTTATATGAGATGTTTTGGAGGGTGTAATGCATGTCACAAAGTATGTATGTAAGTTTATTACAATCGACATTTTGGGAAAAGTTGCATTTCCTCATCAACACTGTAATATTTTAACTTTTCCCACGAACAACAGTTTTCTGCTTATTGTGCTCTTATTCTGTGAAGGTTGATGAACTTCGCCACACTCTTCTCAGAGCAAAACTCCACTAAACTATTTATTAACTTAAACCATTTTACATACATGTGGAAGACAAGCAGGTAAACAAAGAGTTAAAAGACAAGTTAAAAAAGCGGACACATTTGGTTTCAATGGTTTTAGCACAGGCACAATTTGGGTTAAGTGTGTACGAGATGACAGAGAAACGATAATTGCATTGTGTGAATAGATTGTTTAAAATAATGTGTGTGCTTCTTGTTGCAATATTGAACCTGTGTGCAATATTGAGATAAAGTTGTCTTCTTGTCTTTCACCATTTCACATTTGGCAAAAACTGTTTCGACATTTGCAATGTTGTGAACATGGTGTGATACTGGACCTGCTCAACCTGTTTTGTTGCTCTTGGATCAGGACAGTCTGAAAGAGGTTAGCATCAAAAGATACTGCACCCCAAGTGAAATTAGCAGATAAGGGCAAAATTGTTCTGTTTTAAAAGTACCTAAAATGAGATATGTATAATATTGCAGTACATAACATGTGGGATTAAGTGCAGTTGATAAACTCTGCTAATGAGGGTATGGATTTGGTGTTTACTTGTGCATTGTGATGCAAATTTAGGTGGTATAACATGAGATTTTACAGTAGAAAATCACTGCCAAGGGCTGATTGTCATATGTCCCACATTGGTAACAGCACAAAGTGTGAAGACTATTGCCACATTCCCCAAATCAAAAACAGGAAGGGAAAATATTCACAGTTGCAAGATAAATTTAAAAAAAAATCACTAGTTTCATCCAAACTGCCATTTTTTGAGGATAGCAGCCATAGGTAGGCTCAAAGACAGATGAGTAAACAGACAACCCATTGCACTGAATGTACAATGTTGTACATGCACAATTGTGAAAGCCTTGTGTTCTTCCAGACACGTTCTGATGCAGCGTTGCTGACATTTAATGTAGCCCAAGGTGAGACTTTAGCAAGAGCACAAAGACTAAAATCCACCAAACACCAACAATATTGTGAACCCGAGTACAGTTTGAACGTACCTGTAGGTGCTTGGAGCTTGTCCCTCACGTTTTACTCCCACCATCTTAGACTGATCTGACTCAAGCAATGAAATCCAACCCATCATTTATCAGTGTGCCATCGCTCATTAATTATTGCCAAATATTTTTTATGGCCTAAGTTTACACATGATAACACCAGTTCTCTGTTATGGATATAAATATTTGTAAATACAAGTACTTACAGTCAGAAAGCAAAATTTGCCTGGATCCTCTCTTAAAAAGCACATTGAAAGAAGTATATAAATGCACATCTGTACAAATATAAAGGGTAAGTAACAGCAGTCCTATTCTCTGAAATATATGTTGTCCAGTATCTCCAACAAAATTAAGAATGATGTCAAGATAACAGTTTTATTTGTTCAACATGGAATTCTGTCAAAGTGCTAACTTGTGTTAGTGACTCAGTTCAGGTTGTCCAAATCAAAATAGTCTCTCGTAGATACATAGCTTATGTTACAGGGTTTTTTTGTATAATTGACTTGTTGCATGAGCAACAGTAAACAATGAGTACAAAAGTTAAAGCAATAAGTGTTTGCGTATTCATCTCTTATGCTCTACTTTTAAGCTATTGGGAGTTAGAGCACATTACTAAATGCTGTCCACAATATTGCTGAGTGTTGGCTTAATAATGATGGGACTTCAACAGCTAACATTGGTGTGTACTCTGTAAGTCTTGAAGCTTTTGTCAGTAAGACTGCATCGCCATTGATTCAATGTAACAAAGAAATTATCACCTTCGTCAATGTACTGTGTTCTAGAAACTGTAGTTGATTGTTTGTAAGTATAGAAACTGCGGAACCATGAAATAAAAAAAAATACTAAAAAAATGAAGTGTAAATGAACAATGATGTATGTTGTCTTTGAGTTTGTGTGTTTTGTAAATGACAATGAAATACAAGTAAATACATCAATATTAAATACTGGTTATGAATCATAGTTACCGTAAATGTGACATTTGTTCTGTTTTTTCCCCCCTCATATCTCTCACTGTTGATTTTTGACTGGATTTGCACTGTACTCTGCAACCCACCCTTTGAATCACAATGAACAACAAAAAAACCACGAAGAATGAAAAAAAGTGGTGAAAGGTGACAATTCAATTTTTAGTCAGTCATTTCTGTCAATAAATGTTGTTTTATGTTTATGACTTCAAAGTGACTCGTACTTTAAGCATTCTTTTGACATGTTGTTTAAATTGGGGAATAGAGAAATAGATGGGTAAAAACCCTAGGTAAATCTCAGCAGCACAGCCTGAGGTCCCGTTGTAGTACTCTTAATCCCAATTCTTTGGTTCTCTGCTTGTCGGACGACGTGTTTGAGGGTTCTTGGCCAACGCGGATGGATGAAGCGAGGATAGTTGTTGCAGCAAGGAGCCGAGAGAGCAGGACGCCTATTAAGGTGATGAAAGCAGGCGGAGAAGGGAAGAAGATACCCGAAATACGGTAGACGGATGGAGAGAAATAAACATGACAAGGAATCGATAGTGAACGACAGCAATGAATCTGAATGTTCAGAGGGGAGGTAGCAAACAGGATTGTAAAGCACTACAAGCACCCTCTCCTGGGGATATGGCGTAATATGCGAACGTCTTTATCGGTCGACAGCGCTCTGTGTTCTCTTGACCTTGCCGAGTCATTTGTCCTAGAAAGGTCAGCAAGAACATTCTGTAGCACGGATCAGCGTCCGCTGGTTGCATTCTGCGGTTTCAGACAGGATTATTATGTAAATAATCAATAATCAATAATCAATAATAAAATCCCATTCGCGGTTAGACAAAAATTCTGGCGTAGTTTGTCCAAGTGCGCTTGCCGTACATAGCTGTCGGCGCATGCGCAGCTCATATCGTGCACCGGCCACTCAGATCGGGCAGTGACAGACCTCACTGGGTTGACTTGCTAGGTGAGTAGATAACGAACATTCAATACACTGCACACACCAGCTTCACTTCGTATTATATAAGCACAGGCTTATATATCATCTCAGCTGGAAACTGTATTTTTATTACAGTGTTTCAGAATGTTTCATAAATATTGTTCACAGTGGTGCAGTGGTTAGCACTGTCGCCTCGCAGCAAGAAGGTTCTGGGTTTGATTCCGGGTCAGGGCGATTCTGTGCGGAGTTTGCATGTTCTCCCTGTGTCTGCGTGGGTTCTCTCCGGGTACTCCGGCTTCCTCCCACAGTCCAAAAACATGCAAACTGGGGGTTAGGTTAATTGGTCACTCTAAATTGCCCGTAGGTGTGAATGTGAGTGTGGATGGTTGTTTGTCTCTGTATGTGAGTCCTGCGATGAACTGGTGACTTGTCCAGGGTGACCCTGCCTTCGCCCAAAGATGCTGAGATAGGCTTCAGCCCCCCCGCGACCCCTAACAGGATAAGCGGTAGAAAATTGATGGATTATTAACAGACCCAACAGCTAATGCTAGGGGTCAGGTGTAGCATGAATGTTTTAGTTACCCATGCTAGCTTCCAGATAAATGTGGCATTGTAAAGATATCAACGTGATTGGGAACCGTGACAGGTATGTAGCTGTAACATCGACTCTTAATGCAGTTTCTACAAATGTTGATTTGACATCAGTGGACAACAGAGGTTCTAACGTTAACCTCGCACTACTCTACTGGGTTTGTTACATTAGCAGCTGCCTTTTTGAATGAAAGGCTAAAGTTACGTGTTCGAACAAGTTTCTAAGTTTGGAATGGTTATCGACATCTGTCGCTATGATGTATTCCAGTGGTGAGCTACACTCTTTGTCAATACAAAATCTGTGCTCAGCGTGCCATTTATCTGATTATTGTTAAAGGTGCTCACCATATTTACCTGAAAGTAGCAGAACATCCACAATATAATATAGTCGAGGACAGAATCATCATCATGATCACAATGTCAAGACTTTTGATTGTCAAGATGTCAAGATTTTTGATTTTTTTTTTTTTTTAATCATCTTTGACATCAATACGAAAATGATGCCATCCAACAAACTTTGAATTGATATACTATCAGTCAAATAAAGGAATAGAATAACTTATCTCTTCTGTCATTTGAAAGACAAGCTTTACCTAAACAATAGAAATAACTGTTTTAATTGGATGAAAGCTTATTACAACAATGTTTCCGGTTTATTAAATGTCTCTATGATCACTAAATAACTTCTCATCGGTATTTATACCCAGCTAATTTCATAGGTGGTCTCCTGATACAGCGTCTGATGCTGCCCAGTATCTTTCGCTGCGCTCGGCCCATCTCTGCCAGTCTTGCCTTAATCCGTCCTCTAGTCCACTTCAGACCACACATGGACCCGAGCATGAGCCGGCCCGTTGAGACAGCTCTCAGGACCAAACTGACCAACGCACTCAAACCGGACTACTTAGAGGTCCACAATGAAAGCCACATGCATGCTGTACCGCCAGGCTCCGAATCCCATTTCCGTGTCCTGGTTGTCAGCTCACAGTTTGAGGGTCTGCCGCTGATAAAGCGCCACCGGCTGGTGAACGAAGCTTTGAAGGAGGAGTTGAGTAGCTGCATTCATGCACTGGCTATCCAGGCAAAGACTCCTGAGCAGTGGGGTAGCAACCCCGCCTTGGCTAAAAGTCCGCCCTGCATGGGAGGCTCGAAGGGAGATCACACAGTGGAGGAGAAACTGAAGTCTGGGCTAAAGTGAAGGGCAAGACTATGAAGCAGTTACTGCTGTAGGACTGAACTGTGAAGTCTACTGGTGAATGCAGTGGGAGAGATGGAATGATGAATGTTTGCTATATAATTTTACACAGCTGTTTTATCCATGTGTGCATCTACAGTACTGGGTTTAGTACAAAAATGGATTTCTGTTATTTCATAATTAAACTTTAATTGTATATATTAAATAACAGACCAGTATCACAGATTTAGATGCAGACAGAAAAACTACTTCATCAGCTTTAGTGAGAACCTTCCTTATCAGGTTTCCTTCATCCATAGCTCTCAGCGTCAGGGGTTTCTAATTGGTGAGTAAATAGTAATTTTATTATTAGTTCCTCTTTCTATAGTAATAGTAGCGTAATTGAGACTGAATGGTCATGGCCACGTTTCTGCAAGTGAAAATAAACTGATGCTTAAAAAAAAGTGATTTAAACTTCCTTTAGCCTTCTTTTCCATGCATTTATTTTGTAATAACACAAGTGAGATCAAGTCAAGTAACTCGGTACATTTTCTTTGGAGCCACCACAATTAAGCAAACCCTGCATCCCTTGGTTACTGTTGCTATGTTAGTCAAGCTTTCATACTGGGTGACTCATCTCTCTTCTTGCGTTTTCAGCTTCGGGGAGGCAAAAAATCCAACACCCTGTTCTAAACTTCTTGGGCATCGACTGTCGGCACTCGCTGAGGGTGCACTACGAAGCGAGATGAGTGTCTTAGCGAGGTCTGTTGAGCAGAAATCAGGGTTGTCAGGGTCACGAGGGTGGCCCTCCCGTGACTTGATTAGGTCACCATTTAAACTCATGCTGCAAGCATAACCTGGTCCAGTAGTACCGAAGTCAAAAGAGCGCTGCTATTATCCCGACATTTTCAATTTGAGTCATGATTTCAAGTGTTCAGTTTGGGACAGACCTAAATGCAGTGTAATGTTTTAATCTCCACAGAAAGTTTAAAGTTTGGTACAACGTGCATTCGTCACAATAGAGATAAAATCACAGACATGAGAGTGAATCTAGTAGTAAAATACGCATAGACGTAATGTATTTTATGAATAATCATCACAGCTCTCAATCGTAACAACTTGTTCAAAATTAATGAAGAAGGCAGCACGTGATTGGTTCATTTTGTGCGAAAGAAGAGTCAAATGAACGTGCACAGGATCAGCAACAGAAAGCCAGAGTTAATAAGGAAAGTTGATAACTTCCCTCAAGTTATGTAAAGCTTTACTGCTGTCCTTAGTTATAGTCTTTTAGATTTTAAATTTGTCATTGCTTATTTACACCACAATCTTCTTTAGTGATGTCTGAGATGTGATGCATCCTTTTAATGTACAAGTGAAAGGCCTGGCCTGGGCTGAATCAACACAAGGTGGCAGTATATGCACAAATATGACAAACGGCATCATGTCAATGATTTGAATACAAGATATCTTCATTCTGCTTTAAGCAGAGTAATAGAGAAACAATAATGTTACCCCAATTGTGCATTTTCTAATATAAATCCAATGTTGAAAGTCTTAATTAAAACATAGGGTAAGAATAACAGAAAAGAAGTCTCAAAACAGTGGAACTCTAGGATTGCATAATCTTGTGATTCTTTAAATCATCACTCAGTTATTTTCATTATTTGAATATTACTTTAGCTTTTTAGTGATGAGCTGAACGAGCCAGAGGAGAGGGCAGAAGGACAAAATGTTCAGTGGTTTGCGCTTGGTATCAGAATGACACACTCCTTACTGTGTGTGTGCATGTGGGTGGGCGTTTATTTTTGTCTTGGGGTTGTATATGTCACTGTGAAGGTCTCCTTGTCCTACCCTCAACGTCGATGATGGCCAAAAATCACTCCTCAAGCCTCTGAGAGCGATAGGGCAATAAATATACATCAAAAATCATATGTGGGGTCTCAACAATCAGCAATCCAACACTAACTAAAAATCATCACTCATCTGTATAGTTAATGGGCTACATATATTATCTTTTAAGAAATGTGTCCAGATTTGATGACACTGGACACAGACAGCCAACTATGAATTCTTTGCTGCAAAGCTATTCAGAGTGGTTGTTGGCTTATAAAGACCGGCCTTCAGTGGAATGCAGGTCTCCTCAAGGCAATGCGTGTCGTCCTCTACAGTCATTTTCCGTCTGGGACTGACAGCCTGTCAGACCTTACAAAAGGACTCAGTGAGGAGGGTGAACAACTGGTGTCACTGGTTTGGTAAAAGGAAAACAGTAACACAACTACTTTATGACCCCTGTTTACCCATTAGAACTGGGCCTAAGGGGGCAAGAAGCAAGGTCGCTGCTATGGGAGAAAGCAATAAGCTGGGCTGTACTGCCCGGGGACCCACAGACTGTCTCTGCAGATAAGATTTACACCTCACAATTCCAGGTGCTGTTATGATGGAAAGGGGGAAAAACATGAATGCTGTTGAGGTGGAGTGCAGAAACTTGTCTTGCACTTAAAAGGTTGGGCTGTTTTATATACATAAGTAGTGCATTGCCTATTTAGTCAGTGGCAGTTAAACAGCTAAATAACAGGGTTGGACAGGTCACTTAAATGGATTGGGACTTGGTTTTTGCCAGAGGTGGAATTGCAATTGCTCCATTTGACCAGCTTTCTTGTTCATTGTGTACTCTAACATCTGTAATTTTGGTCTCACCTAAATACGCGTCAAGGTAATCAGCTCAACTACTGTTGGCAATAAAAGATATGATTTGATATTAGCCAAACAAGAGGAGTTTGTTTTGAATGTCTAAAAACTGTTCCAATCAAAGATGGTCGCTGTGTTTTAGTACTGGTCAGGAAGACTTGAGTTGAAATGGCTGCAATCAGAATGCCAGAATACTATACTTTGTTTTCTTCGAAAGGGCTTCTTCAGTACATAAGTATTCTACAAGTAATCTCCCACTTTGACAGTACTTAGGTCAAGTAAGAGCACTTTAGCATGATTAGGTAATTCTCTTTCTGACCTTCGTTATTGCTTTCTTAAAAAGGTGAAGTTGTTGCATAAATCCTCTAAAATACTGCATCTCTGGTGTGTTGGTGTTTTGAATATGGGACATTTTAGCAGCACAACAGCCATTTAAGAATTTTAAATTAAATCCATCCGATGAAAAAGCCAAGTTAAGGTTAGTAACACAAGCTGATACAAGTATGTCCGTCATAAGAATGGTAAATACCAATACTTAATAAAGAGTGTATTATGAATAAATACGTTTCTTAAATGAAAATCCCTGCTGTGAATTTATGTTAAGCTTTATATTCAACATTATTATATCTTTAATGCTGACCTGTCAATTCAGTATTGTTGTAAAGTTAGGTAATCCAGTAGTTCCAAAACGAGGGGTCAGGGCCTCTCCAAAGGGTCATGAGATGAAATGATTAATGGGAGTGAGAGAGAGAAAAAAAATGAGGTTCTGCTAGGTAGATTTATATTCACGTTTTTGAATTAAGTGGAACCACTTGAGAAATGTAGAAACAAAATCAATCCTTGTTGAAACTGCTGACAACTCACAGACACCTGAAACATGAGAAGAGGACCGAGCTGTGTTTTATAATTAACTATATAGTATCATGTTTTATATAGATTTCAATCTGAAAAATAAAGAGGAAATCTCTTCCATGAATACATTAGGTAAGAGTAAAAATATATTTGTGACATTCATTTATCAAGAAAAGGAAATACTTTGTACTGAAAAGACGGCACAGTTCTTTGAGGAAACATATATTCTTTCTAACACTGAGGCTAACAAAAGGCCAATATCAACCTCACACGAGAGGAATAGATATAACAATGTGATTTCCCAGCTGGTACATGACCGACTTTCTGACAGTCTCTGACTCTCTGACTGACTTTCAATTCAAGTGTGGTTGAAATAATGTGGTTGATGTTTGATCAACACAGCAACATCAAAGAACATGGATGTAAAAAGATTAACAAAAAGTCAGTACTGAAAATTTAAAATGTAATCATCATGCAATGTCCTTTTGAAGTACAGCATTTTACTAATTTTTCTGCTAAAACTACTTCAACATGAAATATATTTGTTTTGTAAGACTATAAAAACAATGTCACAATATCAACGTTGATTATCTTCGTAAAATCAAAACCAAATTCAACAGTGAATCCATATAACTGATATTCATTTACCCTAAAAAAAACATTGAAATGCAGACCGAGTTGATTAAAAAAAGGCTAATATTCACTTACATTTATTTGTGGTGTTAATGTATTAGATTACATTTTACTCTAGGGATTATAAAATTGAGTAACAATTTAATAACAATTTGAGCGTTCACTCTAAACTGTTCACTGTATCAGCTCATTCGGAGAGATTTTCAGTAAGTATACACCAAGCCTCTTCCATCACATACAGACTCCAAAGTGATGGATCTGTCTCCAGCCCAGGCCTGGCCCTCACGGCCCCGAGGGCACAGCAAGTCAGTGGGAGCCCACCTTGGCACTGCTGCTTCTGCGTCAGAGCCCCAGGACAGATGGTGCCAGGTTGGGCTGAGACCCTGGGTAGGACAGGGTTCCCGCGATGAACAGTCGCTGATTTACGCTGCGGCTCTGGACCGAGGGCTATGGTGCTGGGTGGGGAGGGGGGGGCCTCCTTCTGCGCAGCTGACCTCTACTGGTTGCAGGTCAGCCATTGGGAGGAAGGAGGTGGGGTGGGTACGACAAATGTGTGTCTCAGAAAGGGTGGTTTGGTCATCCCAGGGGACTGGCTTCGTCCTCTGGCCCCCTGGTCAGCTGCAGAGTCTGTGCAGCATGTGTGTAGGGAGGACAGCCTGTTAAACACATTTCATTTAAAACCCACACTAAAACAACAGTCATTATGTTTAGTGTCCATAATGCTGAACATCATCTCACTGCAATAAACAACTGTTTGGAAACAGTAATATTAGCAGTCTTATATTAGGAATGGCTTTTTAAAACCTCCCACACTGGTCTTTTGCTAAATAAGTGGGTGTCATGTTGTAAAAAAAACCCTCAAAAAACTGAGTTGAACTAAAGTTGATGGTAATAGGCTATTAATGCCTTTTAATTGGAACACCCCACCCCCTCTCTTTTTTTTGCCAACTCACTCTCACCACACCAACTAATGAAATCAGTGAATAGCCAGCTTCAAGGGGAAGGACAAAAGCAGATATAGGGAGAAGACAATCCTTGTGTGGGAGAATTAGTTACACTCAGTAGTCTAAGTATTGAAAGCACACAGCAAAAAAAAAAAAAAGGAGGGGAGGCCTAGAGGGGGATTAGGAGAAAAGTCCTCACAGGTGGGTTGCTGGAAGGGGGGGTCACATGACAGGACGTTACCTCGTTTGATAAACAACAGCTAGGGCCCACAGGAAGAAGGAGGGGAGTTATTTTATAGGCGGAATTAACTGCTTCACCACATCAGGTATTCATTATGGTAAATCTCCCAGGTGTGCTCTATGTGCAAGTAAAGTCCAACATCTCAGGAAGCTGGATTTGATGCAAAACAACCTGGACTGATATTTGCTCTTGACACACTACGGGCGTCACAAAATCACAATAGTGTTATTCTTCGATTTTAGGTTGAAAACAGGCTTTAATTCCTGTGGTTTTGTGCCAGATAATAAAGAATCAGAGGTACTGTAGACCTCTGCACCTTGTATTCTGAGACAGCTGAGCCATTAAAAGTAGCTTTAACACTGTGCCCAAAGCCATGTGTTTAAGATTATGTCCAAATTTAGAAACAGTAACAACTGCATATATAGAGGATGTATTTGAAGAGTGTGAGAAAACAGAACTCCCTGGCCACAATTTATTTCACAGTATATTTATGTTCACTTACACTGATCTGAACCTCAAGAAGTTAATTCCACTCTGAAGACACAAGTAAAGAAATGGTCACAAATTATTTTACTCTTATGAGTAAAGATCCTACTTTCATGCACACAAAGTGCCCAACCCTCCGGGGTTTATGAGACACTACATTTACAGTAGCAGTGGTTAATAATTCCATATTATTGCAACATTGCACATTGTATTAACACTCTAACGTAAAGACAGTATTCTGCCTGCTCTCCCAAGCTATGCAGACAAAATGAGCAAAAATATGAAACATTTTTCGAAAATTATCTATGGCCCTCTATTTATAGAAAATTATCTATAACTAGAGGGCATTTTACTAATAACACATCTCTTATGTCGTTGTAGGCTGGACAATAAAACAAACGGTGAACCTAATTTTCAAGTTTTCCCACCAAACACAGCAAACAGACTTTGTCCTCCTCTGGAGTGATATGAAACCTCCCAACCTCAAGGCTAATGGGAGAGTTCCTGGAAAATAAAAACTGTGCAGGAGAGATTCTTTTGTTTTATTTAAGTTCTATTTAACATTGGTAAAGGCTAATGGGAGAGTTCCTGGAAAATAAAAACTGTGCAGGTAGAGATTCTTTTGTTTTATTTAACTTCTATTTAACATCGGGCTCATGGTGGTTATTCTTAATGACACAATAAGTTTGCAGGGTTTGCTTATAATATATGTAAAGAGTATTTTTAATAAATAAGACACAATCTACCTCTAATTTCCTGAAAATTACAAAGTAACCTGCTCTGGAAAGGACAAATCATTCAAATGAAAGAAGAATTTCATCTCCCTTCTGCTATACTACGACTGAAATTACTGGCTGGAACTTTGAGGAGCTCAAACTGTCCACAAACTGCATCAGCAATGAGTAACGAAGGTGTAAATCCTTAATGCCACTTCTTTCTAAAGCCTTGTAAAAGTAGTATTTAGGTAATGGAGAAAAATATAAATGGATCACGCACCAAGAATAAAAGTCAGTACCAAATTGTGAATATTATGACTCAATTCCCTGTACTGGGTTTAATCTTAAAATGAAATACAAAATAAATCACAAAAAACAATAAAAGTCGGTAATTGAAAACATCCACATTTTGCTTTTCACTGTTTACAAGTCAACAAAGTCCCTGAACACGTGTGGTCATCAGACACCCCCCCTGGCCAGTCTGGTGACCCTTTGTATTCCCCCAAAGACCAAAAGCACCATTCAAAAAGTTTGCAACAAAATCAGCTGACGGTGAAAGTGAAAAAAGTCACAGAGAGCAACATCTGTATCTTCACTTCTGACAGCCTCGTTGTTAATGTGTTTTTTTGTTCTGCTTGCACAGCTCAATCAATCACATGATCACAGGAGTAAGTCATGAGAGTTTTTCCTGGGGGTGTTTAAGCATGGGCCTGGTCAGGCTGATTTTTGGGCCAGAGTGTACAGGTCGAGGCCTCAGCCCTGAGTCCCTGCACACTTAGTTACTGACACACATGCAGCTCCGCTTCCCTCCCCTCCAGGGCACTAACCAGAGAAGTGTGCATGTCAAGACAGATGGGTCACAGATAAGGCTCTTTTAAGGCTTTCTCTCTAGACTCCCTCTGTACCCTCTCTCAAATCCCTCTCAGTTTCTTTATTTTCCCTCCACCCCTGTGATCTTCCCACTCCGGCTTACTACCTTTGAACATGTGCTTCATTCTGATTGCATCCCCTTCTTCCCCACGTGCCGTCAATCACATCATTTTCTGTGCAAGCTGTGACCCAGTTTGCAAACTTCGGCTACAGTCACCCTTTGCCTTTAGCCCCTTTCTCTTCATAAATGTCTTTTGACCTTTAATCAACTTTTATTCAACACGTTAAACATCCGCTCTTATGCGTAGCTGAGCTCCGTATTCCCTCTCTTGGTATGATGATATCCCCAAATCTCCCATCAGCCTCTCGAGGGCTCTCAGCTGCTTATGGCTGAACCTTGACATATTACTTTCTGTACCTCCCTCCTCACTCCCTCTTTACCACTCACAACTGCTTTCATTCACTCCACCCCCTGCAGTGCTCAATACCCTATATGATACTGTTTATATCTCATGCACAGGCTGGAGCTATTCCCCTTTCACCATATTATGGTTTTGCTTCTCCTCCTGGGTATTACTCATTGCTGATGTTTTTAGTCAAGAGGTTGTAAGTTATTCAAACACAAGTCTTAAAGTATTTTGTGGGTTTGAATGACAGCCAGCACAGGAACATGCTGTAGACACATGAGGGGTAAGATATTCAAAAGGCTGCTTTTAGAGTCATTGCACAAAGACCAAGACTCATTCATAAAACCCCAGTCCCTCATGTTTGTCATCATAAAACTAAAAGGAGAGTGAACAGAGATTGAGCACATTTATGGCTGAGCTTCAAATATCATAAAAAAA
>KV751342.1:642937-655471 GCA_001698575.1 Mola mola | reverse complement strand
AATTGTATACATGATCAAATGTCAGTTACTCGAAAAGTTACTGTCAACATTTATAATTATTAGGAAAGAACCATATTATCTACATTATTGATGAAACCAAAGTCACTGATGAACTCTTCATTAATGTGAATACGTTTTGACTGTAATGTAAAATGCTTTTAGGGCTAATTCAGGCACTTTGTACGGAATATTTGTCCAGTTAAAATGCCACTGTAGTTGGGGCATTCTTAACGCGAGTGCATTAAAAAGCCTCACACTTATTATGCTCTTATGTACGTTTTCTCTTATTCCTTGTAAAATCTGCTACTCTGTAATTAATTAGGTCATTACTGTTTATACATGAGAAATCTGCATTGTCATTTACCCATTGTTTACTCATTGTGATTTGTTATTTTTGGTCTCTGTAAGTCCTGTATTTGGCACTGTACTTGTCTAATATGTCAATAATCAAATGTAGGTCTATAGATGGAAATTAAATCTAAAGCTAAATCAAGCTGAATATATGTAGTGCACGCGTGTTTTGATATCATGTAAATGATCAGTGTCATTACTTCTCCATTTGATAATTTAAATAAACTAAGCTAAGCTAAACAAACGAATATATGGATTAGGCACAACTGTGCTGTTTCATGCAATCTTGTGTAATCTTTACGATAATTTAAACATTTCCCACAATTTGAACTCAACATTTAAAAAATGTTAATTAGTATTTACGGCAAAGCTGCTGAATCATAATAGATTTATAGCTGAACCTAATAAAATGATGATAATTCAATAATTAAAATGTTGTTTTAAATAGTAATAGTGAATATTTTCACAGTTCTAAAGATAATGTTGTAGTACTTTATGTGTAATAACATTTGTAATACTTGTAAAACTTTCATTCATTCATTTTCTACCGCTTATCCTGTTAGGGGTCACGGGGGGGGCTGGAGCCTATCTCAGCATCTTGGGGCGAAGGCGGGGTCACCCTGGATGAGTCGCCAGTTCATCGCAGGGCTGACATATAGAGACAAACAACCATCCACACTCACATTCACACCTACGGTCAATTTGGAGTGACCAATTAATCTACCCCCAGATTTGCATGTTTTTGGAACTTGTAAAACTTGTACATAGAATATATAGTTTTGTCATTTTATGAACTTTTTAAAGAATTTTAATTATTATGTTGAAATTTCTGTTTAATCAGTATGGGAGACAGTGTGCACTTTTCTATTAAAATGCGGTAAAGAAATATGAAAACTATATTGTAAGCAAAGCGAAAGTTTAAAGGAAAAATACTGATGTACTCCAGCAGTTAGAAAGACAAATCAAACATACATTTAAACAATTGCCTTGGGCTGTCGCATGACAAAAGCAAAGTAGTTTGTTTGTGTGTTTTACAGGTACTGCCGGTTGTGTATTGACCAAAGAAAGCCTGCACCAGTAGCACATTAGTGAGGTGAAGAAATTAACAGCAGGCCTCACTGACAGTCCCAAAACACTATTGCAACCTGCTTTAGAGGGAAACATGGAGGGAAGGAGGAGGAGAGAGGCAGGCCTAATCACTTTCCCTGCTGACTTCACAGGAGGGAGGGAGTTAAAGATCACAGCTCCACCGGCACATTGCAGCCTCCTTCTCTCCCCCCGGCCTTTTGAAGCAGGGCCTGGGTTGGCCGCTTCCCTCCCTCTGCCCACTGGGCTTTTGAAGGAGTGATGGATGGCTTCATAAGGAGACAAGATCCATCGTTCATTCACAAAATCTCTTTAAATGAATCCTTCATTTTCTGTCTGACTCCTTTCAGTTGCTCTCTGATGTCAGCAATAACAGCTCTCACTTTTTCTTTCTTTCCTTCTTTCTTCCTTTCTCTCCCATGAATGAAGGAATGTTCCCCATCTCTCCTCCCTGAGGCTTTGGACAGATGTGGAGGCCTTCCTTTCCCAGCATTCCCCAGGGAGGGTAGGGACAGGTCTTAACACCCTTCTGGAGAGAAGAGGAGGGCGAGGGAGAGAGGAGGTCAGCTTGTTGTCTGAAAGGTCACGTATTGGGAGTCAAGTGATGCATAAGTAATGCTTTGTTTGGACTGATCTGGGGGAAGGAATTTACTGGATTTGGCTGTAATTGGGTTATGTTCCTTTGAAACAAAGATTGTCGAGGTGAGAAACGTCAGTGCATTATGGGAACCACTACAAAAGTCTGTGAAATCGTCAAAAATATCAGATTTCATTATGATGCCTTCATCGGCGCAATAAAATTATGCAAAATGTCGAAATGTTGAAAGGGATGACAAATATCCCTTTGATTCCTGTTGTGTATTTTAAATCAGTTTCTTTGATTTGATCATTTGGTTGTAAGACTGTTATGAAAGTAAAAGTAAAAAATTAAGCTGTGATCTCCTTACTGGCAGAATTAGTAATGCAGGAAGTGCAATATGCACAGTAAGGCAGCGATAAGGGTTGTATTTTGAAACCATGGCTTCCTTATGTAAAAACAAGATGCTGCTCTTTACTTTTTTCTCTCTTTTTTGGACCATCTTGAGGGAACGTGCAGCAGGAAGAAATGACAGCAACCCTTCATGTAAGTAAAACATGCTGATTGAAGATTTAAAGCGCATTCAGTAGCTACGGTTACAGCCACATATTTTTGGGATAATGGTTGAAGCATAAAGGCACGGAGTTGTAGCTCTTTCCAATTCCAGTCCGTTACACAATAAACAAAAAATAGCTCTTCTAATATTTATTTAACATGAACTAGAGAACCAAAACTAAGACTACACAGCCATGATGCAGCTCCAAGCTAAATGTTAGCAGTAGCATGCTAATATACTTAAAATAACAATGTTAACATGCTGATATTCAGCAGGTATATTGTTTACCATGTTTACTATTTTATAGTTATCTGTGGCACTTGTCGTTCCTTATGTTTCCCTGGTCAGATGTTTTTTTTTTTGTTTTACCTCACACAGTTAAGGCAGAGGGGGTACACTTTATAAAAACCATCTGGAGCAAGTTGCAATTTATAATTTCGGGCTGTACGTATAAAATTTGATTGATCGATTGAGCTCTGTCATTTGTGTAATCCTATGATAAATAGCACAAAAAACCCCAAAACAGCTGAGTTTGGGAATGTCAACTGGTCATAAACCAAAACAGTGGTTTGACTGATGATCATGCTAGAAGTGTTAGGAATTCCACAAAAGTCATTATCAGGGATAAAATCATACATAGTAAAGAATGCATTTGCTTTAATGGCTTTTATTTTGGAATTATCTGTAAACGTATCTTATTCAGAAAGGACAATAGACTTCAGTGAGCTTCAATCAAAAGAGCCAATAAGGTGTTTAATGTATTTGTAATGATGAATTCATGTGGTAACCGTATTGATATTAGCTTCACTTGTTAACCACATGTATTTTATTATCTTCCCTCCTGTTTAAGTTTCTCTACTGTTAACTGCTTCTATGAATAAAGTGCATCGCACCCAGTTTAGATTTACCTAGACAGAAGTATCATAGTCTAACCAGGCTCTTGAAGCATGCACCTTCCTGCTGTTCCTCAGGAAACAGCCTGCTGGTTGTGTTCTCTCAGGCTGTTGGATGACAGCATGCTGTGGTCGTGCTGTGACGAGTCATTCAGGCCTCATGGCCTTCACAGCACAAGCGTGAAAATCGGCTACATTTAATCAGCCATGGTCGAGAATTTTAAGAAAGGGATCAAGACAGCTTTGTCTTAATGGATTGGCTACAGTTTAGGGGGTCCAGCAGACAGAGTTATACCTATTTAAAAGCATATCAGTCACTAACAATATGACTCAAACCACATGGCACTTGCCTGAGCAAAAACTCCCTTAAATCTTTATTCCACATTTAAAATTCTAAATATTTATCAAAGCAAATAAAGCATTTTATTGTTTTGAGCTTGATGTTTACAATTTCATAGCTTGCAGTTGTCTATCAACAATATTCTAACAGACACAGGATTCAGAATGAGTAATTAAGATTAGAAGTTGTACAAATATTTTATGTATGCATTATATTTTTTAGAATGGCGACCTGTTAAAAGTAGTTCTATGATGGAATTTGTTATCTTTGAACTAACTTGTTTATCTGACTCACAATGCCTTCTTTGCTCACAGTGTTCATGGGCATCACGTCCTCCTAACGTAAAATGGCCTCTGTTATTTATTTGTGGTGCTCGGATGTTTTCTCGTATTGAGAAACACTTGCAAAGCTCTGGTGAATGGATGTCTTTTGGACTTTTTCGCTATTACAGCTGCTTGACTTGATGTTATTATTTTTGCTATTGCTAACACAACCTTTTTTTTTGTAATTGTGTTGTAGGTGGCAAGGGAGATTAGTTGTGATCCCCTTGCTACTTACCACAAGAGTTCGGCATGACTTGTACCGATACTATTGTGTCTAACCCGTCGTCTCTCCTGTATCCAAAATATTCCCAAAATAACTGACCTGCCTACGTTACACTAGCTCTGAGCACTTCTTTTACATCCACATCCACCACTTCCCCATCACAGTGCTTCTTTGCTGCACCTCCATGCGCTTGACCTTTGTCACATCCTACAAAATCTACTCAGGCAGCAGTGCTTATTGCCCAGGTATTTTGACATGCAGTATGTGAATGAATGACACATGTAATATGTACAATTTATTGCAGTTCAAGGAGTCTTGCACTCAGTCTATTGTGCTTGTTAATATCACAATGGTCAATATTGGATATATTGTGCAGCCCTAGTGTGCGATTATTTATTCACACAGATATTATTTGCAAATGCGCAACAGTCGGACTCAAGCATAACTGCTGTATTATTTGTAGCTCTTGCCATGATTGTTTTGTTCTTGCGGCTAGTTTGTTATGAGTCACTGCTGATATAGTGCTGATGCAGTGGATTGAGAGCTGCAGTTTCAAATGCGGACCTCTTCGCTGTCGCAATCCCAGCTGCCTGCCAACACATACCAAGCACTTCTTAGTTTCACTCTCTGCCCAGCTGGACCAGGACTCAGGTCTGGTCCGGTAGGTTGTTTTGCAGATTCCATCTTCTGTAGTGGGTCATCTCTTACTAATTGGTTCTCAAAACAAAGCCACCTTTACCACTGAAGAAGCTCAAGTAGCCCTGGATGCATCTATCAATTTTCCAAGCAAACAGATGAAGGTATAATGGCAGATCGATATATGGGAGGGGTTAGAAGTTATTTTGTCGTGTAAACCAGATGAAGCATTTGTGGATTCTAAACCTAACCAGGTATTTGTATTGATCCAACAAACCACTACAATTGCAATCAAAATCATTGTCTACTTTCTTACTTCAGCCATAAACTGTGCCGGTTTTCCATCATTTGTGCCTTCAACAAGAGGAACTTTCCATCAGAAAACACTCGCTGCAAGAAAACTCTGCTGTATTTCCATCATAAAGCTCTATGTCTGCCGAAATCTCTATGGACTTTCTGTCAGAAAGTTGAAAAAAAAAGTTGCCTGGCAGAAAGCCTTAAAGGCTAATATCTCCCACCTGTGACAAAGTGATCACAGCCCAACTTATGGATACCTTGTTTGAATTGGGTAAGTCATGTTTTAGTAGGCTGTGAGATGTAGGTTCATATAGGGAGCATATTGTATTGGATGAACTGGTTAAGTTGTAGACTGTATACGAAAGATGCACATCATGAGGGCTCCCCAAAAGTGAAGCCAAAGCATCTTGATTACCTCCTGGTGGCTGGGTCCAGTATCAGTCCTAGGCCGCGTTTCCTCCATTATTATAGATAGGACTTGGGCCAGTTTGGTTTTAATTTGTTATTTCATCCTGTAAAAACAGGATGAAACATCATGTTTGACGGCTGAGCTCTAGGTGGCTGGGTGAGCATATGGATGGGAACTTGATAAGTGGCTCCATTGCCCGGGTTCTACTATGCAGAATGTGGTTCCAAATTGATGTCATTTGGGGAAGATGGCAGCACCCATATTTTGGCTTCACAATGGGAGGAAGCGATGACGTGTCGTCCATCTTTATTTATCTTAATGTATCAAACCCAGAACTTTCACCCAACAGCAAACGTTATTTACAGTATATTGGTTGAAAATAATGGTTTGTGTGGCACTATCCTGTTAACCACATGCGACTGATCCAATCCCTCTTAGTGCTGAATAGCCTGAAGTAAGTAAAGTAAAGTAAGAAAAGTAAGTAAACATCAAGTAAACACCATTTTACAAACTCAAAATGTGGTCCTTATATGCTCCTATAAATATATTATTTCTCAGTTTTCTTTTGGAGAAATTAAATTTGTGCAGTTGGATCAAAAGATAGTTTTGACTGATTCTCTAGTCAATCATTTCACCCATGCCCAGAAAACAGAAAATTTAAGAATAAGTCAGCTTTTGTGTGTTCGAAGAACATCAGATGCCTCACACATACACTGAGTTGATTCTTTCAGTCTGTCTGTACATTAAAATTTCAAGCTTACAGCCATGGCAATTTTTACCAATACAGTGCAACCATACAAGACGGAGGGGGCATTCGGAAAAGGGCCAGTGCAGTCAAACAAAGAAGTAAATCAAGTGGCTTGACACATGCCCACCAGACACTTTCTCGTTTGTCACAGAGCCTGAATGGAACTAAAAGCAAAGTTGTAGACGCATCAAGGCAATCGACATTGCTCAGATACTGCACAAGAGGCCTTTTCAGACAGCTGCAACACTGATTACATTGTGTGAAGGCCAATCAAAGGAGAAAATGACGAGAGCAGTCATGCCGGACACACACAATGCACAAATGGCAGTGGTCAGATGGTGGAGGGGAGTGTGGTGCTCCGGAGATTTAAAAGGCACATTTTGGGATACAGACTTATGAGAAACTCTCTCACACCCATATTGATGTCACAAAGAGGCGCATAAGCAACTTTGTATGAGTCTCCAAAAGTGATTTAAAAAAAAAAATACAATGCTAAATGGTCGGATTACTAAAAAGAGCTCTTACAATTCAGTCAAGTGGCCTGATTTCATGTGAAATCAGGAGAACCGTTGGATTGTGTTCAAGGCATTATGTTATGTTGTTTTTACATTCTGAAATCTTACATACCCAAGCAAAACATATCTGGGTTAAAAACGGGTTAAAAGAGATTCAATTTACCAAATTGAATTAATGGTAGAAAGAAACACAGAGGAGATCTGTCATTAGAGCCTTTTAAACTGGTTTTTCAGTCAACCTAAATTGTTTGTGGTGTCATGTTGCTTTATTTCCACACATTTCATCATGCAGTCGTTCCTGATGGTCTCATCTCAGTCAGTTTACAACTAAAACCCTCCAGATTTTTCTTGTTACCAGTGATCATATCTCACATGCAGACACTTTTTGTTTTATTTGCCCATAAATCCAGTGAAGTGCTTATTGGATTATTGAGGAGCACTTGATAAGCTTCTCCTCAGCATCTCACATTGGAATAAAGTCAAATTATTGTAATTTTCTGAGTCTGCCAATTCATGCAACTGTTGTGAGGACAATGATCAGAACTTCTTCAAGTTCTACAACATATCTACAACACTATAAAATCACACCAACTAAACACAGTTTTCCACTATCTGCAGATATCTCAATTTAATCCATTGTGTCTTAGTTTTCAGGCCTTCAAGGGGGCTCATTGAAAGCAGGTATGACCACCTTTGCCCTTCAGACCCGGACCATTGAAAGTTTGCACAAATTAGTTTGTTCCACAACTATAAAAAAATTGAGATAAATTAAATTTGAAAATTTCTGCTGCCCACAACATTTAAAAATCAAATCAAGAAACCCGTAGTGTGTCTTGATAATACACACACCTCAATATGACCAGTATTAATTGGAATTATTTTCTACAAAGGATATAATTTTGGTTCTGTATCTCAATCCGAAAAAGAGATTTAAAGATGTTTTTTTTTTAAAATTTCCCTCACCTCTACTGTGCTTTGGTTGAAAACTCTGAGACCTCAAAATCAAGTAAAACCAACAGTAATGACACTACCTAGGAGAGACAAAAATGAAAGGTTTTGAATATATGAGTTGTCATTTTGTATATAAACTCTGGAGGTAATGATAAAAATCATGAGACATGAGTCATAATAATATCTGTGCCACCACAGGCTTACTCTCATCAAATATACAGATCAGGACGTTGCCTCAGTTGCACTGGATCACCAGAAAATTCTGCATCGATCTCAAGCTGTTTGCTATGAAAATGTATTTGAGTTCTGACTTTCCACTCACAATTATTTGAGGTTAATTCGGAGATCAAAGTTGGAATTCTGAGATTTTTCCACAGAACTCTCTCTATAAAGGTTTCTGAAATGTTTGGTTGTTGAGTTCCACGACCTGGTCTGGAGTAGGACTCAAACTGCAAACCCAAAATGTCAGCAAACCCAAACCTTATCTTTTCGAAAATTCCTCTTTTTTTCTCAGAATTCTCATGTTAGTTTTCTCAGAAATCTGACTCTATATGCAGAATAGAGAGTTCCTCAGAGTTCACTATTCCCAGAAACATATTTTTTGTTTGCTAAGAAACAGAATTATTTCACTCAGGGAGGGGGACTCAAACTTTAAACCAAGAAGTCTGACTTTAGTTTTTCTCTGTATTCTTAGTCAGAACCTAACTCTTTTTGTGGAATTTGGGAACATAGTTTAGATGAAGGTGAGAGAGAAGGTGAGGCAGGTGAGATTCATAACAACATACAAGAAATCTTATTTACAGACCTGCAAAACACGCACAATGACAGCACATAAACACAGAGTCAGGGGAATAATGACAGAAACACATGGCTGTGACTAGCTGCCCCTTTGTCTCTTCCTTCAGTCTCTTTCATTCTGTCAATGAGCACAATGAAGATGACTGTAACGATGATGATGATGATGATGGTAAAGATAACAAGTACTGGCTGTTGTGTCTTCTGCTCACTAAAACCATCAAAGCTTTAACAGCCCTGTTGTGTCTTTGCTGTGTGAGCGATGCAATGAGGGGATTTTAAAAGTCCTCTGTCTGTGTCATACACTCATCACACAGCTTTCTCTCCTCACACACACTTACATATCGCCTACCTATATATCAAGAATCATTTTGATCATGTGCCTTGTGGATACCAGAGGGAGTGTTGGCCTCAAGGCATCCCAAATGGGAATCTGTGTGTGTGCAGCCTGTGTTTGTGTGTGTGCGTGCCTGTTCATGTGTGGGAGGGCTGCTGGAACAGGGGATTTTTTGTGTTGGGGAAGAGAGAGGCTTGGGCACTTCATCTTCTCTTGTGTGCACTGCCAAAAAGGGCAGAGGTCAAAAGTCAGGGCGATTGGAGAATTCCGCGCTGCATGCCGACAGATCAGGTTTCAAGGGTGGGGGAGGGTCACGGATCGCCCTAGAGGGATAGGTGCCTGTGTATGTGTGCGACTACATACATGCATGCATACATACGTGCTGGGCCTACGCTTGCACCAGTACGTGTTTATGTGTGAGCTTGTTCGGGCAGCCCTTTTTTTAAAACATCTCTTGTGGCTTTAGTGATCAGAGCATTTGGAACTTTCTCTTGATGTTTACTACTTTGAGGGAGCCATTCGGAGGAGACTCGCCCATCACAAGGCAACACCTTAACTCCCTGACCCCAATGTCATATCGTCCACAGCTGAAAGACATCTATTCCAAAGATGCTTTAGATCTATTTTGTTGTTTTTTTTAACAGCCAGGAATTCCTAAACCTGTTGCAATTTGTGAAACAGCTATAATTTTTCTTATCTTACCTTTTTTTGTTTTTTTTGTTTTTTAAATTTGAGGGTTTAAAGTTCACAAAATACATCTATTTATGAAAATCTCTCTAGTATGGAGTTTGGGACATTTGGGAAATAAGGCTTAGGTTGAAAAATATCTGAATTCTCCTTTAACTAATAATAGATAGTAAATCTTTATTATGTAGCCATTGGCACCTTGAGTTGACTAAAAATGGCTAAACATTGTTAAACATTTGTTAAATCAGATCAAATCAAATCAAATTTTATTTGCATAGCCCGAAATCACAATTTACACATTATCTCACTGGGCTTTGAGAAACTGTACAGATGTGACATCCTCTGCCCTTAGACCCTCGAACCGGGTGAGGAAAAACTTAAAAAACCCTAAACAGGGAAAATAAGAAACCTCAGGAAGAGCCACAGAGGAGGGATCCTTCTTCCTAGGATGGACAGACGTGCAATAGATGTCACTTGTACAGAACACAAAAACATGATAACAACAGTTCATTTAGAATGCATAAAACATCCATGAGTCCCAGAGTCTGTGGATTCTATGAGTCCGGATTTATGGAAAGTCTAGTGATCCAGACGCAGGTGGACTCTGTTGGTCCAGGAGTCATTGTACTCCGTGTAGGAAGATCTGGGTGTTGCTGAGTCCAAGAGTATGTAGAATCTGTAAATCCAGGGATATGTGAAGTGTAGTGGTCCAGAAGCAGGTGTAGTCTATTGATCCAGAAGCCATTGTGATCTGTGGGTCCCGATTTGCACTTGGAAATCCAGCCTAGGATCCAAGTCACAGGATCCAAGTCACAGGATCTCCTTTCCTAATGTGGCCAGGGGGCATCAGGCAGGACCACAGCAGCACCTCCCACCGCGACCTAGAAAAACCTGCAGGATGGTAAAGCACAACGACTCCGGGGAAGAAGTAAAGTTAGTGTAAGGATATGGACATTTACAGGAGCAGAGAAGGAGTCGGAGTCAGAGGGGGGAGAGAAGAAAGCTCAGTGAATCATGGAGTGTTCCCCCAGCAACCTAAGCCTATAGCAGCATAACTAAGGGCTAGATAGGCCAGCCTTAACTATAAGCTTTATCAAAAAGGAAGGTTTTAAGCCTACTCTTAAAATCAGAGAGTGTGTCTGCCTCCCGTACCAAGACTGGAAGATAGTTCCACAGGAGAGGAGCTTGATAGCTGAAAGCTCTGCCTCCCATTCTACTTTTGGAAATTCTTGGGATCACCAATAACCCTGCATCCTGGGAGCGTAAGGTTCTGGATGGGCGATAGGGTACTATGAGCTGTTCAAGATAAGATGGTGACTGACCATGAATAGCTTTGTAGGTGAGAACAAGGATTTTAAATTCTATTCTGAATTTAACTGGGAGCCAGTGCAGAGAAGCCAGTATGGGGGAAATATGGTCTCTGATATTAGTTCTAGTCAGTACACGCGCTGCTGCATTTTGGATTAACTGAAGAGTTTTTAAAATTTTGTTAGGGCAACCTGAAAATAAAGAATTACAGTAGTCCAGCCTGGAAGTAACAAACGCATGAACTAGTTTTTCTGCATCTTGTTGAGACAGGATGTGCCGGATTTTAGCAATGTTACGGAGGTGAAAGAAGGCGGTCCTTGAAATCTGTTTAACATGTGATTTAAAAGACAGCTCCTGGTCAAAGATAACACCCAGGTTTCTGACAGTGGTGCTGGAGGCCAAGGCAATGCCATCCAGATTAACTATGTTGCTGGATAATGAGTCTCTAATGTGTTTGGGGCCCAGCACAATGACTTCAGTTTTGTCAGAGTTTAACATTAAAAAGTTATGAAACATCCAGTTTTTAATGTCCTTAAGACATGACTGTAGATTAGCTAACTGATGGGTTTCATCTGGCTTCATTGATAAGTATAGTTGTGTGTCATCTGCATAACAGTGAAAATGTATGGAGTGCTTTCTAATAATTTTACCTACAGGAAGCATATATAGAGTAAATAGTAATGGTCCAAGCACAGAACCTTGCGGGACTCCATGACTAACCTTGTGATATCTTGATGATTCATCATTAACATGAACAAAATTATATCTATCAGATAGGTAGGACTTAAACCATCTTAGAGCAGATCCTTTAATGCCAATTTGGTGTTCCATCCTCTGTAGTAAGATGTGATGATCGATAGTGTCAAAAGCTAAGATCTAATAAGACTAGTATAGAGATAAGTCCTGCATCAGATGCAGTGAGGAGATCATTTGTAACTTTTACCAATGCCGTTTCTGTGCTGTGATGCTTTCTAAAACCTGACTGAAACTCTTCAAATAGACTATTATACTGAAGAAAGCCACATAGTTGTTTCGCTACTGCTTTCTCTAGAATCTTTGAAAGAAAGGGGAGGTTGGATATTGGTCTATAGTTGGCTAAAACTTCTGGGTCTAGGGTAGGTTTTTTTAGGAGCGGTTTAATTACAGCTACTTTAAATGACTGGGGCACATAACATTTTAGCAATGTTACGGAGGAAGTTAAGCGTTTTTACATTTAAAGGGATCAAAAAGCTGCCTTATAACTGGACACTGACTTCACTAACTGATGAAGCCTTTGAGTATCTTCATAACCAACAAAACCTTCAGCGCCTCACTCAGTAAGACTTTAAATTGTCCACTCAACTGCAATCAATCCAGGGACACACATTCTGGGTTTAAACATTTAGCAGAAGGTGCAATCATTCAAACGGTTTGAGATGCAAAGAACAGCGCTCAGCGCCCGGCAGCTCCTATTGTGGCCTTTGTAATTGATCATTAACGAACATGTGCTCCGGGCCTCCGGT
>KV751342.1:629070-642798 GCA_001698575.1 Mola mola | reverse complement strand
GGCTCCCGGGGTGCCTGGACTGATCATCACAGCTGTGTTTCCATTGTGCTTACCCGCGCTGCTGAAAAATAACACAACACCCTAGCTCTGGCTATGTGCTGGAATTTATTGTATTTACTTTCCAAAGCGTGAAGAAGCAAAAGGTTGTGGGGGGGTGTGATGCAGTGGTCCAACACTCGTAGCAAGTATTATGGAGGATAATGAATGCAGTTTTATGAAACTGAAAAACACAGAGTGATTTATGTTGACATGATGTAAAACGCTTCTTCAGGCATGAAAATTGAAGACGGATGAAAAAAGGGATGAGGTGTCAAATCTGTTGGGAAAAGCTTTGCTAAATGTTATGCTGTAAGAGACACATATGCACTGACTTGATCCCAGGTCATGTCTTCCGGAGATTTAATTACAAATAATATCAAAACCAAGTCTTTGAGAATTCAGATAAATTCAAATGTTAGGGAACAATTCCACCAAACTTCAGCTCATGTAGAAAAAAAGAACTTCTGACAAATGCTATACATTACACAATAAAAGCTCTTTGTCAGCTGTTTTAATGTAACAAAGAAAACTGGACATTTCCCTCATGACACTTCTGCAGCCTTATGTTCTGTTTCACAATATGTCAATTGTCCATTTCAAGCCTTTGGCGCTTTGCAGATTTTGTGGTTTTTGTGGTGGGCAGAGGAAGTACTGTACTTGGGCTGCAGTGACAACAGTTTCCAGAACAAGTAGTCCTCTCTTTGACTGATTTGCTGTTGTCGAGAGAAAACCAGGGTCAAAGAGTCACTCAACTCACACAGTACAGATACTGTATGCAAATTAACCCCTTAACAATCTAGCTGGTGAGTACTGGTCATCGCAAAGTTCCAACTTTTCCACTTTTCTAACTATTTAGGCTGCTGAATTCCAGGGAAATGTGGATAAAAAATGACATATTTAGAGTATTTGATTACATTTGGGTTTGAATATTTGGTCAGTATCAACATCTTTAAACCTCAATGATGATTTGGAAACTTGTACAGACTCATTATACAGTTTAACTGTGCATTTAAATTTAACTGTACTTATGCTTTGTTCCTACTTCCTTATATGCTTGGAAAGCTGTGTACTTGAAAATGGTTCTACACATTCTACAGTCATGCAAGCATGACATGTTCTTCACATGTGCACGAAAAAATAAGATTGTGAATTTTTTTGACTTCATTATTATGACTTCAAGGTTATGCACTGCTTTGCTTGTTGTATGTGGGTGACTGGAAAAGGTTTTTATCCCCACCTTGTCATATTTCAACATTTTTTCATGGCCCTTAAGACCCCTAAAGCAGGATTAAGAATAGAATATACACCATAGGTACACTGTATGACTGCATACCCTACTTCGTAGCATGATGGCCCCCTCCCGAAAAATCCAACTACATATCACTGCGACGCAGACTGCAACAGTTATTTTTATTCACCTGGCTGCTGTGAATTTCCTCCTACATGTTTCTGTTTCCTGTTGCTGTCGGGCAAGCGTGGTCCAAATCGAGGAGAACTTGACTAAAAAAGTCTGTACATGCCAAGTACGTGACAAGGTCGAAGAACCAGTGTTGCAATGTTTTCAATAAAATTAACTGTTTTTCAACATTTATTAATTCCAATAGCTGTGTTCCAGTCACCATTTTTTACATGGACTGAAACAAGTACATGAAGAATGAAGTAGATCACCACAGTGGTACAGAAGTCACACCGCAAATAGATATTTTGACAGTGTAATTACAGAGCAGAACAAATCTGCGTGCAAGTTAAAAATTCTCACAATATCAGAGGTCATAGTAAGCTCTGTGTAGAGCCAATGTACGATTATAAATAAACCTTTAAAAGTTAAGCAGAGATACATTGCAATGCAAAACTCTTTGTGTCAGTATTGGATGATGCATGCATGATATAATTTGCAAAGCAACAAGGTTCCTAGAGGGTGGAGTTTCACACACATACGTTTTATATGTAGGACAGTAGAGTTCAAGTCCCTTGAAAACAAGTGTCAACAGTCATTTCTGAAACCTAAACTTAAACTTAATTAAAAGAAGCCAATCTTTTTCCACATCTTAACACAAAGTTTTAATTCCTAATGCTAAAGACGCTTAAGTGCCCCTTGCACATTGTGATAAGTAACAGCTGTGCATCACAGATAGGCAGTACCTGATGAGCTAGGATGAGAAGGTTGGCCTAATTCAAGATAAACTTGATGATGTCATCCAGTTTATTTTCTCAGATTGTAGAACACACAAGAGCCACAGACAATTTTATATAACTGTTTTCGCGGTCAAACCATAATGAGTAAACTGAACTTCTGTAAACAAGTTTTCCATGTTTAACAAAAGACTTAACATAAAAAACCCAAAACAAACCACCAGTCTTCTGCATATACACGAAATTAATGCGTCAATTTGCATTTCACGATCACAGTCACAGTTACTCCTGCACTGTTGACACTATAAAAAAGTCTTTCAGTATCAGATCTTTTACTTCCATGTCTAGTGGCACTTAAGTTTTTTTTCTTTTTAGGTTTTCACATGACCAGTGATCGCTAAAGAGTGCAAAGAGTCATTGATGGATCATATGGAGCAGTCTAAACGTGGGGCTTTACACCCCTCCCTTCTTCCACTGCCCTGGCTGTTTCAGATCAGGACCGACTCTCAGGCCCTAATGGAGGCAGCTCAGTTAGAGGGGGCTTATATCTTTGATGCCGGGCCAGTTAACAATGCGTCCTTTCTGTGGTTGAGTAAGAATTGGCCAGCAGGGTTCCTGTGAGAGGGTAAAATGTAAACGGGGGATTAGCCGGACTAATGGCCTCAACTTGTCGTTGATGTTAATTAGCGTTAATTAGGACCCCCTTCATTTAGCATGTCGGACTAAGAGGCAGAGGCGAGCTGCTGGTGTTTTCGCAAATGTCCTGGTTCATGTTTGTGCACACAAGGTCAACTCCCATGCACACCTTTTCACACATGCCAGAGCACTTTCTTGTTAATTTCAGCATCTCGCTGGTGCGAGCTCTCATTCGCTGATGGCTTCCTTCTGTTTGTTCTTTGCTCGTTGTCAGAAGCCATTTGCTCTCGTCACAGTGACTCCCTTTCACTGGGTTTGATCTTCACAGCTATTCAGCCTTCTCTTTTTTTTTTTTCTAGTGGTTCAGAGAAAAAACCCACCACTCCACCTCGAAGTTTTGCACAGCCCTAAAGCCAGCCGTACCCCTTTCCCCTCCCCGTGTGTGTTTCTGTGTCCACTGATCCGGTGGAATGACAGTAGTAGGATTTGGGATCTTTTTGCTTCCAAGGCTCCTCCACTGGGACATAATCGCCCACTTTGTTGGGTCGGTTAACCCTGTATTGTCCCAGAGGCCCCTTAGAGCTCTGATGCCATTCAGCTCGCTGTTGACTCCCCCCTCTGCTTGCTGTGGCAGCTTTGTGCAACATGTACATGTGCAAACACACAGGCATTCAGGAAACGGGTGACACTTACACATGCACACAAACACAGAGGGCATGTCCTGCATGCTACCTTAGGTTTGTTTTTACTTTGACATCCATGGCCACCCCCTTCCAGCAGGCGCGCTCTCAGGCTCAACGTCCCAGCAGGATTCAGTGGTGTGAAATGGGGGGCCCACATTTTGTTGCGGGTGGGAGTTAAGAGGGAACGCTTCTCTCTGGCCAACACCTGGTATCACTTTATTAACCCTCGGCCGTCTTGACCCCTGAGAGCAAAGGAACAGCAGGGCCAAAGGGGGCCGCAAGGGAGTGAGGGATGGATGGGGGGTGGTATAAGAGGAGAAGGGGTGCATGGACGTCACCATGCAGCCTTTGAAGGGGGGGAAGTGATGCCCCTGCAGCGGAGCCCCTGCGATGACTTTACCAGTACTGTGACCCCCCTTGACCCTGGCAGCCCCCCGCCCCCGCTCAACCAAAACCCCTAGCCTCTCTTCTTGCAGCTGCTGGTTCCCATTGGCCTGCTGAGGGCCACTGTGGGAGAGGGGAAGAAGAAGAAATGGATGGAGAAAATGAAGGCGAAGGAAAGAAGAGAGAAGGATGGGGTGGGGGGCAGTGAGAAGGGGGCCATGCAAAAGGTCAACTGTTGGTCAGAGGTTTTTATTGGAGATGCAAGAGGGAGGGGGCGAGAGTGGGAGTATGCGTTAAAGACCACCGTCTGAGATTTTAACTGCAGGGAGGGGAATTTGGCCTTTTTCCACCCCTACACACGCTCAGTGGAGGAGACCTGTGTGCCAGTAGCCTAATATTAAAATGAAGTAACGCTCCTAGGCACCACAGGGTCAATTCAACTTCTCCTTGGTGTGTGATTTTGAGGATTGTATACCTGAACTTGTGCTGCACAGCAACCACAGCAACTATCCTCATGTTACACGCATTGCTTATTCAGGGTGTCGAAGATCTCTTGGGTCATGTAATTACTGTTGAACGGTAGGCCAGTGGAAATTCCACCAGGGGGACGTCATAGTGGTGGATTAGTGCTCATCCAATCAGAGGTTGCAATCGGTCTGAGGCAAGGCTGAAAACCCTTATATGAGCCTCTGATTAGTTGCTGGCACAGTTAATAGGGATTCATGGTCCACAAATAGGACCTGAAAGAACCAGTCAGCTCCTCTGACCTTTCATCAAAATCAGCATAGAAATGCCTGTTGATCAGTTGTCAATCTCACCTGTGCATCAGGGAACTGATCAGTCAAAAAGAGAACATTTAAAGTGATTTTCACTGTTCTGTGTTATTTTTGTTATCAATTGTCAGATATGTTGGGTAGTTATGGCTATCACAATTTCCAACTTGTCAGACCTGAAGTAGAAACTCAAACTAAAATTGTGGTCAGGTTTTAGTTGTTTTTGCTTCACTTGGTTGTTTGATCTTCACTGTGCAGGATGATGTAAATACAGTGAGTTTTAAACTAGATGGCAATTTTTTCTGCTGATGGGAGAATGTTCTCCTGTGAACACCCTATCTGAGCTTTCACGAACAAGCACTTTGTGACATCAGAACCAGTTTGGACGCAAGCAGTTTGTCTTTAATTGGGCTCCAATTGCTTCCACAGAGCAGTTGCTTGTATTTCTGGGGTTCCTATCCAAATTTCAACCACAAAAAAGATACACATTAGTAAAAGCAAAAAAAAGATTCTTCTGCATAACAGCAAACAAAACAAAACTCTCGTCCGACATGAAAATTAGACAAGTCTATTGTGGAAAATTGCAGTGAAGCCATCTTATATGCATATAAACTTTTGAAACAGGAAAATATTTGCTGCAATGTACTTCTGCAATGTGATCTTGCTGACACAAAACAGATTTGCAGGCCATTCAGCCCACTCAAGAGACACTTGAAGATAAATCATAAGTCACCTCGCTATCTCAAGTCTCTCTTCACTGAACTCTCTCAATGCCTAATTTCTCTCAGCCTTCTTATCACAACCTGAGCACATGCACAAAGATGACAACTGTCCAAAGACACAAGTGCTCTGAGATACGCAGCAGTCATCGTGTCAAGCCTCTCTCTGCGGGGGAACAGATTACAGGCTTATTCTGGGTCATGCTGGGCATTGGTCCAGACCTTGCTTCGTGACCAGGAAGACGGTGCAAAAAACAAGGTTATCTCCTGACTCGACCCCTGCAGCGCAGCGTCAACACTGTTCCTCTGTGGCTCGCCTCGACCGGCAAGTCACAAGGGCTCAGCCTTCAGCTAGGGTCCAAAAGGTTAATTTATTGCCTGATCGCATGACCGCAGTTTGGAGTCAAAATGGCAGTAAATGTTACATTATAAAGGTGGAGGAAGGGCTAAGTGCCTTGGTCACAGTCTAAAGGACTGACAGTTTAGACTTAGGGCTGTTTGACCACAACAACAGCATGTCTGGATAGATAGATAGATAGATAGATAAATAGAAAGATAGAAAGATAGATAGATAGATAGATAGATAGATAAATAGAAAGATAGAAAGATAGATAGATAGATAGATAGATAGATAGATAGATAGATTGATCTATCTCTCTGTAACTCTTTCTCCCTGTTTTTTTCTTTCTTTCCATCTGCCTCTTTCTCACTGCAGGCATCTTTTTATGGAACTGACATTCCTGGAGTGGTCGAAACAGAAGCCCTTGTTTAGAGGCAAAACCCTCCCACCCTATCCCTTTTTTTCATCTTCCTAGTTTTGGAGCCCTGGGTCAGAGGTCGAGACCCCCTCCAGCTTCAGAGACATGTCAGGTCATGCAAGCCACATAGCATTCCTTGTATAGCCCCCACCGCCCCACCGCCTCACCTCGCCTCCCCCAGAAAAACGGTGACAAACCCCCACCTTACACAAGAGGTGTGAGAGTATGTGCAGCCAAGTAAGCATGTGCATGACATTTTGGGAAATGACCAGCGCTAGCAATAACTTGAGGGGTTTACCTTTGCTGAAAGTGGTTCTGGAGACATCAAAATTATTTTGGATTTAAACATCTAGTGTAATAGTGTGATGGTAAAAACATGTCAGTGAGGAGGGACATAGAAAAACAGTAGTGGTTTCTGATGGAATTCTTACAGTAAAACTTATCTGAAATTAAACAAATAAATGTCTTCTACTTCTGAGAAATTGCTTGTGATGTTCTGACACTGTGATGAATCAAAATAACAAAATAAATAAACACAAGATGATGGGTTGCAAAAATACATTAGGGATGTGTATCGATGATGTTTTTTTTAAAGGAAATATGGAAGGGTTGTACATTTCCCTGTGAGAAATGACAAACTAAAGCATCATCTGTCAGGATTGTAAGCCACGGTTCACTGCCTCTGTGTAACATGTGCACACACTACAATGAATTAATGCAAACAGATAGGAAATAAAAGACTATAAATAAAAATAGAGCTGAATTAAAACTGTCAGGAGGCAATTGGGAAAACACCATAATTCCTCCAAATGGGGGCCAAAGTTGAACAGATAGCAAAATATGTGTTAAATGAAAATAACCAAATTTGGGAGCATATCGCTGCCAAACGTCAGAGGTCACGAGACTCGGCGGGGCCTTCGCTCGTGTCGTCTTTGCCTAGTCAGCAAATGGAGTCAGCACCACAATCCCACAAGAAATGGGATGAAAAATGGGTTTGAGATGCACAAACAGGGCTGGGATGCAGTGCAGAAAAACAGGGTGACCCCTTCCAAAAGATAAACAAATAACTAAATAAATCCTGGGGACACTGGGGGTGAGGGAAGCTACCCCCGAAAGGTCAGAGCAGGAACAGATAAATCTCCCCTAAAGACGCCATTGCGTCCCTGCAGTTAACCTCTTAATCAACCTCAATCTGCCGAAGGAAACAGCGCTGACTTTCAAAAACTCAGGTCTGTGTCTGCACAGTGAGAAAACGTCCGCAGTGTAAATGAGCATACAAAATGTGGCACCACTCACTCCTGCAGGATGAAAGCTAAATTTCAGTGCGCTTTATCTAAAAAGAAATTCTCCATCAACATCTAAGACCGTCACATGCACATCATGTCATCACATGAGACTTGTATGCACACTCAAGCACAAATGCATTTTTTAAGTAAACCACAATTTGCTTGTTCTTTGTCTGTCCATCAGCAAGGCCTTATAGAGCAGTGCTGCAGCGATTAACCTCCTGCGAGCAAAAGAGAATCTGGATAGTGTTCTGAGAGTCAGGCATGACACAGGCTGCAGACACAAACCCCCCTAACAAACATGTCATCCTCAGCTTGAATTTCTATTCTGGTAACATGCTCAGGTTACATACCTGGTTGTTTGATGTCCCCTGTCCTCAATGGGATCATATTTAGCACTGGCTGAAGTGGAGCATTGCATTGGCGTTGTCAGGCTGTCCATAAATTAACAGGAAAACCAGTGGCCTCTGCATTTCCTAGGCCATCCGGTGCGGTCATGTTTACCACCCCTTGCCCCCATCCTGACACCCTTGTGTGTCAGAGCCTCCCTCACCAGTTGGTCCAGCAATCCATCATGAGATTCACAAGACTCTTTTTGCCATGATAGGACAAAGCTTACTACAATTGGACAATCCAAGGAGAATAAAGATAAAAATGTCCACTTTTTTATGTCACATACAGCATGGTGTGACCTTGAAGACCCATGTAAATCTTTTACGGATGCTATAATATGCCTAAATTTAAACCCAACATTTCTAATAATAATGATAATAAAATTAATGATAATGAGGGGGGGGGCGAATAACAAACATCCAGAGTTTTTTGGGACAGTGAAGGAGAAAGATGCCAGCTTCACTCTTGGCATCACATCATATTGCGAAGTCAAGGTCACTGTCGTACTGCGCTGGAAAACATAAGCTTTGTCTCTGTAGGAATCTTTTTCAGGGGGAGAAATAATTCAGTATTTGTGCGTATTTAGCGGTTAGAGTTGTCGGCAAGGGCAGATGCTGCCATCCGGCCAACTGACTTGGGATGGACTGACTGATCAACAATACTGTGAGTAAATAACTTATATGTGACCCCTTTAAGTGACTGTAAATACAGACACTGCTATTTGTATTTCACTTTGTTGGGTTTTACTGGAGCAGAGTTTTTAGTTGTCTTGCTTTTTGCAATTATTGTCTGTTAGATGTGCAGCAGTGCTTGTCTCATTTTAGTCTCGTTTTGGGCAAATTCTGACAATTGTTTTGTGTTAATGTCTTATAAATGCTTGCTCTTATTTGAAATAAGTGAACAAGAATGATTAGAAGGCTTAGATTTTTAAGTCTGGTCTTTTTGTTCATTATAGCTGTGGGGGTGGCTGAGATCCACTTAAGGACTGATCCTAAAATCACCCCCACCTTTACACTGAGTGAAAAGACATTGGTGTGGAATAAAAAAAGTCCATGTAGTTACGTGCTTTATTAGAAATTTTTTTACTTACATTTTTTAAACTTTCGAACTTCTACTTTTACTTACTTACTACATTTTCCTAAAAAAAAAAAAATGACACTTACAATATAAAATCTGGATACATATAAGTATATTTTAACACCAGGCATTTTTGATACATTTATTTGCTACTTTATTTACTTAAATAGCATCACAGCAAATTAGATTAAAGATTAGATCAAAATAAATGAGTGTGTACTTATGTGACACTGGATTTTGTCTTTACTGAGGGACTGATGGGGTAAGCATCACATGTAAACTGCCTTACTAAAGTTGATCCTTATTTAATTGACCTCATTTTGTGATGAAATCCATTCCAAATTCATCATGAGCCTCTGTTGTATAGAATTACACTCTAATTATTAGGCCCTGAGGTACCCTTGGTCGCTGGGCTGCAGCTTGTGGAATCTCCTAATAGCCAGACATTGGACTAATTGGAAGACAGGTAAGGTAACATGTGACAGCAATTAAGCCAAGCACAGGGCCAGTCTCATGGCCCCCAGCAAGCCCAGCGTTGCTCTCGGGTCCCTAAAAGTGTTGGTTGTCTCTTTTTGGGGGAGCAGCGAGAGGTTGGGAATTACAGTGGCCAAAAATAGCTTAATTTATCTAGCTTGTGTGATGGGTTCATCACTGAAAATGTGTCAAAGTTGTGCCATGTGGTGTTTGAAAAATAGTCTGAGCTATTTAAAATATTTTCATACCCATTGTTGATATTTTGCTGTATGAGTAAAATCAAGTTTTTCCTCACGACTAGATAGATAGATAGATAGATAGATCGATAGATCAATTCTCCGTGAACTGGAGTGAACTGAAGCAAGAGCCTGTCTGGGAAAATAATCAGGTCCCCGCTGGTCTCGGCGTGGAAAGAAACCCATTAGGGAACAACACTGTCATTGTTAATTACCGCAGCGGCCTTTTGTGCGCTGCAAAAGACTGTGTAATACCACAAACCGAAAAAATCAACACTTTCTCCGCCGCTGAACCATTCAGAGAGTTTGTTTGGCTCGCGGAGAAGTTTGGCACCTTTTGTTTTTCTGTTGACTTTGCACCGCTGAGAAACGTCCACTGGTGAGCTTTACTGGGTTATTACAACGCGAGACTTTTTTTTGTATTTGTTTTATTTTGGCACAGCTCAAGCTCCGATATTTAAGGGTCTTTCGGCGATGCCGCTGTTGCAAACATCAGAGAGTTTCATGCACTAGACAGCTGACCCAGGATTGATTACAAGGCAGTGCACGGCAGATAAAACGGTTGGTAAACCATGACCTCCTGTCGCCGATCAGAGGGCAAAACAATAAACAACAGGGCATTATATTTTCAGAATAAACATTAATGTTGTTTGTCGTGTCATCAAGATAAAATAGCAGAAAGAGACAGTCTGGGTCTACACTCGATTTTCCTTAAATCGAGAAGACGTCAGCTTTTAAGAACGTCTAAATAATCTGCCGTGATTCATAATAAGAGTAAAGATGTTTTATCCTTCAGCTATACCCCTATTTTTTCCTTTTAAGAAAATAGTGTGTAAATTTTGGTCATTGGAGAAATTTCACATCTCCTATTCCCTGTGAAGTCCATTCTCATTGATATAGACTGCAGATTTCCAATTTCTCCATTTTTTCACTCATATCTCGATGATTGGCTTCCAAACTTGTGGGAAAACATGCTTGTAATGTGTTCGCAAACGTTAAACAGCGATTTAAGGAGCACTGAGAAACTTTGTGAGAACATTCAAGCAGCTCCAATAATTGCACAGAAATCAATACGCATATTTTTTGTGGAAAGGTGACTTAATATTCATCCCTTCCTCATCATAAAGGCGTAGCATTTAAAAAAAATAAAGTTAATTTAAAAGATTGTTTTTGTTCCTCCACAAAATACGATTTCAACACAACAAGCATGGTTTTCAGGGCTTATTTGACTGCTTAGGCTTATTTCTGATTATAAATGATGAGTTATTCTGTGCGTGGAAGCATGAGGATGCACGTTATATTTTCAGCGAGACTCTGGAGTAGTATAACGCTTTAAAACAGTGGTATCCTAAGAACCCATCTGTCAGTTAAATTGACTCCTGTCCAATCAGAACGCTTCTTACTTTTTGATAGACTTTCACGTCCAATCACGAAAGGCCATTCTTTTCCAAACACTCCCGCTGAGGGGAGGGGAATATGACCTTATTTGGCAGTTATGACCTTTTATGGAGCGCGGGCAGGAGGCGGCAGCTGTACGAGGCAGCCTGCTGGTGACACTTTCCCCAAATTGCAGCTTTGACTCGCAGAGGTGGGGCAGACAGTCGAAGGGTGAAGCAAACACTCGAGCGGCTTGGATTTATTCCGCGCGTTATCTGGCTCCGTTGGCTCTTTCCCACCGACGATCTGCTGAACATTTAGGCTGCGGGGCTGACAAATGCCATTTCACGCGCTGGCGTCCATTTCCAAAACCTGATCGCGGAGCAGGACAAGGAGATCGCGGACTCCCCCTGAACTGTACTTTGATTCCACGAGCTTTCTGGGACTCAGATCCTCCACCGAATAGCACGAACCGCGCTGAAACCTAATTCAAGCTTGTCACTCGAGAGGCAAAATTTGTTCTGAATGAATCTAGGCGAAGCGTTGAGGGTGGAACAGACTGAGAGGCGAGATACTTTTGTTTGTTACAGTATATTCGGTGTAATTTGTCCACTGTCAAATTCTTGACGGCAAGTGGGAAGTCAGAGGGTCCTCATATTTGTTTCTTTTCCCCAACAGCGTACGCGCCGACTTATTGGAGCGACTTTTCCAAGAGGTTACGCTGAAGAACAACGTGTTTATGGATTGCTGCGCAGCGACGAATACCAGGAGTTGTAGGCTTCGCACTTTTGCATCGATCATGTTGATAGGCTACTTCGCTGCTGCTGTTAACTTTGACAATTGTTTACATAGATAAATCGGTATTACAGAAGAACGGTTTAAAAAGATTCGCTCAGAGAAGCTTAGCTTGACCTCTGGAGACTGAGTTTGACTCTCCTTCTGTGATTTTAAACAAAGCCCAAAGTTCGTGGAGATAGCATGGCAATGGTAGTAAGCCAGTGGCCAGAGAACATTTCGGCAAATCCGGGGTCTCAGCTCCAGATTTGCGGTCAGGAGCCCGGCGGGGCACCGGGGACGCCCAACGGTTCCACCCCAGGGAACGACGCGCTTTCCGGAGACAAGATCCCCAACGTGGACTGCATGGTGTGCGGGGACAAGTCCAGTGGGAAACATTACGGTCAGTTCACCTGCGAGGGATGCAAAAGCTTCTTTAAGCGCTCGGTGAGGCGGAACTTATCATACACCTGCCGGGGGAACCGAGACTGCCCCATCGACCAGCACCACCGGAACCAGTGTCAGTACTGCCGACTGAAGAAGTGCCTCAAAGTTGGCATGAGGAGGGAAGGTAAGACAGGCTCTGTGTGTAATGGATGTCAGTGTGAGGTGGTGGCATGAGAGACACTTGTTTACAAAACAAGTGTGTTTTTCTGTGCGTAAACGCTTGCGTAATGTCGTTCACAAAAAAAAAAAAAAAAAAAAACCCATCTTAACAGACCATTAAGTGTGGAACCCAGCCGTAAAACATTTTACTGTTCTAAAGAGACAAACCTCACGCGGGTCGGGGCTCTTGTTTGTTTTCTTGAAACTTTATCTTTGCAAACAAAATAGAAACGATCGGACAATCTCCTCCAAGACAGGAACCATTAGTGATTTTAGAATTAAAATGGCACTGCTCCCCCATGTCAAACTAAAGAGGATCCCGTGAGAGGACGTAAAATGATGCGCCGTGCCTGTTGATCTAACACTTTTGCTCCGTTTATACTACAGCCACTGTTGTTATGTGTAAATAATCAGCCACCACCTGCGGCACCACAACGCGTATTTCACATTCATTTACCAAATCTGACCCATTCGGCCATGGTGCGCTCTGCCGTGTGAAATCCCTCCTTTGTCCCTCTGTTTTAATTACGCTGTTTGCTCACCGACACCCAGAGCCGCTATAAGAGGATGCCGCTACATTTGTTGTATTGTGTTGGATTAACAACGGGTCAGTTGGTGGCAAAGGGGAGCAGTGGAAGCGTGTTGGTGAAGGAGAGCGCTTCCCTTATTATCATTCAGCAGCGACATCCCATTCATGAGCGATGCGGTGGCGCATTTTTTTTTTTTTATTAAAGAAAAATGCGAGCCAAATCGGGCCAGAAATTCTTTCTTCTGAACATCTGTGTTGGCAGCGTCACTCGTGGGCTGTGTTATATTTGTGTTTGATCTCCTTTGGATGAGGTGGCTGTACTCCAACCACAAATTCATCATAGAACCAAGAATGATTTTTATTTTTGCGTTTAAGACACAACGAGAAGTCTTCATTGAAGATGTCACTGCACCTAACTTTTTAAATCTCCACCCGGAAGATATAATGGCATCAAAAACAATATCCCCTGCTCAAGGGCACTTCGGTAGGGGATGCTGAAGGATGGTTCATATCTCCGAGTGACCCCCGTCGTCTTTTGTTCTCTATCCGAGCCAACACACATGGTAGAAAAGCCTCCATCCTCCCCAGAGTGATACGAGACGACCCCTTAAGGATAATTCACTATCCCTCCCAGACTCTCACTGTGTGTGTGTGTGTGTGTGTGTGTGTGCGCGCGCGCGTGTGCGTGTGTGTGCGCGCGCGCACCGCACACACCGTTTTAACTAACGCAAAACACCCGCAAACCAAAACCGACATGCTCGCGCTCCTTTTCCGAATGAATAAACCCGCGTACAATTGCCCAGCGTTTTCAAAAAATGTCCACCTGATGTAGCCCCCCTGTTGAAATTTCA
>KV751342.1:562051-608578 GCA_001698575.1 Mola mola | reverse complement strand
CATGTGTCAGTCAATACTGCGAATCAGTCAATGATTCAAATCTAGGAGGGATTTCCCTGCACACACGTTGGGTTGCAGCCAAAATGTTGATACAGGCCTGCTTAGTGTGTGACTGAAAGCAAACAAGCACCATGACCCTGTGTGTGTGTGTGTGTGTGTGTGTAGGAGTGAGAGAGAGAGAGAGAAAGAACACACATGGTCTTTGACCTTTGGGTTCAAGGTGTGCGAGTAGGTGTGTGTACGTGTATGTGTGTGCATGTCTGAGTCGATATAACTGCTGGTAGCTTTCAGTGTTAACAGTCACACAGAAAGGAGAGACACAATGATAGAAAGACAAGAACAGAGACAAGTACTCGTATTGAGCATTTATACTTTGAAACATCACACACGCACACACACATATGCACATATACAAACACACACACACACACACACACACACACACACACACACACACACACTACCCCCACTTTAACCTTTTGCCCCTTACACCCAACCTCCCCTTCTCAAACTAACTCTCCAATCCCTCAATCCCCACCCTTTCTCTCTCCACCCACTGCCCCTCCAACCCCAACACGTGTATTTGTGTGTGTGTCTGTGTGTGTGTGCATGAAGAGTAGCTGATTGACTTATGCCTTCATTTCAGAGATGACACTCCTGGCCAAAACCATGACCCTTCAACCTCCATTTTGGAGGCGCACATTTTTTTTTCTTTCCTTTACCAAATGAATATAAAAAACACATGTGGCCTAAAGGTGTGTGTGTCAATGTGCCTGTGTGTGGATGCGTGTGCGTGTTTATGTGTACAGGTAAATCAAACTGACATAGCTCTTTTGAATGGCAGGAGCTGAATTACTTTTGCACTACAATTTTGCACACCTGCCATTTATGGCAAATACTAGGCTCAGCATAAAACATAAAAGCAATATACATTGCTTCAAGATACAAATCAGAGCCAGTAAATATCAAAACTAGGGGCAACAATTACAGGTTATTTCTTAGTGCGTAAATTACTTTGCATATTACAAATTTGTGGTTATTGTTGTAGGTCTATAATGTAGGTCAGATTTCTTGCCATGCAGGAACAACTTGTGTTTACTTAGTATTAAACTGTGAACTCCATAGACTAGGAAAGAGCTGTTTTTAAAGATATTATTTGCAATGAAACCACAATGGGTTTCATTTTTTGTTTTCAACTATTTAGCTAGGATGTGGCATAATCATCAGCTCATATTCTCAGCTCTCATCATTGCAAGATGGTCTTGTGTACTGTAAAATGTGGTAAATAGTATCATCTTGTAACAAAGAAAAGTTAAACTTTAACCAAAAATTTTGGTTGGTTTGGTGGTTGAAGTAGCCCATGACACGTGATTTTCACCAAACTAACTGAGAGTCAACCTAGGCTGCAGCATAAGGGTTATGATGCATGCAGGATGAAAATGATTCATCAATGTGAACCGTCTATAGGTAGGCAACTGCGCCAATCAGGTTCCATGCCAGAGGTCGAAATGACAAACACAATAAGGCAGCAGATTTATCATCCGCCTGCTCTGACAGTAATTGTCCTGGGTCTGTGTCACAGTCTCCCTGTTAAAAATACAACAGACACTCCTGTGACACAGATGACATAGGTGCCAGCCAGTATGCATTTAAGTCAGACACCTTCTGTATTTGTTATGACACACTTTCAATTTAGCAAAAGGGCTCCACCAAAGATGAACAATGCCCTATTTGGGAGGAGGACATGTGGATTTTGTTAATAAAAAAAGGCATGTTTTGTCTTGCTGTCAAATTTGAATGTTAGCAGTGCAAGGGGGGAGCTTGATGTCCATCTCTGAGCAGCGGGGTATGGCAGCCTAGATCGATAGGTGGGATGTCAGATTGAATTGAGGTCACTCTCAGTATCCTCAAAGAGGTCCCACTTAACTGGCTCCCCCGTCAAAATGTGGCGAGGTATTAAGCGAAAGGGAGGATGTGAAGGAGGCTGGATAGTTGTATCGGTGACCCTTGTTACGTCTGAGCTTTCTGTTCATTCTCAGTTGTCCCGACAGAAGGTGTAAGCCTGAAGCTGACGGAGTTTGTTCTTTGAAGAATCGATAACCTGATGAGATGTGACGAGGCTGTTGTCGCTTCATTCTATATAAATGTTAAATAGTCTGGAGATTTTTGTGCTCAACTGACAAAAAAAGAAAACAAGAGAAAGTAATATTTAATCTGTGACAGTGACTACGTGGCAGGTGGATGATGTGATACAAGCAGGGCTTGAATGAATACTCACTTAATCAATTAATAGACAGAAACTCCATAATTACATATCAGATGCTTTTTTTAGACATTAATCACATTAAGAAAAAGAAGCATTAAAATGTAAATAACACAGTTTCTTATCATTATAGGATTTTCATAAATATAGTTTCATTATTTTTGCCTTATAAAGATATAATAAACAAACTAAATGAGAATAAGACGGTGTCTCCCTTAAAAACATTGTTTGAAAATAAAGACATGCCTCATAGTCCGATACATCGATTAAACATAATATAAAGATGGAACATATGAGAGGACCTCAAAAATGAAGCCAATGATTTTTGAACATCCCCTTGTGGTGGGCTGCGATATAGGTCATAAGCCCTGCCTCCTCCTCAATTGTGTCAGGTTGAAACAGGCCAAAAAAGTTCTAATTGCTGATGTATTTTCATTGATATATGTTCAATTTCTGAGCAGTTTGGTTTTAATTTGTTATTGTGATGCATTTAAAGTTGGGTGAAGCATCATGATTGACAGCTGAGCTTTAGGCCAGGCTGGTGTATAGGTGGGAACTCAAGTCTGCGGCTACTCTCTCAGACTCTGGCATCACCAGTGCAAGATGCCAGTGTTATAATGGTTTCATTTTTGTACAATGATAGAAAGTGCTGATGTGACAGCCATCGTAAGTCATGTCAGTGGTTCAACAGTTAACTATATCTTGGAGCATTTCATTGCTTCTTCTTGATTGGATCCTACTGAAATCACTTTAACTTGCCACTCCCTGAATACCATCTAAATGGGACCACCATTTACAAAATGAACATCACGCTGTAATGAATAAAATTTTAAAGTACTCATTAAGAAACACCTTACTGACTAAGTGGAATTAAGTGGAAAAATAGGGTCATTTTCCACATAAGATTGCAAACAATCAGACTTCTTTTGTAAATCAGTGGAATCTTTCCCTGCTGGTCATTAGAAAGAGTGCAAGATTAAGGCATGTAAATCATTTTCTTCAGTTACATGCGAGTGTTTTTCCTATTCTGCTATCTCACTCCTTTACAAAGCATTAAGAATCCATCTTTCTTTAGCTTTAATAATCCATAATATTTTACATAGCATGACAAATGCTTAGAACCTCAACTAATCAGTGAACATTTTGCAAATGCTTTATGAAAACAAGACGAATCCAAAGTTCATTTTGGGTGCAATTAATTTCCTCTTGTGTTGTTCCCCTCTGTGTAATTTATATCTGAGTGCATGACAAAGAGCCAGGCCTGAAACTCTTTACCATGCACTCCCTCTTGACACTTGATATATAGAGCAATGCATCTCCAAAGCTAATATTATAATGAATTGGATCTGTGTCTACGTGTGTGGCCCAACACTGGACTGTTTGTGAAGATGTCCCAAAAGCAATACCACGATTTCCAGAATCAACAGACCCCCATTTAGCATTCCAAGATCCCCTGAAATGAAACGTTCATTTTTTTCCATAACTATCATCTCCGGCAAAGCATTACAGGGGAATTGGATCTGTCCCTGCACAACCTCTCTCCGCTCAGATCTCATCAGGCGTAGGTTGGAGTCACCCCTCTCCCACGGTAATTGCTCTATACGGCAGGAAAATGTACATCATTGCGGTGCCGACCAAAAATGGCATTGGCCTCCTTCGCATATGGATACCACCCCCCACCACCCATTCCCCTTATAAATCCGTAAAGAGGGCACAGACTTCAATGTATGGCAATACCATCAATATTGATGTGGGAGAAAGTTCTTCCAAAGCCGCCCCAGTCACAGAACATTAATATTGATAGTGTTGTGCACTCGCCCAACGCTCGGTGTAACTCTGAAATGGTAATAGCGTCTCGGCTGGGGGTTAGAGGCTAATATCTGCTGAATATGGACATGGCTGTTTAGCAGCAAGCAAGACAGGGTCCTTGTGTCCTCTTTGTCAGGGTGACCAACCTAAGAACTTTGAGGTTAAAGCTGCTTTGAGAGAGACCCCCCTAAGATGTGCCTTAAACAAACATTTTAAAATCATTTCAATCAGGAGAGACTATATACAAGAGAATGACAGAAATTGAGGTGAAAGTAAAGTTTGTTTATTGTGAACATAACAACATAGTCTTTGATGCTTGGACCTCGGCAGGAAGGAGATCACCATAAAAACGATTTGATAAATTACGTGAATCCAACTGATAACAGGCTTCTCCCCAGGGACTAGACACTGATGTTGTTGATGAGGAATAGAGCTTGATGTCTGGGAGGAAATCTGATCTGAAGGCTTGACTGGAGATGCCAGGCATCAACCAAAGAGGTGGTCAGTAAGACAGCAGAGAGAGAGAGGACATTTAAAGATTTGGTAGCATATGGCTACAGGAGAGTGTTGTTTTTTGACAGGGTGAAGAGGAGACATGGTGGAGCTAAAGACAGAGGAAATCTGCTAGTGACTTAAAAGGCATGTAGAAAGGTTGTCTTTGTGACTGAAAACTAAGTCCCAAGTTTCTTTAAAATTGCAAAATAAGATGCTTCTATCTTCATTAGATCACTTATATTGATGCTGTGGTCGAATTATAGGTATTATATTTTCTTGTGTTTTTAGAGCTCGGCCCCTACAGGAACAAAAAACCTCAGCCTGTGTTGCTTCAGTTGTGACCATTCTTCTTAATCTGTTTCGTGTGAACTTTTCCAACCTGAGCTAGAGTTTTTCAATTTTGGGGGAAAGCTACTTTTCACGCAGCAGGGCAATTTTTTTAAGGCAAAATGATGCACATAAGTGAAGAAATGCAATTTGATTACAATTCCATTGTAAATACTGACTATTTAGGCTGTTGAAAAAATTCCTACTCTGCTTTCAACGCGGAAGTAAAATATAAAGCACTCATGCTGCAATGCCCATCTTAGAACATATAATGCACAGAGGTTGGATTTAAAGACAGTATGTCTCTCTAGTACTAAGGGGTCTCTCACTCAAAATAAGGACAACAAAACATATGCTGCTGTCTTCATTATTAAACAACAACCTCTGCTGATAAAAACATCTGGCTTGACTCGTAAACTTCCCAAAACGCAGTTAAATGAAACACAACACTATCATTTGGTAAATAACAGATTGCTCTAAGATTGGACATTGTTAGAAACAGCTGGGATAATATCATTAGCACAGGTGTAAAAAATATTATGATATCGTACTTAAAAGTCAGAGCAATTGACTAAAATGTACTCAGATACGTGTAAACAGTAAGTCTGTTAAAATCTAGTCTGAAAAAACATTTGAGTTGCAATTAAAAGTTGAAAATTAAAAGTCTAAGACCCATACTGCAGTTAGTATAGGCTCTCAGCATCACATTGAGAATGCAAGTTCAAAATCAGTGTAGCCAAAATAGAAATTACAGCTGACGATTCACTGTGAGTGTTTTAACTAAACCGGCCTCATCTGTTGTAGTATTATACATATTATAAAATTAAGTACAAGTAAAATTGTTGATTTCCATAAGGACACACGCAAAAACTTAACTGATTTATAAATTATTACTTTCACCCCTGATAAGAACGCAACTCAACAACTACAACAAAGTTTGCATTGTAGACAGTTAGTAATGTTACTATTCTATTTATCCTTATTTGTAAAAACAGCCGTCGCTAACATGCTTGATTTTCATGCAACTTTGATTCATTAATCTGAGGCAAACAGTAGCTGCTCTGTGTAGCTTGCATTTCAATAAGAACCACCATCAGTCCTAATGATATCATGGCTCTATCATCGTGGTGTTCTCTGCTCATGCAAACATATTACACTGAGGCTGTTTTCTGGGTCAGTAAGTTAAATATTTTAGATGGTTTATTTTTAGTGCTGTCTGTTTCCACTGTGTGAATCCTCAGCACAGCATGGGTGTGTGTTGCTGTGTCTCTCTCACTATTTGCGATAACTGCGGGCTACATTTGACCCACTAAGTCATCTCCACACGGACCCTGGGGTTTATCAGTTGTGTGTTGTGTGAAGAAGGAGGCCATCATAATTGTTTGCCAAGTGACTGTTTACGTGCCCAACAACACACAGGGCATATATTGGCCATTTACGACATTAAAAAGGATTTACTACTTTTGCTGCTTTACAAAATGCATAATTTTTTGCTGTGTTTGTTTCAGAATCAATAAGTTAAAGCTTTAAAAACACCACAATGTTCCTTTAGGGGAAAACTAACCCAAAGGCGTATATCAATGACTGATTTTTACAAGTCTTTATTTGGTTGCTTAAGTCCAATTATTTTAATATGAATAGAATTACCCTGCACCGCAGTTGAAAAAATCCCTTCAGCTTAAAGCCATGGGAGTCTAAATCACATTAGATCACTTGTACATGGCATTGAGCTGTCAGGGTGCAAAGAGGGCACTGTAATTGCTGTAGAGATGAGTGGTCATTGAACTGTGAAAAACAGACAAGTTTTCCACAGATTATGAGAAACAGAATGACTGGAAACTGCCCAGGGGCAAAGGTCCCATGATAGTTTTTGACCTTACCACACATGTGGAATCAATGCATGGCTCTGTTGTTGACCTTAGCCATTCTCTCTGCAACACATAGCCCTGTTCTGTTTCCTAAAGAAATCACTCCCATGGTTTCCCTGCTTAGCCTTCTCATCAACTCCCCAGTGACTTGCTTTAGCTTATTTCTAGAATTTCTTTGTTTGATGGTCTTCCTCGCTGGAAAATTACTTTACAGTAAATATTTTTATTTTTCAGCTGTAGAGATGCCGAAATTGATAGTCATCTGGTATTTTTTCTCTTTATTTCTTTATTAGTCTTGTAAAAATGAGATTTTCCATTTTATTGCAAAAGCACAAAAACTCAAAACAGATGAGATATGTCTGTGTGTAAACAAGACCAAAAAACTAGGCATCACCTGAAAAAACTCAAAGATTCAAACAAACCTGTGAACCGGACAAGACACGCACACACACAATAATTAATAAAACAAAAACCATACTGAAAATAAACAATGAAAAAAAGAACTTAGTCAGGAGGGCAACACCCCAACCAGCCACGAGCAGGCTCTATTAGGCCCAAGCAGAAGGGTATGGGAAGGGGAGAGAATTTGTGGTTTGGATCTAATTTTTGAAAAAGAAAAATGTATTTTAGGTCCTAAACACTGACACTCTGTCTAGGGTGGTTCCACTCCAAAATTCTAAATTAAAGTGACCAGAAACACGTAAGCATACGCACATACATATAAAGGATTATGATAAAAACAGCAACTAAAAGAATAATAATGACATTGTCAATGATAATCATAATACCATTACTAATTTTAACAATAGAAAATACCATTATTATCCTTACATTCATGATGATGTTAATAATAGTAAAAATAATATTAATAAATTTATAAAAAAAAATACAGTAAGATTAAAACTAAAACAAAGAAGAGAATGAATAAAGAAAAGGAAAGGATGTATAGTAGTATAGTACATGTAATTTGGTGGTTGACAGAGAGAATGTGTGTGTGTGTGTGTGTGTTTATGTATTTGCTGTTGATGGAGAACAGTCAGAAGTTAATGATTAAGGAGGACCGGGTTTTATTAAATTCATATGTTTTATTGTAAAGGGAGGCCACCATTTTGCCAAGGATATGTGATATTTTAGGCGTGTCTTCCAGTCTAAAATGTTGTTGATTTTGGATTTTCAGCTGAAAAGAATAGTCTTTTTGGAGATGACTCAGACTTTAGGGGATAAAGGAATGTGACAGTCCAGCAAATGAGATTATTGATCTGCATGTGAATCCAGAAGTGCATGATTGGTGGACAGACACATGAGGTTAGTTGTAACCTGTCCTGTGTGTGTGCTTCTGTAAACACTTTTCAAGGTTTTTGTGTTCCTTTACCCCGCTTCAGCATTTGTGTAACAGTTACAAATACAGGAAGTATCAAAGACGCATCAAAGGCGAGCCGTTTCTGTGTAAATGGGTAACCTGGCTAGCCGGATAATGGTTGGGGCGTTATGATAACACACAAGCACAAAAACCATTAGGACTCTGCTTTTCTGTTTGCACTTAATCATAACAGTAAAATCATGAAAGCACGACAAACATATAGAGCTGGAAAAAGTCATCCATCCATCCATTTTTTTTTTACCACTTATCCTGTTAAGAGTTGTGGGGGAAGAGGAAGCATATGGCTTCCTCCTGGCACAGCTCAACCAGGCCCACTCATGGCGGCTCTAAACAAGGAAGAAATGCTAGCCACAGACTGGAATTGGAGCAAATTGGAGCTACAGCATTTACTGAACTATTTATCTCTTCCACCCAGGACACCCCAGCCTCCGCCCAGCAAAAGTCAAATTTGGCCTTCAAGTGTCGTTGTTTCTTTGTCTGGTGTCCTGCGTCCTGAATCGTTCATTCGATGTAACTCGTCTGCCTGTCTCGCTCTCGTTTATGGCTTCCTGGTGCAGATTTGGGCTATTGGACTTTCGGGTTTCGCTCTGTGCCCTATCTGCGAATATGACTGGCTGAGCTCCCTGTTAGTCCTCAGTCAATTAATGCACCTGCAGTTCATCTGTCTTGTAGATGTTCAGCACAGCAGAATGGTGCATACAAACAATACAATACTCCAATAATAACATCCAATAATAAATATGCATGCAATACACACTAAAATCATAATCAATAAATAAACATGTAAAAACACGCTGATTAAACTCACTCTATCATAAAACAACTTTCCTGCTGTGTGACACAACTGTGGTACTGAGTTTGTGCCCATACACACCACTCAATTGTGAGCTGGTCTCCACTGTCAACCATGAACTTTTACCTGGTTTTTAATTGCATCAAATAAAAACTAACTGGTCAGGAACACAACACTTGAACATTCATCAGCGTGATAAAAACTGCCTAAAATGACAGAAACCTTCTTTGGGAAAGTGTATTTGACATGTACTTTGAGTTTCTACTTTGGCCCCTTTCCTGATATCGTTGACAGGGAGGGCTTTATATATTTTATTGAAGCTCACCACCACGGGGCGTTTGATATGTTTTGGCTTCACTTTTAAGGAGCTCTTATGTCATCTATCTTTATGTGCAATCAATAGCCTGATTATTAAATCCCATTTTATGAATTTTCTGACCTATGAAGTTTATATAAAAGGGATTTTATTGATTTTTCAAGTCTATTTCACTTCTCAAAGCTCTTTACAACTTGTCACATTGACCCATCCACACACATTCATACATGGATGGAAGTGTCGTATCATCTAAGTTGGGAGTCAGGAAACCATTCACACACATCATTGGTGTAGCATCGAGAGCAATTTTGGGGTGTTTTGCCAAAGGACACTTCTAGTCAAACTGATTAGATCCACTACTCAGATGACAACTCATTCTACCCACTGAACAATGGCCTCACTCTGTGAATTAGCCTACACCAAATGAGTTGGAAATTAATGTTTAATATGTATAATAGTCTCATTCACAGGTCATCAAAGTACTTACACTATACGTTTCCACCTGGGCCATCAAGGCTACTGGTCCAGAGTGTCAGCATTTGATATCCCATGACTCAACATGTCAACAAAATGCTTTTTTAAAGATATGGCATTAATGACCAGGACTCATTCCAATTTAGTTTTATTGAAGTGGTTAGATTGCCCAGTAGGATTTTTTTTTTGGGATATTTTTCTCATTTCTGTTCCTTCATTTGTTCTTCCAAGTATATCTTTTTATTAGGGAATGTGTTGGCTGCAAATGGAAGTGGACTCCCCCTAGGTGTGGCATGATTGTTGGCATTGAGGTTGCAAATGAAATCACAAGCAACTATAATAACTCTAACTGGACATAAAATTTGGAGTTAGTGCCATGAGAAACTCCTGGTTTTATTAATAAGTAGGCAGGTCATATGAGTAGAGTCCTGCTGCCTTAACCCGTACCCACCCGTAAAAATTGGTCCCAGAACTGACCCCTTACCCATAATTATCGAATAATCAAACCCACAGCCACCGGACCTGTTAATTTAAGTCCCGCGACCTGACCCATGGATCGTTATTGAGCACATATATGCTTTGAGAGTTGTGTTCTTGAAAAATACAACCGCAGCTGCTTTACTACAGCAGCTTTCGCCGTGTTTCCTCAGGGACGACGCGACATGACTGTCTTGCAGCTATCAAATGCTAACATTTTATGGAATTGGTTACACACAGCCAAATATCCAGCCACTAGGGCTCACAAATCATTATATTTCTAATGCAAGACCAAGACTTGATAATTAGAGAGGGTTGCGTGAGGAAGTCTAACAGGTGTGAGAGCGGACCCAAGAACAGCACAAATCTAGACCGGCACAGTTCAGAACTTTGTTTACAATTGTTATGTGTGGCCAGAGCTGATTGAGCCTAATGTTGCTATTGTTTAAATGTTATGAGGCCGTAACAACAATGTTCAGGAGTCCAAACAGACGACAATCAGGAAGCCTGGTTGGTGAGCACAGTCCAAGTTCTGAATGGGACAGGAGTCTCCGGAGAAGGAGTCCAGGCAGACATCAGGCAGACAGGGAGTGGGCAGATGCAAAGTTCAAAGGCAGAAGGCAGGTCAGGTTACCAGGGCAGAGAGAAGAAGATGTGGTCAGGGGCAGAAGGCAGGTCAGGTACCAGGAGATCCGTCCGGAAAAGGGTGCTGGAGGGTAGTGCATGATGCGACGACAATCTGGCAGAGAGTGAGTGTGGAGGAGCTGGTTAAGAGGAGGCTGGGTGATAGAGCCGACTGTGGGGAACAGGTGAGTCTAATGATCTTGATTAGGAGAGGTAGGCAGGCAGGTAGAGTGGGTTTGGTAGCGGGGAAAACCAGGAGTGGACTATGACAGAATCCCCCACTTCAAGGGACGGCTCCTGGCGTCCCAAAAAGAAAGGTCCAAGAAAACACAGGGTGGGTGGAGGGGGAAACTGGAAGGGGGCCTAGAATTCCTCCGAGGCACAGGAGCCCTCCTCTTCAGAGGCAGACGAGGAGGATAAACTGGACGGGGTGTCCACATCGGAGCCACTCTCCTCCGGCGGAGCAGCAGGCCGAACAGAGTAAAGAGATTAAATCAGGGCTTACAATGAACCGGTCCGGGACCCAGGAACGTTCTTCCGGGCCGTAACCCTCCCAGTCCACCAAGTACTGAATACCTTGTCCACGGCGGCGAGAGCGCAGAAGACGTTTAACCGCAAAAACCGGGCCTCCATCGATGAGCTGGGGCGGCGGAGGGGGAGGTGTGGGGGGAACCAGGGGACTCTTTCGGACCGGCTTGACTCTGGAGACATGAAACGTTGGGTGGATCCTCATAGTGCAGGGAAGCTGCAGACGGACTGCCTCTGGGTTAATGATCTTTGTGATGGTGAAGGGCCCGATGAACCTGGAGGCTAGCTTATGACTCTTCACCCTAAGGGGCTGATCACGGGTGGAGAGCCAGACACTTTGGCTGACCCGGTAGGCGGGAGAGGGCTTGCGATGCTTGTTGGCATTGGCAGCATAGCAGTCGGCAGACTTGAGGAGGGCAGAGCGGGCCTGGTCCCAGGTGCGCTGGCAGCGGCGGATGAAGGTCTGAACAGAAGGGCAGGTTGCCTTCTTCTCCTGGTGGGTGAAGAGTGGGAGCTGATACCCATAGGTGCACTGGAAGGGGGAAAGTTCAGTAGAGTAGGAGGTGAGGGTGTTATGAGTATATTCTGCCACAGGATCTGTTCAGACCAGGAAGCAGTGTTGTGGGCTGTCAGACAGTGAAGGGTAGTTTCCAGGTCCTGGTTTTTCATCCCCTGCCCATTGGACTGGGGATGAAAACCAGAGGACAGGCTGACTGAGGCTCCCAGCAGGCTACAGAACTCCTTCCAAAATATGAATATAAACTGGGGGCCCCGATCGGACACAATGTCGGTGGGCAGACCATGGAGCCGGAACACATGTTGTAGGACCAGTTTGGCTGTTTTATTTGGCTGATGGAAGTTTGGGAAGGAAGGGGGATGAAGTGTGCCATCTTGCAGAACCTGTCTACCACCGTGAGGAAGTCCGTGTGACCCTTGGAGGGGGGAAGACCGGTAATAAAGTCCAGAGAAATGTGGGACCATGGTCGAAGAGGAACAAGTAAGGGGTGCAAAAGGCCAGCTGGAGGATGACGAGGGGTCTTGTTCTGGTTGCAAACCGGACATGCATTGATGTACTCCCGGACATCCTCCTCCATAGATGGCCACGAGAAGCGAGGCTGCAAGACATTGCAGGTCCGCTGAATGCCAGGGTGACAGGAGAGCCGAGAAGCATGCCCCCACTGGAGTACGTCGGAGCGAAGGGGAGCAGGGACAAACTGACGGTCAGGCGGGCAGGAACTAGGGCCAGGCTGGTTTTCAATGGCCGCCCGTACTCTCTCCTCGATCTCCCAGGTGACGGAAGCAATGAAGCAGGAGGCTGGGATGATGGTGGAGGGTTCAGATTTTTCGTCAGGACTCTCCGGAACCTGACGGGAAAGAGCATCGGGCTTGGCATTGCGTGAACCCGGCCGGTAGGACAGGGTGAAATTAAACCTGTCAAAGAACAGCGACCAGCGGGCTTGTCTGGAGTGTCAAAGGCTCTCTGGGCTGCATCGGTCTAATGAAAGGCGGTCTTGGAAGATGTGAGAGCAGAGAGGGGGGTGGCAACCAAGCTGAATCCCCTGATGAAGCGCCGTTAAAAATTGACAAATCCCAGGAACCGTTGCAGCTGTTTTCGTGTCTCTGGGACTGGCCCGGAGGCTACTGCGACGACCTTAGCAGGGTCCATCTTTACAGAGTCTTTGGCGATAATGTAGCCCAGGAAGGAAACTGAGGAGACATGGAATTCATATATCTCCGCTTTGACGAAGAGTTATTATCCAGGAGGCTGCGGAAAACAGATCTCACATGGGTGACATGGTCTTTGTTATTCCTGGAAAAAATGAGGATATCATCCAGGTAGACGAAGACAAACTGATTGAGCATGTCAGACAGCATCGGATGGTCATGTGTAGGATGACTCTGGTGGTGAATAAGAGGAAGAGAGCAAAGGCGGAGAAAAAGATCAAATGGTGGAGGCTGAAAAAGGAGGAGTGCTCCATGGACTTCAGGGAAAGGTTGTTAACATGCTCTGGGTGGTCATGAAGAACTGTCAGATTACTAAGTAACCAAAGCAACAGTGATCAGGGAGACAGGTAGGGAGGTGTTTGTTGTGTCATCTGGACAGAAGAAGGATGATAAGGAGACTTGGTAGTGGAAAGAGGAAGTACAGGGGAATATTCAGAGGAAAAGGTTGGCAGGGAAGAAATGGGATAGTGAGACAACAAAAGAGAGTCAACAGGAATATAACAAGATGAAACATAAGGTGAAGAGGGAGCTGGAAAAGGATAAACAGAAGGTGGATGAGGAGTTGTATGAGAGCTTGGAAAATAAGGAAGAAAAGGATCTGTATTGTCTGGAGAGAAAGAGGAATCGGTATGGGAAGGATGTGCAGTAGGTTTGGGTGATTAAGGACATGAATGGAAATGTACTAACAAGTGAGGAGAGCATGCTGAGAAAATGGAAGGAGTATTTTAAGGAAATGATGAATGAAGAAAATAACAGGGAATGAAGGGTGGAGGAGGTGGAAACTGTGGAACAGGAAGTCAGAAAGATTAGTAAAGATGAGGTGAGAAAGGTTTTGAAGAGGATGAAGAATGGAACTGCAGTTTGTCCTGATGACATACTGGTAGAGGTATGGAAGTGTCTAGGAGAGAGGGCAGTGGAGTTTTTGATGAAACTGTCCAACATGATCTTGGACAGTGAGAACAAACCTGACAAATGAAGGAAAAGTTCACTGGTGCCGATCTTTAAGAACAAGGGTGACATGCGGAGTTGTAGCAATTACAGAGTGATAAAGCTGATAAGCCACACAATGAAGATTTGGGTAAAGAGTAGTGGAAGCAAGGCTAAGAGACAAAGTGATGATTTATGAGCAGCAGTACGGTTTCATGCCAAAAAAGAGCACTACAGGCGCCAAGTTTGCTTTGAGAATGCTGGTGGATAAGTATAAAGGAGGTCATATAGAGTTGCATTGTGGCTTTGTGGAACTAGAGAAAGCCTTGACAGGGTGCAGAGGGAGGAACTGTGGTCCTGCATGAGGTAGTCTGGAGTGGCACAGAAGAATGTTAGACTTGTGCAGGATATGTAGGAGAGCAGTATGACAGTGGTGAGGTGCACTGTAGGAGTGTTACATGGCTTCAAGGTGGAGGTGGGACTGCATCAAGGATGGGCCCTGTGCCCGTTCTTATTTGCTATGGTGATGGAGAGACTGACAGATGTGGTCAGGCCGGAATCTCTGTAAGATGATGATGTTTGCAGATGACATTCTGATCTGTAGTGAGCGCAGGAAGCAGTTGGAAGAAAACCTGGAGAGGTTGAGGTATGTGCTGGAAAGAAGAGGAAACAAAGTCATTCGAAGCAAGACAGAATAGAAGTGTGTGAATGAGAGGGAGGAAAGGTTTGGAGATGGTGGCACTGACCAAAAGACAGGAGACAGAGCTGGAGGTGGCAGAGTGGTAGAGGACAGGATTAGGAATGAGCACATCAGAGTGACAGCACAGGTCGGACAATTTGGAGATAAAGTTAGAGGCTAGATTAAGATGGTTTGGACATATGCAGAAGGGGGACAATGAGTATATTGGTAGAGGGATGCTGAAGATGGAGCTACCAAGCAGGAGGCGAAGAGGAAGACCAAAGAGGAGATCCATGGATGTGGTGAGAGAAGACATGCAGATAGCTTGTATGGCAGAGGAAGATGCTGAGTTTACTCTTAGAAAAAGCTGGGTAAAGCAAAAATTGGAAGAAGAAGAAGAAGGTTACAAATGGAAAAGCCGGCAACAAAAGTTCTCCCAAATCTCCAACTTTGTCTTCAGTAATGTATTATTTACGATGTGGTGTTTTCGATTGGCTGTTTTTGCTTTGACAGTCTCATGTGATATCATTGAACAGGTTTAGAGTTGCAAAACTTTAATGACAATGTATTAAATGAGTTATCCATATCTACATAAAATGATTCTCATGATAATTTGTGCTGTACTTCTGTCTCCCCCTTCTGGCAGTGAGAGTAAACACAAACTACTGCAGCCTATAGCCTATGGCTTTAGCTTTGCTGGTTTCATCCTTTTTCTTCTCTGATCTTTGCTAAACCGCATTGGTCTGCACAGACACTAAGTAGGTTTTTATAAGCCTGTTTCTATGTGATTTTTTATTTGTTTATAAAAAAAACATGAATTTAAACACAGAAATAAAGATGGAGGTGGAGACGTTGGCAAAATAATAAAATAGAAATACAAATAAGTGCAAATGCATTTGAAATTAAGATTCCACATGACTTAAACATCACCCAACTCACCCATCTTCCTTTGCAGGCAAGAATCAATGACGGGAGCGGCTGATGAAAATCAAATAGCATAGCATGTAGTAGTATTTGACTTTTTGTTGTATTTAAGTCCATTGTGCTAACTGTTGTTGCATTTCCTCCTGTCTTCCTTTCTGTTTAGTTAGCTGCACTTTTTAATTGTGCCATAAGGTTGCACCTTTTTCTTTCTGTGGTAATGTATAAACGTGCATTTTCTTTTTTGATTTCAATAAAAATTTCTTTTAAAATTACCAGTAAATTTTAATGGAAATCCAGCTACTGGTTTAAGAATACTGAATACTGAATAAACAGCCTAACCAGCAATGTGAGACTCCTTTGACAAAGGCTAGAGGGTAACAGATGTTAGAATAAATGAATGCGATGAGGGATGCTTTTACACCTCATCAGTGCAACTTTCGGACTTTACAGATCCCATCCAAAATTCCAACCTCCTAACGATCAAAAAGCTGCTCTTTAATTGGTCCAACGAAAAGAAGTTTTCTTGACCCTGATCAAACTGAACCAGTATTTCACTTTGTGTTGGGTGTGAAAACATTTCTGGGACTTGTAACAGGATATTTAACCAGGCTATCAATGTAACTGGAAATATAAAAAAGGGAACGGTGTGAATGAGCAGTGTGAGTAACTAAAAGTTGTGACACTTTCCTTGTATTTTCATAGTGGAATGAACAAAAGAGGGAGGGCATAATAGGATGAGAGAGCAACACCATTTGAGGATAAAGATGCCGTTTATTCATTTACCACCTTTTATTCAAACAAAGTTACAAGGATACCACTTTAATACCATTCATTGATTTGAGTCACAGTGCAAAATAATATGCACTTCAATCCATACAGGTATTGAGAGATAGAGCCTAAATCATTTCAGTTATTCAAATCAGTATTTAAATAGATTCTGTTACCATATATTTCAATTTATTGGTCTTATATACATATGCACCGTCAACAGCTCATCATACAAACATGCCCTCACAATTTCTATTCTTAAATTGAAAGACAGAAAAAGATTTTTAAATCTCTACAAATCTGAAGCTAAAGAGACTCTAATTAGTAGAAAGATCTTTTCAAATAATGCAACAAAAGCCATGCAGCAAGCTGCTCCATACTGTAGATGCCACAAACATGAAAAAAGCATATGAAAACAAACAACAGCAATTAAAGATTTCCATACAACCTGTTTGTAATCTTGTGCCTGCTGCTGTTTTGGGCGATGCCACACTGTGACGGGAATTGTCTAAAGCCTCACCTGGAGCATTGTCTGCCCAGCTCATTGAGCTGCAACGGAGAACTGAGATTCCAGGACAAGTTTCTTTTAGTCCGTTTTTGAGAATCACTGACCCAGACATGTTAGGTCACAGCTGCAGTAATTGCTGGATGATGAAGCTGTGTGTGTTGTGTATATGTGTAAGGTGTGTGTGTGTATAAATTCTGTGAATACATCTGAATTGCACAAGTTGTGTGTTGATTTTTTTTAGCAATCTGTGCACTCTTGCCGCAGACTAGTGTTTGTGTGTTCTGATCAAATGTTTTCATGGTTAACAGTTGTTAACAATCATACCTGGAGTTCCTGTTTCTGTCCTTGATTTGCAAGGCATTTTTATCAATAAAAAAAAAAACAAAACAAAAAAAAACACTCACTGCCACACAATCATTGCTTTATCTGTTTAGGAGTGGCAAAAAATCATAACTTTTTCCAACCTGCTCCTCACTTCAGAATGTCTGTTTGCATGAAGTCACACTTGCAGCAGTGAAGACCAGTTCAGATTAAGCTTAAGAGTTAAAATAAACAGGTAAACTGTTGCTGTTGTGTGCTGTTTTATGGCAGTACAGTGACACCCACCAACAAAAAGAATACATGTCCATGTTTTAATATGCAAGTTGACATTATTTATTTATTTTCTTGTACGTAGCGGGGGGATTTACCCTGCCTATTAAGGTCTGAGTGGTGGGAAAATGGCCAGAATGGCAGAACAGCAGGCTTAAATTCAATAATAATGTTAAATCTAGGTGATGATTCATTGCACTGGAACCAGAATCATTTAGATCCATGACAAGTCAAATTACTTTTAAAACAAAGTAACGGTTCCTTTTTGAAATTTTAACTGTGATTTTTTTAAAAACCCCTCCAACAGATGTAAAGGTATAGCCAGGCAGTACCTATCTGACTTGAGTCTGTGAATGTTTGGGATGGATCATTTTAGTACAGAGGATTAGAGCCAGGCATGAAAAAAAAGTTATGAGAATAAAAAGTTGAACTGTCAAATGTCGAGAAAAAAGATAAAATATTGAGAAAATTACAAGAATAATGTCTCACACGCCAGTGTAGTCAAGGGTTTCCATGACCCCTGGACTACACAACCTGTCATGACCTCAGGGAGCATTGATTTTTAACATTTTTTTCAAACTTTGCCTGCAATGGGAGTGTCAGTAGAATTGGGCATTGGACATTAGAAGACGAAAGTCTGAAACACTTTGCTCTTGCGCTCTTGTAGTTCAGCACAGTCTGTCCACAATCCTTCATTGAGAGAAAGAGACATGATTTTGCAGACATACACTAATCCTATTTACATTACTGGCCCTGCTTTAATGAAGGATATTGACAAAGATTTGACCCCTGGCTCGGTCAATTTACTTCGCAGCTAAGTTCAGACTTAGGTCAATGCCATCAAGAAGAAATGTACCAAAAAGTTAAAAAAAAAAAAGGGAAAGACTTAATATTGCTCTTGTTGATTTTGGGGTGATATTACACACCAGGACAATGTCATGGGTTGCCTTTTTCTTTCACGTAAACTAAGTTGTTGTTAAATTTCTCATTTAATGCTATTTGCATTTTGAGCATCCAACTTTAAATTATGCGGGATATGACAAGTAGAGTGACTTTCATCACATGACCGTCATAGTTTCACAAAAACTGAGATGTGACCAGAAAAGCTGATATATGGCAGGTAGTCAGCATTCAGATTCTAATTTTTAGACAAGGATGTACAAGGCACACATCAAATGCAGCTCTCCTTTCACTTTCCATGATGGAAATGATGGATGTTACATTTTGGTGGGAATTTAACCTTTGTTTTCAGTTTGCAACATAAAAATAAAGCGAAAGCTGCATTTTACAGCCACATGCATGCAATACTGGAATATTTATATCAAATAACATAGTAAATAATTTAATAGATTTTATTCTATACTTTGTAAATAATAAGGCATCACCATAGCAACATATTTTCATGCGCGGTTTGTTTTGCAGTCCTGCCATCCCATCAGGTTTGAAGTTGTGTCGGTGGTGCGCCGTTGTGCACTTATGTGGAAAAATACCAGAGTTCTCATCACGCACAATCACTGATTTCCTAGGTCAAATCATTAGCAATGTCAGGGTCCAGCAGTGTTCATGTGTCTGTTTGTTAGGGTCAATCTGTGTTTCCCGCTTTATTTTGAAATTCTCTTGTGTCTTATTCCCCATGTCCTGTCAAGTCTTCTTCCTCAGGTGTGTGTGATAACTTCTCCTCCCTAAAGTATTTCACCTGTGTCTGTGTCTACCCCTTCCTTGTGTATTTAAACCCTGTGTCCCTTTCCTCCTGTCCCAGATTGTCTTGTCTTCCCAGCGAGCAGTCCAGCGTTTATTCCTTGTGATTTCCTTGTGTTTTGAGCTTGTTTCGTTTCTCGACTACTGAGTTTGCCTGTCCTTTAAATTGTACATTTGCTATCTAGTTAGATTTCCTGGTGTCGACCTATTTTCAGAATAGAATGATTTTGATTGAGAACCTTCCTGCGAGTCTCTCCATTATTAAATCCTCCTAAGCCTGTACCTGATAAGCAACCCCAACCTTGTCCTCTGGTGAATTTTCTGCAGTAACATTCATGCTTTAAATTGGATGACAAAAGATTAATTACTTAATTAAATGTTAAACGATAACACAAAATTAAAACATTTGCATATCATTTGCTATGTTAAGAACCTAACAAGAACATCTCTAAATGTAAAAGAGACTGATTTTACAATACAATCTGCGGATGTGAGGTGTCTTTATTATACTCGTTGTGAGTTAGCCATTAATTTTAGGAAACATTTTCACTGGCTAAAATTATTTAATACTAGATTTAATACTTATTATTTTGTCTGGCAGAAAACATTTGCAGATGTAATGTCTTTAGCTTGAGATTGTAGACTTGAGGAAGCTTTGTGTGCATTTTTTTTTTTTTTTTTTTTTTTTTTTTTTTTGTTTTTATTTTTTTTTTTTTTTTTTTTTTTTTTTTTTTGCTGATTTATTTGGATTAATCATTATTACTGTGACAATCATTCATTTTCATTGTTGGAACTTCTGTTAATTTTCATGTTTTTGTGCCTGAAAACCCCTTGAATACTTTCTGCATCACGTAATGCTGAAGAAAAACACTCAGTGTTGTTCAGAAATATCCACTGCATTTGATAGTTTAAAGTATCCACATTACAGTTTGCTCTACATTTGCGTTGTTTGGTTAACACACTGACAAGTTATTTAGGGAAAGTCTTTTGGTTTGATTCATTCAAGAGACAAATCAATGATTAGAAAAAAGAAAGAAAGAAATGGGATTTTTTTTTTTTTTTTTTTTATCCCTCAGCCCCTGAGGTATTTAGGAAATCAGTCAAATAATCAATCAGTATTAGGCTACATCACATGAGTCAGAAGATAATTGTTTCTGCTTCAAAGGATGAAAGGTCAAGGAAAAAAAACAAACTGCTGTTTGTTCATCAGAGCAAAATGCCAAATCATTAGATTCAGTCACTGATCATTAACTTAAATGGCATTAAAATGGCATTCAATGTATACTTAAAATGCCAACTTATGAACTATAGTTACCTGATGTTATAATGTGGTGATGTAGGGCAGTGGTCAAGATCTCTATAAGGCAAGTGTCAAGAGCCTGCCAGATATTTCAAAGAATCTGATTTTCACAATGCATGTTGTGTTATGAAAGTAAAGTATCCATAAACTACATGTGTAATCTAGATCACATCTCAGTCATAAAACCATTTCCAGCAGTGGCCGATTTTGTAGTTGTACCAAGCCAGTAATGTTGCAGCGTAGCAAAATGTCCAAGAAGAAAGAAGAAAAGAAAGGTTGAGGGGAAAAAAAATAGTATGTGTTGGAAAAGCTTGTAATGTCAAATTGAGACAAGCTAGTCTTTTTTTTGGGCTAAACTTAGCCAGCAAAAAGCAGCAAAATCTTATTTGAAAAGACTCAAAATCGAGAATCAAAAAGAATCAAAAGGTACCCTGCATCCTCAACAGAACATGTTCCCAAAAGTTAAAGCAAGCAACATGTGAAAATGTACTCAGCACTCACTTGAAATATACTCTATATCTTAAGTATATAAGTTGTTAAGAAAGTTGCTTTTTTGTTGTTTTTTTCTTCTTCTTGAGGCAACGGTGCTAATCACTGCACTACCACATTATCTCACTACCCTATTAGTATTACACAGCTTATCAATTTAGGTTGAAGATATGGAATGTATGTATATGTACTGTACAAACATTACTATGGATATTTCATATATTTCCTAAACTTATATCCTCATGTATCCAGAGAATGAATATATGTGATATCAATACAATGCCCTGTACGTAACATATATGACATTATATCAGTCTTGATATATAATGGCATACTTAAATGTCATGCTTTACACTTCTTTACTGGAAAATTTAATCATCCTCAAGCCACACGGATGCCATCTAAATCCATGCACAACTTTTTGATTTAGGTTGGAAACCGATATACATATTAAATGTCACGGAAGTGTATCACTGAGGGTGCATTGCTGAAGCAATGTCTTGCTGGAGGCATGTGAAATAAAATCTGCTGTTTGGCAGAAATGTCAGGGGTTTTTAGTGAAATGTTTGGGGAAGAATATAGATATACATTTGTGTGTGCTGTCATCCTCACACTATGTGATAGTAGTAATTGGAATTTGTAATTTGCAGTTTTCAATGATCACAAGCAGGTTATTCTGGATGCCACAAGAAAACTAGTCCAAATCTTTGGAACAAAATATGCTGTTTTACACAGTTTTTATTTGTACAACTTTATTTTTAAGATACTTTGTAATAAGACAAGGTTTGGACAACATATTATTCATTTACAGATCCTGAAAAAAGAAGATCCAATGTCTATAAAAGCCCTTATTACCCATCATGCTCAGTGCTGGATTGAGTAGTGTTAATTTTCAAATCAAATCAAATCAAATTTTATTTGTATAGCCCGAAATCACAATTTACACATTATCTGACTGGGCTTTGACAAACTGTACAGATGTGACATCCTCTGCCCTTAGACCCTCGAACCGGGTGAGGAAAAACTTAAAAAACCCTGAACAGGGAAAATAAGAAACCTCAGGAAGAGCCACAGAGGAGGGATCCTTCTTCCTAGGATGGACAGACGTGCAATAGATGTCCCTTGTACAGAACTAAAAAACATGATAATAACAGTTCACTTAGAATGTATAAAACATCCATGAGTCCCAGAGTCTGTGGATTCTATGAGTCCGGATGTACGGAAAGTCTAGTGATCCAGACGCAGGTGGACTCTGTTGGTCCAGGAGTCATTGTACTCCATGTAGGAAGATCTGAGTGTTGCTGAGTCCAAGAGTATGTAGAATCTGTGAATCCAGGGATATGTGAAGTGTAGTGGCCCAGAGGCAGGTGTAGTCTATTGATCCAGAAGCCATTGTGATCTGTGGGTCCCGATTTGCACTTGGAAATCCAGCCTAGGATCCAAGTCACAGGATCCAAGTCACAGGATCTCCTTTCCTAATGTGGCCAGGAGGCATCAGGCAGGACAAAAGCAGCAGCTCCCACCGCGACCTACAAAAGTCCTGCAGGATGATAAAGCACAACGACTCTGGGGAAGAAGTAAAGTTAGTGTAAGGATATGGACATTTACAGGAGCAGAGAAGGAGTCGGAGTCAGAAGGGGGAGAGAAGAAAGCTCAGTGAATCATGGAGTGTTCCCCCAGCAACCTAAGCCTATAGCAGCATAACTAAGGGCTAGATAGGCCAGCCCTAACTATAAGCTTTATCACAAAGGAAGGTTTTTAATGGTGATGGTGGTGGTGACGAATTTTGTTAAGTTTTATGTTACAAAATGCAGGTTTGGTAGACACAGTAGAGCCATACACAGACAAAAGAAAGACATATAGGGTGTGTGTAAGCCACCACCTGCAAAAAATATAATAATAATAATAATTCTCAAGTGTATGAAAAACACTTATTTATTTATTTATTTTCTAAATTGGCTTAGTGCCTCTAAAAATAAGTTGAATCATAAATCATAGTGTGGTCACAAGTAGTTATTGCTTCATTGTAAGGGTCCCCTTATGTAAGAAAAAATTATGTTCATTGACGTAATGGGACACGAGATGGATATTACTCAGGGTGGGAAAAAGTGAGGCACTGACAACAATACAGCAATCAAAGTTTCCTATGTGCTTATAAAACAAAAAGTATTCTTTGAATTATAAATCTTCTGGTTCATTCCGACATGATGATAATGGAGGCACAAGAGAAATGTTTCAAGACATTATTATCTCGTACATAAACTTCAAAAAAATAAAAATACTTCATAGCAGGGGCATATATTATGGAAGTGGGACACAGTGTCAGTCTATGAGCAGCACGAGGTCTAACAGCCAGTCCTCCAGGGACAGCTTTGTGACCTTTTCACTTACAATGTGTGTGGTAGCACAAGTAACAAGACTTGTTCTGGCAGAAGTCTGCGAGGCCCTCCAGGCTGGACACCAGCATTTGGTCCATGTGTGACACACACACACACACACACACACACACTAAGACAGACACAGTGCCCTCGTGATCTTTGGGTGACACACCCTGTGACCTTACGGAAGAACAGTCGGAATGCAGATCTCTGAAACAACAAGCGCTCAAACAGAAATCCTCTTTTCACTCTACACAGCTGTCTTAATAACTGCCAGCACGTGTCTGAAATGTAAATATACTTATGTTTATCATTGAGTAATGGATTTAACACAGTCAGGCTGTAGACAAATGAGTGTAATCAAAGGGTGTAATATATAAGTAGATCACATAGACCAACCTCTAGAAAGAAAGCCTCTCATCTTTATTTGTATCTGAATATACCGTATGGCTGGCTATCAGCTATTTACAAAGACCTGTTTGTGTCACACAATACAGCTTTAAAAGATGAGAGAGCATTTTATCTGCTGTTCTGTTAAATTTGTGTTTCATTCAGAGAGTGGAAGCTGACAAGCTATGTCCAGTTTAGCAGAATAACACAGAGTAATGTACAGAGTGCTTAACTCCATATACAGTATATACTAGATAGCATTTATTTTGGTTTTGGGGAGTAAGACTTGCCTCCTCCCCCAGTGATGACACTATGGTTACGACCTTGCCCAGGATTAAACCTTTCCTATGTGCCAATGCCTTTTATCCAGTTAAATTGGATCTGATCTACTTTATTTTACTTTTGACTCTTTTCTTTTATATCATTTGTCAATGCCTTTTTACATTTAATAGAAAGTATTTTTTAATTACTATTATACATGCAAAAAAATGTGCCTTATCTCCACGTTCTGAGATTTAAATCAAATGAGTTTTTATTTTTTCTCTGTAAAATGTTTGCACAACTAAGATGGCAATCCTCCCCTTAAATACCACTGAGATGTCTTTGATCCCCCCAGCTGCTTGGCCGCAGATGCATGAGCAGCTCTCTGGAATGAATGTGTGTAAGAGCACAACTGTGAGGTATGGTGGTGCTGAAAATGAGCATGCGTGCTAGAAAAACTGCTCTTGGCATAAATGTTACAGAAATTCTCTGACATTGACATCTGACTTACTGTTTCCTTTTAAGGTCCATTTGTAGGAATGCAGACCTCCACTCGTGGCACTATTTTCCCTCACATTGCACCTGTGGGATATGAATAAGTCATTAGAGGAAAAGTCTTTATTTTGCCAACCGGCCGAATATAGAAGTCAAGGTTACACTCCACCTCAAAGGGGAAGGTGATGGTGGGGGGGCATCTGTGTCCCAAAAGAGTGTGTAGTCTGTCAAACAAAGGGAAAGAAAACATCCCTCTGTGGCTTACAGGAATTCAATATTCATACCTTTAGAGTGATTTTTTTAAAATTAAAATATTGATGTGAACAGATGACTTCTTAAAGCCTTCCTGCTGGACTGTATTGGACAAGGCATCACAGGATGTCAATAAAGGTTCAAATATAGAAAGAGTTTTGCACATTTTACAGTTAAATTTTAATGAACCAAATTAGCAACTCAAACTTTCATGTTTTTTTCATGTCCACTTTGTTTAAACAAGCATAGTAATAATAGTAAGATCCAATCTTGGGGAATTACTGACATGACAAGGGCATACAAATGTCCTTTTCCTCTCTCTATCTGATCACCTCCCAAGATGGATAATGTCTCATAAAAGAGCATATTCTAGAAAATCTAACATTTTTTTTAGATTAAGGTAGCCCAGAGTAATAGATATATACGGATAAATTTCAATTTATATTTCATGAAATGCAGTATTGTGATGACATTTGCTGCCAAGGTGTTGGTGGGGAGACTGGGAGAAGGGGATTATTTGTTTGTCTTTCTGTCATTTTTTTAAGTAACATACTGTATAACAAGAGAGAGTTATGCAATGCATAATATTTTCAATGCACAATGGGAATGAAAGAAAATAGAAAAAATAGCAGTATCCAATCAGAGTTTTGTTGGATGGGATTGAAAAGACAGAGTGGATCTGGTTTGTTGACAACTTGAAACCGATCTGACAAGACAGGAGTGACCTGAGAGGTTACAGTCTGAACAGATCTCCTTTTATTTACTTTACACCTTGGGGTTATTTATTTCCTATACTGCAGCCAATATACCACTATACACCAGGTTTAATGCAGGAAGATAACAGCAATGTCGTTTTATTTGTTTCTGCAAGCTCAGCCATCATCAACCCCCTCCTCTCTGTCTGTCTGTCAGGTGAACCCAGGACAGCACCAGGATCATTATGTGTTGCTGTGACCCGTCTATGACCCCACAGTACATTCTCCTGTGCCCTCCTGGTTGTGCCACGGTAGGGGAGGTTAAAGTGCTGCCAAAACCTCTGACACGTCTGCTGGGGTGTTACGTTACAAATGTACGAAAGCGTTAGTGGGTGTTTTTGCCATTGTGTGCGTGTGTGTGCATGTGTGTGTATACACAACACACCTTTAGGTTCTGCGTGTTATTTTTCTACATGATTGCAAAGCTCTGTGGATTAGAATGTGCCGGCAAAAAAGATACGCAGGTCAAAGGGCAAGGTTAACATGCATGTTAAGAGGATCAATAAGAGTGTGTGTATGTGTGGTTGTTTTTGTGTACGTGCTGATTTCACACCAGCAGAATTGTTTTGAGAGGATTTGTGTGTACACTACTATGGTGATGATGGAGTTATCTGTGTGTAACATTGACAGGGTGTGTGTGGAAGCATCGTTCTGTGGGATAGCTGTTGCGGTTCGTAGCTCCCAGGGAGATCCGTGACCGAAGATCCTCAAGTTTAGGGTTCATCTTCAGTTCAGAGAGAGGTTCAACGGCCGGTCAGCAGGCCACTGTTAGAGCAGCTTCATTCTGCCTCCATGTTCTATTCTCTAATACCAGCCCCCCACCCACTTCCCCCTACACATACTCTATCTCTCCCTCCCTTTCTTTACATGCAGCCGTTTCTTTCACTCAAATGCTTCCCATCTTTGTTTCTCTCAGCTGATCGTCTGCCTTCTGTTTGACCCAGGCAGTCAGGTGGCAAAGTAAATCAGCTACAAAAACAAGACATAATACTTTTTTTTCTGACTTTCATTTCAATGTTTTAACTTTAAAACATTGCATTTCTTTTTCTGTATCTATAGTGAAAATATTAAGATGTAAAAAAGCAACAAATGTGGAAAATTTCACTTTGCAAGAAGTAAGAAGTGCAAAAATGTGCAGGTGGTAGCACAGCAAGTCCTTTGACCCCAGATGTAGAAAATAACAAATTGACTATAATTATCTTGATATATTTTTCATCCTCTTTGCCCATTCGCCCTTTTCGGCACATGAGCAAAACAACTTGTCACCGAAAGCCAAAAGTTTTGATTTGTTGGCTTAAATTGACTCAGCTCTAATCCTTTTTATTCAGGTCATTTATCCACATTGTATAACTGAACATGAAAGCTTTTGTTTTGGTTTTACAATTGGAATTTTGATGAGGACGAACAGTCCCTTTTCTGCTTGACTAGCGTGTGCCGTGAGCCTGATGACCGTTACGGCTGCAAAATTTAATCAGAAACCCCTTTGTCTCTCATTACAGGAAAACGATGACCTATTTCAGCAGCTGACCTCAAACAAAGTGGTGCAGAGAGTGTTGGGACTGGATTTTTTTTTCCTTTTTTCTTTTTTTTTTTTTTGGATTGGATTATTTGTGGCCAGTGCCAGCCAAAATGGCCAGTCTGACCTCACTTGTTATTAAAAGCAAATACAGCAAATCATAATCAAGTGAGAGAGAGAGAGCTGCATGTTCTCTAAAAATGTTAATGTTTAAAGTTAAAACAGTTCCTCAGTCAATGTCTTGGAAATGCAATAGATTTATAAGGAAGAAAAAGTTATCCGGATGTGAAGATGCTGTCTATTTCATCTTGTGAAGGGTTCACTAAATGAGTACAAAATGTAAATTGTTGGTCACTGACCCTGATGAAGGCCTGTGTTGGTGGCAGTGAGTTGGTCATTTTAATTACTCACTGCTATGTAAAAGTAAAGGCCTTTTCACAAACTCTACAGTGCACCTTGGATCATTTGTGAAGGACATTTACATTTTACATTTTTGATCAAGACCAGTTTCTAACCAATTAAATGAGCCTTTCACAAGAAGGAATAAGCTTTGCACATCTGAGGTCTCCAAAGAGCGCCTGTATATGATCAAAACTGAGATCCAGCAGTGCCTCCACCTTACTGTGTGTGACGATGTTTTTTCATTGAGAAGCACTACGTTGGTACATATGCAAAAAAAGTTTCCTTTTGTGGCCCATTGAATATGTTGTGTTTCACCTGCTAGGCCCGCTAATGAGTTCCTGCTCGCCCCACAGATTTTACGTTGTGATGACATCAGAAATTTTTAAGTTGCATTTCTCAGCTCGAGGAAAGCTTGACAAACAATAAACCTCTGTGGATAAACATCTCTTAATGAATGAATCGTAATGGTTTATCTATAGGAAAAAAATATTTTTTGGGCTGCAGGGGATATGTAACCACTGAGCAAAAATGAAATCCTTTCAGCAACTACATCTTTGATATATTCGTGGGAAAGACACAACATAATGCTTAATGTACAATGACCAGGCTTTGAATCACATTAAATGACCTTTTAGGCAGTTTTTTGAGAAATGTAAATCAATGGAATGCTCAGTTTTTGGAGAGTAACTTAATTGTTTGATTTTCTACATGTCAGTTGGACAGTTTTCTTGAGTGAATTTTAATACCAATTATGTGGCTGAAGCGGAAGACTCTCCAGTTTGAACAGTTTACTGTCAGAATGGGAATAAAAGTGAGTTAAAAAATAAAAGTAAGTTTTTCGCAACATCACCAAAATTAAAGTCAATATCACAGCAGGGTTTATCATGAATTACAGTACATTTTTGCTGTTTGTGCTCACCCCTCACTTTCCCCCCTGTCTGCCCTGATGTGGCCCAGCTTGCTAAAGCAGCCCATTGGCTTTGATCCAAGGCGGATAAAGCCAGATTGAAGGGGTTAGAAGCAGACTAAGAGCTCACCACATGATATAGCCAGGACATGACACAAGACAAAACCAACCAGTCACACATTATTGGCTTAGCAAAGATGAGACGGGGTGACACTCAATATATGCATTGACTACCTACTACAGTATAAGACTCATTACTGCAAAAAAATATTTAATATATTCTTTAGCCCACAAAACATATAGAGATAATGTATATCATATTGAATCACATTCACCATAAGAAACTATGGGATTGATGACTTCAGATGTCTGAGGATGAACTTTTTAAACAGCCCACACAGGTCGTGTGTCCAAAGGGAAATACAAGGGGTTATTAGAGAGACTCATTCTATGCACCGACAGGTTTTTGCATAGTTTGACCAAACTATGGGCTCAGCACCTGGCAAAGAAACCATCTTATCAGAACACAAGCTCTGCTGTCTCTGCTCTTTGGCTCCCAGCGTGATATCGTATTGCTGAGTCTCATTTTGCATGAGAAATCGAAGTCCAATCCCGTTCTTTATGGCCGCTGCCCGCGACCTTTGTCAACCAGGCGAATTAACCTAGAGGCGTATCAGCAACGCTGGCCCTTTTCTCCCAAAGCCTGTCCTATTAACTGAGTAAGGAGCATCGTGCAGGTCACACTTAAGTAACCTTATCTTGTAATTGGGTTCAAGGTTAAGTGACCCTAGAGCAAAGAGGTCTGGGGGTTAAGGTCAGAGTGTCATGCAGAAGGGGGAGCTTTTAATCACTGATGGGGCTGGAAATCAAGACCTGAGCTTCTGCTATCTGGTTGGGCCAGACCAGCCTACCCCCATCACCTCCAGCTTCACCCTCATTCACATCCCTGCATGAAGCTGTCGATGTCAACTGGAACAGGGTGGGGTTAAGGGGGTCAATCGGGACAGTTGCCTGGCAACCCATATTCAAACCAAGGTCTTGCAAGCTTTTAACCTTAGCACAAATCGATATAGACAGCAATTGGGCTAATATTCATCGAGCAGATGGGAAAATTAGGCACGAGTCAGCCTTCAGGAGATGGAGGAGAGACATGCAGTTGGCGGTCATAGCATCTCTCAGACTCATATAGGTGAATGTATGAACATCGAGTTGGATGCTCTAAATATTGGAGAAAGGGGAAAATAGCTAGAGTTGTCAGGTTCTGGGACTTTCTGTCTCCCCTGCAATTTTTTTGTCATTCATATTAATTTCACATTGCCCATTGCCTCTCTATTTCCTTATTTATTTGATTCATTCCTTTTCACATTTTTAAACAATTATTCCTTTGGTTGTGAGATACCCAAAATATTGTCTTGGCTCCATGTAAAAATGCAAAATTTGATTTGTTCGCTCCAACATCGACGTTTTCTCTCTCCAGTTCCCCCGACGGCGCCCGCCCCCCCCCCCCGCCCTTTTTTTTTTTTTTTCTCTCCCTCCCTGTCTTTTAGCGAGGGAGGGAGATGGATGACCACTGATGGTGGGGTTCAGGCAGTATGACCCATAGACCTATCCATTGCCAAGGGCGAGGAAATAGCCCAGATTAAAGAGCTTGTAAATAATGGCCCATAAACATCTGCCTGTTAGCCCAGCCAATCCATCTCAGTCTCCCATCTGGTCCTCTTTCTCTCGCTCTCCCCCGCTTCTGATTTCCTCATTGTGAACTGTCCACAGGGCAAATGCATCATCAGACCAAAGTCAGTCATACTCCAACACAAACAAACACTGAGATTGACCCCCAGGTCACATACAGTTCAAATCCCAACCAGCCACTGCACCCATGACTCAACCCAAAGACAACAATGGAGAGCATTAGCTTTGTTTTCTTTCCTTGGGTTTCCTTCCATTTATTAGAACCTTACTGTATAATCCTCAGATTAGCGTAGAGGCAAAAGTAAGTGTGCACATGCATTTATGTATAACTACAGCCATGAGTTCCCCTAATTATTTTTGCGTGATTACAGCTGTTGTACAGACTACAATCCTCTTTGCCAGAGTCAAACCTTTATTGGGGCTCTTGTCTAATTAGCGATTATGCATAGTTAATTTCGGGCTCCCAACATCTGCTCCATGGACCAGCCAGCTTTTCTCTGTCAGACCTCCAGCGATGTAGCATGTCTTAATATGTTAATCGACCCCTTATATTGTTACGAACCACCTCAGTCGGGCACAAGTGCAGGTGGCAAATTAGACCAACAAAGGACTGATTGCAGGCAGACTGGGGCAGAGCTTTTGCCAACAAGTTTCATACGATGAAACCTCATCCAAGGTTCAACTGGCTTCACTGCAGCTACATAGAAGTTGCACAAGCTTTGCAAATAACATTGATATTTTTATTTGACCATATGGAATATGGAAACTACAGTAGTTGCAAGTCCAATATTCACTCTCCACTAATTTCAGGGCGCAGGGAAATCGGAAAAGTTCAACACTGTTTGTTTGTGTGCATTACCCACATGGTGATGTACCTGAAAGCTGTTTAAAATTGAAAAATATTGCCATTAAAATACTCTGTTCTACATTTAAGGGAATAAATGGACCTTAGCTTCCAAATGTCCTGATACAGCAGCTAGTGTCACGAGTCACAAAAATGGGACCCCAATGCAGAAACAGATCAGGTTAAACCAAGTCTTTATTTTAAGTCCAACAGAAAAAGTCCCTGAAGATACTGGTAACAATATGCAAAGTACAACCAAAAGAGGAAACGGAGATTGAGCTCGACGTTCTAAAAAAACTAACAAAGTAACAATAGAAGGAGAGAGCCAAAAGTGAGGCAGAACTAACAAGCCTGAATCAAAACTCACAAGAAGAACCAAGGGCGGGGCAGAGGCGAGGCTCACTGAGGCACACCGCGTAACCTGAACGAAAACAGTCATGAGATAGCAGGAATAAACGCGAGAGATCATGAACAAGCAGGACACTCTGGCACTGAAGAGAAGTCCAAGGAGGGTATATCTAGTGGGTTGATTGCCGGTAAATGCGGGGCAGGTGTGCCTCGTCAGCCATGGAAGGAGGAGAGCAGAAACGCCCACTGGGAAAAAAACACACAGAGGAGGGGCAGGGGAAGCAGGAGCACAGAGAGTAACAGGACAGGCAAAACAAAACAACAAGCAAAAACCTAAACCATGACAGCTAGTCTCTAATGTGTCCCTTGGCTGTTTGGTACTGAGAAGGCAGTGTAAAGCATGAACGTAACTATGTTTACTAAATTAGGGTACTTACTGTGCAATTTTTAATATTTCATATTTCCACTCCCTTTAATTTTACAGCCTTATATTGTACATTGTATTTCACTACACGTGTTTATATATTATAATTTTATGCTGCTTCTTTTTTTTTAAATTCATTTCATTTTCTAAGCAATGAGTTTAACAAGGTAACTTAAAAAATGATGGAAATTTTACATACATGTAAATATATATAAATTTACTTGTACTTTTTCATTAACTGCTATAAAATTAAACTTGAAATTTGCTTGAGATGAGATTTTAATGGGTGACTTTCACTTTTAAAAAATTATTGTTTTTGTAAAATATCTTTACTTTCACTGAAATATGATTTTACGTACTTGCTGATGTGACTGGGGTTGGTTGGTCCTGAGCAGAAGGAGAACAAGGTTTAAAAAAACAATCTTAACAAGCTAAAGCACAGGGAATACTGAGAGGTCTGATTTACCACGATGATGTCTTTTAGGCTTTTGTACTGCAGGTAGATGAGTTTAATGGCAACAGGAATGGATGGTCGATGAGATCCGAACCAGGTGGAGAACACAGAGCCAGAGGTGGGAACCCCTCCAGTCACACGCACATCAACAGACAGACAGAGACAGGTCAGATAGAGTCGGTGTGCTGCCCTTGAATGTGTTGGTTCATTGCCTAGGATCTGCCAAATAGCTAAATACAACAGAACTTTTTAAAAGATGTATTAATAACAACTGTGTACCCCTCCATGAATGGCACCTTATCATCGTGGAGGGGTTTAGGAGCTATGTTGTCGGGGGCTACCCAGAGGGGTATTGGGACCACGGCCTGGAGCCAGGCCTGGGCACGGGGTGGGTGGACTCAGCCCAAAAGGGCATCAGTCCTCCAGTGGGCCACCCACCCACAGGAGGAGCCTTAGGGGTCCTATGCATTGCGGATCGGGTGGCAGCCAAAGGCAGGGGCCTTGGCAGTCCGATCCCCGGTTGCTAAGGCTCGCTATTGGGACATGTAACGTTACTTCTCAGGTGAGGAAGGAACCTGAGCTTGTGCAGGAGGTTGATAGATACCGGCTAGATATAGTCGGACTCCCTTCAACACACAGCTCGGGTTCCAGAACCCTCTTGAGAGGGGTTGAAGTCTTTTCTTTGCTGGAGTTCTTCTGAGTGAGACGCAGAGAACAGGTGTAAGCTTACTAATAGCTCCCCAGTTCTCACCCAGTGTGTTGGAGTTTACCCCAGTGGACAGAAGTGTTGCTTCCCTGAGCCTTTGGGTTGGGGAACAGGTCCTGACTGTGGTTTTTGCTTATACGAGAAACAGCAGCTCAGAGTACCCACCATTTTTGGAGTCCTTGGAATGGGTGCTGGAATGTTCCCCGACTGGGGACTCCATTGTTCTACTAAGAGTTTTCAATAGTTTTGTGGGCAATGACAGTGAGACCTGGAAGGATGTGATTGGGAGGAACGGTCTGCCTGAACTGAACCCGAGCGTGTGATCTGATCTGTGTCCATATGTACTAGACACTCAAATGACGAGAGGAGCAGAACTGTAAACCGATCATCACCTGATGGTGAGTTGGATCAGGTGGTGGGGGAGGATGCCAGATAGACCAGACAGGCCCAAGCATATAGTGAGAGTCTGCTGGGAATATATAGCTGAGGACCCTGTCAAAATGGTCTTAAAATCCCACCTCCGACGAAGATTAAACCCCATCTCGAGTTGATGGGGTACATGGAATCTGAGTGGCCATGTTCCATGTCACCATTGCTGAGGCTGCTGTTCCAAGCTGTGGTGGCAAGGTTGCTGGTGCTAGTCGTTGCGGTACCCCCAGAACCTGCTGGTGGACACCAGAGGTGAAAGGGGCCGTCAAGCTGAAGAAGGAGACCTACGGGGTATGGCTGGCTTGTGGGACTCCTGAGGCGGCAGACAGCTACTGGCAGATCAACAGCTATGCGGTTACCAGATATTGGGGACAGCGCCATTGGAGTGGCAGGGGTGGTGGTTCGTCTTTTTAAGAAGGGGGACCAGAAGGTGTGTTCAAACTACAGGGGGATCACACTCGTCAGCCTCCCTGGGAAGATTCACTCCATGGTCCTGGAGAAGCTTTTAGTCGAACCTCATTTTCAAGAGGAACAATGCAGTTTTTTTCCTAGCTGTGGAACCCTGGACCAGCTCTATACCGTTGCGAGGGTACTGGAGTGGGCATGAGAGTTTGCCCAACTAGTCTACATGTGTCTTGTGGATCTGAAGAAGGCTTGTGACCATGTCCCTCAAGGTGTCCTGCTGGGGTTGCTTTGAGAGTATGGGATAGATGACCTGTTGTTACAGGGCATTTCACCTCTGTATTGTTGAAGCCAGGTTTGCATTTCGGTCATAAAGTCAGACTCAATCCCAGTTAGGGTGGGATTCCGCCAGGGCTGCCCTTACTGGAAAACTCACCAGTTCTGTTAATAATTTTTATGGACAGAATTTCAAGGCGCAGCCAAGTGGCAGAGGGAGTCAAGTTTGATGGCCTCTGGATTCCCTCTTTTTGCAGATGATGTGGTCATGTTGGCCTCATCGAACAGTGACCTCCAGCTCATGCTTGGACGGTTTGCAGTTAAGTGTGAAGCGAAGGGGATGAGGATCAGCACCTATAAAACTAAGACCATGGTTGTCAGCTGGAAATGGGTGGATTGCCCACTCCGGGTTGGGGAAGAGTTGCTACCCCAAGTCGAGGAGTTCACGTATCTCAGGGTCTTGCTCACGAGTGAGCGGAACATGCAGTGTGAGATTGACAAATTGGGGCGGTGTCGACAGTGATGCTGATGCCTCCCTGGGGAGGCATCGCCATCGATGGACAAGCCCATCTGGGAGGAGACCCTAGAGTAGACCCAAGACACGCTGGAGAGATTATATCTCTCGGCTGGTTTGGGAATGTCTTGGTGTCCCCCCAGATGAGTTGGTGAAAGTTGGAAGGGAAAGGAGCATCTGGATCACCCTTTTCAGACTGTTTCCCCCGTGACCCAAACCCCGATAAGCGGCAGAAAAAAAGTTGAGACAAGACAACTGTGTTTACCTGTGATTTCATATCAATAAGGCTGGTGTAAAAAGGGTCCATTTTGTTCACTGACAGAACACTGTAAGGCTGTGGGGGCAGCTACAGATTCAGCTGATCATTGTAGGTCACAATCATTATTTTAAAAATCATAATTTTAGCAGGTATACCATGTCACAGCTCATTTTTGACCACTGGGGACTTTTTTTTTTAAACCTTCCCTTCACCTGTTATTCAAATAACTCTCCACACAGCTGTGGACTGTGCTGTAATGAGAGACACATGGTTTAATATTGGTTGTGTTAGTGTGAGGTGACAGCAGCTGCACACACTGAGCTGTTATCCGCATTCACATGACAAGAGTCAAACTTAGACTTGGAGTCTGTAGTCTTCCTAACAGCCCTAGTAGCTGATACAGTATTTACAGTTGCACTGAGGTGTTTCTAAATGTAAATGCAAGTGTGCTGACATACTCACACTGACAATGCTGACATGCTGCTGTTCATCATGCTGATCCATTCAATAACAAATTTTTTTCTGGGAATAAACTGCTGGACTTACTCCACTATATGATAGCAAAAAGTAATTTTGCTTAATGGAGCTTTGAGTACTGTATATTTCCAGAATTTTATAACTGCAAAAGGTCCAACCATCTTCATCTATTTTAACACAAAGCTGAGGATTAATGCACAGTGTGTGTGTGTGTGTGTGTGCTGTAAATTACATAAAAACCAGCACATCAAATCTCTGCCATCTTTTTACGTACACTTATACCTTATGCAGTTATGTGCTTACCTTGGCAAAGCTGCACCTTGGTGCCACAGGAAGGTAGTGGAGTGGAAGTAATTGTTATGTGCAACGCATGCAACATTGAAAATGAATGAAATGCAAGCTGGTAGAATCACCAAATAATGTATTGATCCAACTGAGCATCTTAATTGCAAAAGAAGCAATCTAGTCCTTTTTAGACTAGCTCAACAGACAGTGACCACTAACATGTGACTTAGTGTTACATGTAGACAAAACATCTACTTGTTCTTAGATCTGTGGAAAATGAGTTATAGAAGTTAGAGACCTGTGTGGATAAGGACATGGGCCAGACCCAATGAGCCACATAAAACCACTCCTCTTAAAACAAATCAAAAGCTGAAAGCAGTCTGAACATGGCCCAGAGGCTGATTAAAACAGCAATTACAGTATTTCCATGTTGGAAAATGCAGCACGAGCTGGTGCTGGCCTACCAACTGTCAAAAACCTATCACAAACTGGTCGAACTGGTTATGAGCTACCAAGACCTACCAGCTGATGCTAGATTTTCCAGTAAGGTTGACAAGGAATATTAACTAAAAGGACATTATTGCAGCTTGAACTAACTTTCAAGCTTCTGTCAATGACACAAGACCAATAAACCAGAGACACAGACAATACTGTTGCTTTGACCAGTATTTAAACATATTGCATAATTAGTAAAAAAAAGAAAGAAAGAAAGAAAGAAAAAAGATATAAATAAAGAAAAAGAAAACGAAAACAAAACAACCTGGCTTTTGTGTGACTCCCCATACCATCGAAGTCATGCTGGACAGTCTGTTACATTGCCACAGGACAACGGTGGTGTTTGGTTAACTGTAGACACAAAATCTGCATTGTTACATTTCTAATGATGAAGGGTATGTTTGGTTTCAAATAAGATGATAGACAAACTCTTCTGGGTGTTTTCTGGGTGAAAGTCCTGCATATTACCTTCCACTCAACCGTGACCTCCACCACTCTCAGGACTGTGATTTATGTTTCCACGTCATTGGAAACTAACAACTTCACATTACTTCTACATTAAATCCTTGTGTGTGACTCCCTTATGCTAAAGGGTCTATTTTCTGTGACTGGATGTGTCAAAGTCCATTAGTCAGTTGTGTTTTGTCTTGTCCGTTTTGTATTTCCTGTTTTATTTTGGTAGTGTCTTGGTCGCATTCCTGTCAAGTGTTTCCCTTCTTTGTGTCTCACACACCTATGTCTTTTTTGTCATTAGTCCTTGTGTAAATAAGCTGTGCCCCGCCCTCATGTGCCAGATCATCTTGTTCCGTTTGTGACAGTATTCCAGAAATTTTTCTCGTGTTTACTCAGTCCCTAATATTTGACCCTGCTTGTATTTATTGACCAGAGTTATTTGATGATTTGGATACCTTCACCTGTTCTGACTGCCTATCTGTGTACTGACCCAGTTTTCGTATTAAAACGTTATTGACTTTTCCAGCGCCTGAGTCTGCTTTCTTTAATCTGAGTCTGATCTTGATAGGATAGGATGTGCCGTACGTGATGAGCTTATTCTGAGACCAGGCTGAAAATACACAGGTTGTCATGAGTTTGGGAGCTCCCAGTGCTCTGTCTGCTCTGGGCTCCTCCCCCCGTGTTTCTTTTTCTTCCTCTTAGGAGCAGTTCATTGAGTGGTAGCTGCAGCAGGTAACACACCTGACATCAGTCATCAGTCACAGTATTTAAACCCAGTATTTCAGTCATCTATTTGGTACTCGTTGCTTTGGTCTGCTTTCCGAGAATTACACTCCGCATCGCTTTTGCAACTCTTTGTGTTTTTACCAGCTGCTTTTACTCAACTCAATCTCCTCTGCTTTGAGGAACACCTGCTGACCTGCACTGCAAGCTGCCATTCGCTCTGGACCTGCTCCCTCAGAGACACCTCAACTCCTCACTTTCTCACAATAAAAACCTCTGCACCAAAGTCTGTGTCTTGCGTTGTGGGTCCTTCTATCATTACAACACAGATAAAAGCTGTAAAAGTTGGAGGTATAAAAATCCCAGACCAGGATATGCTGTTTGTTTCAAGATTATGCTAAAATTAATACTGTGTTGTTCAAAAGTTCCAACACGTCCTTGAATAGTGTGCTCAGAAATGGTCATTCATCATTCTACTCGGTGACACTCAATGTCACTATGCACACCCAGCCTCAAAAAGAATTATAAGTTTGAATGAGAGGCAGGTAAGTAGATTTTCCAGGCAGGTGAGCTGCAACTAAAGCTTCATGATCTCACATCACTGAGAGGGACACTGGCCTTCACTTCCCAAATGAGCCCTCTAACCTCACACTGTCAAAATGAGTGATATACCTCCTTATCGCTGATCTCACTCAAGGTAAGGTGTCAAATGACAGCACCTTATGTGTCTTGCCTTTATTTATTTCAAAATTGCACCATGGTTTCCTCTAGATTATTTTACGTTTTTATAAAAAGTCATCCAATTTTTCAATCTGAAACCTTTCCCCATCAAAATCATAGTTTCCTCACCCGACTTTTTAAGTCATGCTTGGCTTCGATTTATGAGCCGCCGTTTCTGACCTGGTAAGTGACCCCACACTGTAAACACATACCAATGGAGCCAACACTTTTATTTAGCAGATAAATCATTGCTTACCAAATGCTGCCGGTGTGCAAGGTCAAAGATGTTGTAACGGGTGTGAGAGCGGACCCAAGAACAGCGCAAACCTAGACCGGCACAGTTCAGAACTTTATTTACAATGTTCACGAGTCCAAACAAATGACAATCAGGAAGCCTGGTCAGCGAGCACAGTCTAAGTTCAGAATGGGGCAGGAGTCTCCGGAGAGGGAGTCCAGACAGGCTGCAGGCAGACAGGGAGCGGGCAGATGGAAAGTCCAAAGACAGAAGGCAGGTCAGGTTACCGGGGCAGAGACGAGGAGACGTGGTCAGGGGTAGAAGGCAGGTCAGGTACCAGGAGATCTGTCCCGAACAGAGTGCTGGAAAGTAGTGCATGATGACGAAAATCTGTATGAGACAAAAGCTTGCGTCCATTTATGTAAAAGAGGTGCACATGGAGCAGGTCTTTTCTGACTTTATACAACATCAAACAAAGAAAACTATATTTCAATGTAATGTCTAATATTTTAGCAGTTTGCCACAGCACGGAATGCATTGACAACAAAGTGTCTTTCATTAACATTGAAAAACTAACAATGCCCCTTTTCAAATTGATTGGGCATATTTTGGGTGCGCCTTGAGTGACGGGAGTTGAGAAAGGTAGGAAAAAACACTTGGAACAATTAGAACTTTAAATTCACATTTTGAGTGTAGTTAGCAGAAGAAAAGGTATTCTATTTCTGTATTTCTGACTTATCCAACACCTTTGCATTGAATAGGCTAGACTGTCTTAGCAACTGAACTCCATACTGAAGTTATTTTTTTTTTTCTTGTTTTAGAACCTGAAAGACTGGGAAAATGTTGTTTAGGTTGAAAAATACCAGATTTTTCTTTTAAACAGCACTCCCGGGACTGTACTTTAGCATACAGTAATTACAGTCATGGTCACATTTCTAGCAGCACAAAACTAGATTCTCATAGTGGAAACAGTAATCAAACAGGCAATTCATTAATAAATGCTAATATGCTTGGTTAAGCCTCTGAAAAGTCAAATGTTGCAGGTATGTGACAGGACATGAGTTAAGAAAATCACATGTAATAGCAACTACAGCCTCCATTTCCTTGTCTGAGTCACCAGACAGGGCAGGCAACATATTGATTTAGTGCTCTGCTCGATGTTTGCATTGGATATAAATACAGATGTATACTGATGACCATTGTACATTATGGATACTGTGCGGAGAGGGGCCTAACCTTGGACAGGTATCCGTTTATTACGGGGCCAACATATAACAGGCAGACGATTTCAACTCAATAATCTGCCATGTTTAGACTTTGAGAGGAACCATGCAGCTGCCCCTTTTCCTTGTCGCATTGATATGAGAAAGATGCAACAGTGGATGAACAAGTAGGCACTGCCGACATCAGATCTATATTCTCAGAATCTTACTCTCTAGTGTCTTTTTGGATGGAAGAAAGCATCTTTACTGCCCATGACTATTACACAAGTCAGAGCGTGCTGTACACTGGAGCATCGTGGTGCTGGGTGGCTGAATGTACTTATTCTGACACTGGCACAAATAAGTTATCGTCACCCACATAATAACACAATGTACATACATACCAGAGTTTCACATAGTTTACAGGTGGGCACTCCACTGAATTCACACCCATGTGAAATCTGAACTCCAAGATATGATTAATTATTAACTCCTCTACATCAAATACCACAAATCAAATTAGATGTGCAGCCAGCTCGTCTAATTCTTCATGGGTGGCGGTTTAAGAGGGGATCACCAGGGATGCTAATTTGATTTGTCTGACCAATCACCCAATAGGGCAGCTTATCCATGACCTCTGAAACTGTGAGTTTTCCAGTTGGCTGATCAGGGCAAGAACCTTCACTTGACCCCCTCAGCCTGTATGGTAATGTCCTTTACTCGGGGGGAGGGTCACTGATCAAGGAAAAAATGTCGGGCCTGAGCTCAAGGCCAGTAGTCGCTCTGTATCCTGTCGGGTCCAAAATATAATGGATGTCCGCAGCAACAGAAATCAAATGAAAGAATTTTTGCTTTAAAAGAAAAAAAAACCAAAACATAAATAATGAGTATGTGGAAATTGTATTTTGTATGCTTTAGTGCCCCCAAACATTCTGAATTTGTTTGTCATTATTCCCAGATTCTCTAAAAATATTGTCAGATGTGATTAACTACAAACAAAATTCAGTGATGTCTTAATAATGTTACAGTATATGATGTACATGCAGACATTGTTTGCACGAGTGTTAAAACAAATGTCAAGCTAATGTAACCCGAGTCATAGTCAATATGCTGCTAACACCTGCCACTAACATGCCAAACCTCTGTCAGAGTGGAGTGACTTGTGAGATGGCAATTTTTCCCAACAACCTAAAATGAAGCAAGTGCAACAGCACAAGACACTCCCAGCCAATTCTTGCCTTGAAGTCAATATGCATATTCGCACATTTGTTGCTGCATGACCAAAGTTTGCACGCACTCACAACAGTAGCATGCCAAGAGCAACTCCCTATTATGAGCCAGTTTGCCATTAAAAAGAGTGTGAAGGTAAAATAGTTTAATAAAGTTGAGTGGGCCCCAGATGATAGACATTAATGCCTAGTCCAAGCTATTTTGTGGTACTCAGATGGTGATTAAACCTATGACTTTAAAGACATCCCCCGAATCTGACTGTGGCACCAGCTCTAGGTTGATGTTTTTAGGCTCGATATTGAATATCTTGAGAGCTTTTAGATGGATTGCAATGGAATTTGGTACAACATACATACAGTTTTCAGCTGATATATCAACGGTAGCTTCTCTCTATCTTGACATGCAAATGAGCCAGAGGACAAGGATGCCAGGTATCATCGATAATAGCAGGTAGACAGTAAAGGGGATTTCCTGGTCAGACTCCAAAGCCCTATGAAAGCATGCAGGGCTTAACATGGAAGCGCTGCGATCAGAAGACTGGAGCTCAATTAGCTACTGTTGTGGGTGGGGGCTGAGGGAGAGCAGAGGTCCAAATCCTCTCTTACAGACCCAGCTGAGGGGATTAAGAATGGTTCCTGTCCCGTGGCTGACCTCCTCAAAGCCTACGCAGATGTCCTGATTCCCCCACCACCCCATCTACTACACACAGACACACGCTTAAATACCTCCTCAAACTCTCTTTTGACCCCACAATCAAAACAAAGCACTCGGGTGACATTTCTTATCACAAGAGCACTCCCTGACTCTTTTGAATTGGTATCTGCTGTATCTCATCTCCTGTGCAGTTCATATCTCTCTTGCCTCTGGTCCTGAGAGGGCTCACATTTGGTATCGGCTGTCGTCTGACATCATGGCATGCATGGCCACATGGTCACTCTCCATATTCTGCTTTGGTTCCAGTGCATTTTCAAAAAGAAACCAAAGTCAAGAGTCCTCTGCAAAGACATGGATCGTGAGATTGTGAATCACACATCTCAATAAAAATAGGAAATAAACACTCTATGCTGAGTTCCTCTGAGGAATGTAAAGGTCCGAAAAGGATGTGACCTTTTTTAGAGTTGTAAGGAATGTCTTGGTCAAAATAATAGCCAGCAATCCACTTAATTTAAGGCTGGGAGGGGCAGGATGGACAATGACTGGATTAAATCACTCTAGGAAGCAAACCCAACATTACTTTCAATCAGCAAAGACCCTCACAAATCTGAGAATAATCCAAATGTGAGATTATCTGTTAAAATCATTATTTTTTTTCTGTGTTAGTGCCTCCCTTGGTGGGCTGAGGCTTCTTCTTTTCGCAAAAAGATATTTGAGCTGAAAGATGAAACCATACAAGATCATTTTTTATTTCCAAAATCAATAGATTACTGTGACAATTCAGAGAATAAACAGACCATTTGATAATCAGGATGAGCCTCTATCCCCCAGTTCAAAAATGACAGCAGCATGAAGTGAAATTTACCAATGCTGAAATAAATCATGAAACAAAATGTTAAAAGACGGTATCAGATGTACTGTATTTGTTCATTGATGCCACATTTTTATTGTTGTATACCTTCAAATAAAATAAGTACATCATTTATTTCTTTTCCAAGAGTACATGAGTCCAAGAATAGGAGTGTTGCTAAAGTTGCAGAAAACATTCAAATATTGTCCAAAAAAAAAACGCTTTATGAGGCCCACAAACTGGTCATACTTTAGTCTTTATTAAGGGCGCTTGGGTTTAAATCAGATTTAAACCAGATGCTGTACCAAAATCATCATCCGCTCTTTCAAGTTTGCGTTTAGTCATTTTCAGCTTGCATGAGATCTGTTTGAATAGTGAGAGATGGCCTAAATGTTAGCACGCAGCAGCTTCAAATGTTTTATGAATATTTATAGTTTTTCATAAAAATATTTGCTTAATGTTGGATAAACCGTATTTTGTTTAGGGTGACCAGTTATATCCAGTCAACTGACACCTGAACTGCCAATCAGAAACCAGTATCTTGGCTGTGTTGTCATTGTATCAACTCCGGTTTCTAGTGCACTAAAAAAGCTGAAAGCAGAATAAACACAATGTCAAACCTAAGTGTAACATTTACTCGAGCTATACCTGCACCAAACAAAAAAATGCAGTTCTCTATTCAAGTTCAAGTTCTACAGGAAATGAAATTCTTTTTTTTTTTTTTTTTTTTCATTATAACTCAGATATTTGCTAGTTTCCAAAATAAGACTGCACACATACTGTGACACTGTAAAATGACTTTGACATGGCGTGTAGTATTTTCTATAGTCTCTTGTAGAAAAAGGTCCATGTTCTGGAGTAAGACAGACAGACATTATGTTTTGGTGGGGGTTTGGATAAAGTGGCAGATCCGGGAATTTTGATTTAAGGGGACTGTTGAGCCCTGATGGAGAAGTATGTGCTCTGGCTGAGTGCTATTCGACTTAGAGTGGGTGTATTTTCCAGAAGATGGAAGGAAATGTCAAGTCATCAGCACCTTATTCCTCGCCCCCACAATAGTTAAGACGAATTATGGGCACCACTTTCTGTCAATGAGCAAGACCTGGCTTTTTCTATGGTAATGGTACAGTGGAAGTAGTATATTGTGCTATTTTTATTAACTTCTTAATGCGTTTTGTAATAAGAGTTAGATGGAACCCAATGATGAATTTGGAGGTGTTTCCTGTGTTGGCGTTGTTTTTTTTGTTTTTTGTTTTTTTTTTTATAAAATGAGCACACATACACCTTTTACTTTTTTCAGACATGTTTTGATTCCTCATCTGTAGGTAGATAATGGAAACTGTACCATTGGCCCCAAGATCATTTTCCTTTTTGCGGGGGGGGTTGCATATTAACACTGTTTTTGAAAGTACAAATTTACCATAACGTCATCTGGCTGCTAGCAACAGGTATCAAAGCCCCGCCCATTAAGAACATTATAAAAAAAGCCAGTTAGTTAAATATGTTAAATACGCTGCTAAAATGGAATCAAATTATATTAGAAAGGGCTGCTGTTACCTACCAGTCACCATAATTACCAGCTACTGATAATTAGAAATAACACCCATAATTATTTCTACAGTAAAGCTTCTGAAAATAAGGGAGATACTAAACACACTAAAACATAAAATTGATTTATTTTTTTCAGAACGTTTTGAATCAATACAGAATCATAAAAGAGAGGAACCAAGATTATTCATTCATACATCTCAAATTGTCCCCTGAGCTGTGGCGAAATAGGCAGATGGAGCTGAATAATAATAATAAGTTTTTGTTGTTTCCATGTAGTCATAAGGTTTTGAGATGTAGCACAGTGCCTGCCTGTTCTTTGAAACATCCCTTCCATCCTATCAGCCATCAGCCTCTCATTTCTCCTACTCCATCTGTCCATCTTCAATTTCCACTGTCACTTCTACATTCATCGCCTCCGCCGTTCCATCTCTCCCTCCCTTCCCTCATTACCCCCCACCTCAGCACATGGCTGTCAGAGTTTTAGGGATCCAGTGAGCTGTGAAATCGCACAAATTGCTGTTGCTTTGCGTCTGGCCCAGCAACAGAGGGGGGAGAGACAGAGAAAGAGAAAAAAAAGAGATTTTATGCTTCAACACTTCTGAACCTGAATCGCCCCTCTCCCTCACTGCCCCTTCCTCCCGTTATTCACTCAGACATGGACAAGCACACGCACAGCTGCAAGACTGCTACCCACCACAACACGAATACCTCCCCCCACCAGCACACACACACACACATCTTCACCACCAGCTCCAAACATGTGACCGCACACCACCGCTATCACCACCCTAACACTAAAGACACCTCAACCACTTTGCTTCAGTGTGCGGGTCACTTCACAGAACAACTTGACGAGAGCCTGCAGTCCTCGAGAGGGATACAAACCCCTTCTCAACCTGAGGAGAGCTATTTCTGCCACCTATATTACACGGAGCAATGCCCAAGTCACTGCACACCCGTTGCCCCAGGAACACCCTCAGAGATGTGACAAAAACTGGCAAAAGGTCACAAACATACGTGTAAATGTTTCGTTTGTGTCCTCCTGTTTTACAGATGCTAACAAGCACATGAAGAGTAGTATATTTATGGCATATTTATTACTCTATACCGTAATAAATTGGTGTCACACTTCAAGGTAGCTCCTATTTGTGTTCAATGCATAAATACAAAGACAAATACCACATTGCAAAGATTTGACATTGTTTTGACAAATGGAATCTACTTAACTGAAGAACTAGTGAGGAGCTCCAAACACCAAGAACTTTTGTTTTTACTTATTAAATCTCGTAGGTACTTTTGCACTGCACTGTGATCCCCAGCTCACTTGATGTGCTATGTACTGAGTCACTGGTACAAAGGAAGCACTGATACACGTACTAGTAGATGGCTTTACTGGATATCCTGAAAAACTATCCATAGTGCCATCCAGTGGAGGAAAACATCTACTGGTCCAGGCGGATTTTTGAATAAGTAAGGTGTGATTGCTACAGTACACTGGATACATTATGTTATCATTTAATTCAGTTTTTAAAAAATCCTCTAAAAACTTATTGTACATAAATGTTTGGGCTTTATTTAGCTTTTAGTGTTCCAAACTTGAAATTGTGATTTAGTGCATAACCACTATAGAAGTATGCTAAATGAGCAGCAAGATGTGCAGACTGAAGGCGTCATCATCAGCGGCTGGCAAAGGACCTACAACAATGTGTATTCAAGGTCAAAAAGTACCAGCTGGCTTTGACTATCACTTTTCATTTACAGAGAAATGTTTTTTTTTATTTTATTTCTATTACACTTCACACATTTCTGAAATGTATCCTCTGGTATGGGTGTATTTTCTCAAGGGCCATGCTTCCATTAGAAAGTCAATATACCCAGTATGTGTCACTTTTGTTTGAATTCAGACTCTTTACTAAATCAAAAAAAGTTGTTTCTACTCCAACCGTGCGGCTCTACCACTGGTGCATTTTAGCCAGTGTAAATTTTGCCGCATGTTTAACATAAGCTGTGTGGTTATGCCTGACAAGCCTGAGATTGATTTGCCCTGACGTGATCACACAGCAGAGTGCTGCCGTGGTCCAGCAAACAGAAAACAGCTGACACTGAGGGGCTGTTGACAAAGATATGGGTTTTACGGGAAACCTTAATTAGTGTTGCGTTTTGGCTGTTCCCTTACACACTGACTGCATTTAGGGTGCCTGAAAACTTTTTAAACCAGGTTCCTTGAGTGAAAGCTACCCCCCTACTGTCGCTGTGTAAACTGACAATATGTGTGCAGCCCCTTTCACGCGTGTGTTACCACAGACAAACCATGATTATTCACATTGCAGAAGGCTGCCAGGTAGCTGATTACCAACAGCATGTGGTGTGTAGCTGCACCACGTTAACGCCAGTAGAGGGCACCAAACACCACAAAGTGATAGTAGAATAAATCATGTTTTTCTGTATGGGACTACTTAAACTTGTGTTGAACAATTGTCTTCTACTTTGTTTATGTAATAGCACCATCCACTTAAACAAACAAAAACCAGCATTAGATGCATGTTAAGTCATTTTTGCAGATCTGTGCACACACAGATCATTTTCACGCTGTTATGCCATTATTTTCTAAACCTGGGCTAGAACTTGACAAATGTCACAAATGTGTACAGCTACACAAAAGGGAGGTTTCTTTTTAAATGCTTTGTGTTAACTATAACGTTATTGGCTTCTCAAGGTGAGGCCTGTTCACAGGAGTGGATTTAAAGTTAGAACCAGTTGGAAAATGAAATGATGGTTTTACTCATCTCTGTGGCTTCTTTACAACAAAGATACAGGATGAACTAAGTCAACCACGAGAAAGCGAAAGAAACAAAACGTGATGGACTTCCCTATTGAGGTGCCATGCATGCCTTTAATAGTACAGTACTTCTGTTTCTCTGAAACTCTTTCTCTCTCTTTTTGTGTGTGAGTGTGGGGACTGTTTTCTGTTTTCAAATCCCAAAAGA
>KV751342.1:543456-559415 GCA_001698575.1 Mola mola | reverse complement strand
CAAAATACACAAACAAGGTTTTTTGTCTTTTTAACCTAATTTTGGGTCATCAAAGATGATATCTGATGTGCTCAACAGCTGGACTGTGAGTCATATAGTGTCATACAAGACATGCTCTGCTGGAAGCTACAGAAAAACCCCTGAGAAGCTGATCTGAAGGCGTGTAATTAGGGTCTTTTTTAAAAAGGCATCAAAAGGTATTTATATCTGGTGTCAGTGTTAAGATGCAACGCTGAAACTTCTGTTGGTCATGTTTTGAGCAAATGTTAACAAAATGAGCAAGGAGGTGTTTTTTATTACTTGAATACACTGTGTGACAGCAAAAACACAAATTACTGCATATGGGGAAGGAAAGGATGTTCAGTTTAAATATCGCGGTATATTCCTTCAACGGAAAACTTAAATCTTGTTGTTCTTGTTTTGTTTTTTTTTCTTGGTATCACAAGTATAAAGACTAAATCATTTTAAGGACATCATTTCCGTCTCCTAGTAGCTACTGCATATTCATAGCAACAGTGTGGATGTTGTGGGGAGGCACCCCACAGAGTGTCTCGGTGTCTCTGAAACCACATCCTTCATCACGCCACCCATGACGACGCCACCGCTGTGTCAAACCAGAGAACTATTCCACTAAGCTTTCTCGCAGAGTGCTTCGGGGTCGGCTCGCTGTGGCAGATTTTTATGCTTTAAAGAAAGGTAAGGGAAAACAACAGAAGATGACGACTGAAAATGTTCTTAAGAGATAAAATAAACTTAATTAGCATTGAATAAATAAATCTAATTGAATCAAATGCTAATGTTTTTCAAGCCTGTTTTCTGTTGGATAACTAACCTCTCCTAATTTAGTCAGAAGTCCCACTTTTTTAGTCTTTTTTTATGCTAAAACAGATGTATTTAATATGTGAATATGTCCGTGTTTAGTTTCAGCCGCTGGATTTGCTCCTGTCTAACCAGTGGGTTGCCCCATGGCTCTTAAACCTGGGTTCTTACTGTTATTATGGCTCTCCGCTTTGTGTTTTCATGGAGGTAAGTTGGTTTACCCAATCAGTATGTTTTTTCTTGTATAGACATAAATTGAATGCTTGAAGAGGGTAAAAAAAAAATTTAAAATCATTCCCCACTGAAGCATTTCATGCTTGTGTTTGTTTTGATGATGCAGTGGTAGAATAAGTAATGATTTTTTATTATTGTTTTTTAACTGACGACATTTTTCTTTTTTCTTTTTTGCAACAGTCATGTCCTTTTGCAATGTCACCTGCTCAACCGACTACAATATTTCACTGAACTGTTCCTGTTCTGGTTCTGTACTGACACATTCTGTCTTCATCCATGTCCGCTGCAGGTACACGTTGTTATTAATGCTGTTAATGAATGTTTTGTTGCGTTTTATCATCATTTCTCCGCTTGCTTTAATTCAAATGCTCTGGACCACCCAGCTGGGTCATTTTAAATACTGTGCCAGTAACATTATTAATATTAGCATAACTTTGATAGCGAAGACTGTGTTTTTATCAATCAATTTAGCAAATAATCAATAGATTAAATTACAGTAAAGACAAACACTATGTGCAGCGAGCTGATGTATTGGTTGCAAACTGCACATCAACACATCAACAAGAAACATTACTGCAAGACATTTACGAATCAGAAAATAAGTATTCATAAATAAGACAAAAGGGAACATTTTCTATGCTTTGCTTTTGTCTCTCCGCTGTCTTTTTAATGCAGATTGTAGCTTCTTATGTCTCTTAATTCTGTTGGTTGTAAAACAATATCAGAGCACCCATCGTTGCTGTTTTTGTTTAATTGTTGTAGCGATGGCGAATTTGAGGCTGTTGATGCTTGTGAAGTCAAACCGCCTCAGTCCTGGTGCATGATGTACCCAGCAGTGCTTTCTGATGTTGCATCCATTGGAACCACGTGCACTGGGAAAGCGACTCAACAAGGTGACCAAGTAATAGAGAATGTCAGCGAGTCATCAAGCTGGGAACTGAGTGATGTGGGTAAGTTGAACTGGTTATGATGATAGGCTATATTTAGATATATGTCATTTCTGCTAAAAGGTTAAGATGATAACCAAGAAAATTAAAAAAAACAAACAAATGTCACAGCACCTACATCACTTGTGTCATCAAAATATGCTATGTATGAGAGGAAAAGAGCTTTCATTTTTACACATTCCGATGCCGTTTGTTGAGTACAACAACCCCTCCCCAAAGTCTTCTTTAAACGTTTCTGTTTTGTTCAGAAAACCTTGACAAGAGTGACAGGAATAATGCTGGCGTCTTTGTCAACTTAGCCTTTATTGTTCTTTTCCAGCCTGTCATCAGTTTTACTATATAGATTAAGCCAAAAGCTAAAGATGATGTTGTTCCCCATCCCCCTTGACAGTGAAACCTCCTCCTCCTTCTGATGTTCAAGTGAAGGACACTGATGGATTCTACAACATCACTTGGAACCACAACAACTTAATAGACTGTCTCACTTTCACGGTGCGCATAAGAGAAAGCAAAGACTTCTCAAAGGTAATCTTCGAGCTAAAAAGACACAGTGAACTACCCCCGAGTGCTCCAGAGCTAATCTGCACTGTCCTTCCCTTCTGACAGGATCCCATTCTTTCATTTTCATTGGAAGAAAAAAAGCACTTCCTGTTAAACCACATGAAGCTGCAACCACACGTCAACTATACCGTGGATGTGATGGCCAGAATGTGTCCTGAGAATCTCTACTTGGGCCCATGGAGCGAGTGGAGTTCCTCTGCACAGTGGAGGACAACAGGGCCTTCTGAGATTAAAGGTAGAGGAGTACTGTAGCTTCCAGACTGGAGCCCGGGTGTAATCAACATCAGTTGTCTCAGATCCTTTATCAGTGATTCCTGTTGTTGTGTTTCATGTCATAATTTATTCTTTAAATCTCATTCACAGGACTTAATTTGAGATTTTTTTACGGCTCCTCGTTCATTATCATCTTTGTTCTTCTGATGTTCCTGGCTTTAAAACCGTAAGTACAGTAATAGAATTTCAAATCATTCAGATCCTATAATAAACAACTAAAATGTCTTTTAATGAAGGATTTTCAGCGTTGACATAAACATTAAGACTATTAATTTAAATTTTTTTTTTAAACTAGAGATCTTTGAAGTTCAATGATGACAACTAACTTTTAATGAAACTTACAAACACTTGACCAAATGTTATAATTGCAGAAATTAAATTAAAGGTCAAAATTGCCTCTGGATGCACATATTACTTGATCAGAATTTATTTACCATGTAAACAACTATGCAAATCGAAAGCATCTTAAGGCAAAAGGTCGGGGTGTCTTTGTCTTCCAGTAAATGATTAACAAAGGTTCTCACTGCTTCGATCTACACTTTCCTGGCATCACCTCCCACATTTCAAGAAACCACCACTGTGCTCTATGTGCTATATGCAGCAAGGCATTGCACTGAAATGGCTAGCAGACATAGGAAGTCATGCAGAGCTCACAGACTAGAGAACACCTCACTTATTAACACTGCATAGTTACAAGCAACCAGTCTGTAAATTTGATTAGCACATATATTTGTTTCTGTTCAATACACAGTGGCATCTTTGTGAGCTATTATTTTAATTTTGGCTTTGGTTGAAAACATCTCTTACATTAGATCCTTGCAATGGTTAGGTCAATCATTTGTAGAATATGTGGTTTGCATGAGTTACCAGTATGCAAAGTACACTGACTGCGACTATATTTGTGTTACAGTGTAAGCGTTTCCCAATATTTTCTCCACTTCTTCTGTATCAGTGAAATTAGAAATAATAGGAGGATTTATTATGTGGCTAGAAGAGAAAGAACATGATTATCCTACCATCCAAAGTATCTTTATCAGTGAAGCAAACACAATAGAAAACACAATAAAAAAAATAAGCATGACATACAACATCAATCATCATCAACATGGGAGACAAGTATCATTTTGTGTAAGTAAAATCTCCTTGTGAGGTTATTTAAACAATGTTTGTTTATTATATTTATTGTACATGTTGAAAAGGGTCTCTTACATATCTTTTTGTTCACCCACTATTATATTGAGACCCAAAAACTTGTTAAGTTTCATCAGTAGACAGAACTTCAGACTGGATGGGTTTTAGCTAGTTGTACCTAATGAATAATAATACACATCGAAGCCCTTTCGTATTGTCAGCATTACGACTTATGAGTTAGAACGCCTCTCACTTTGGTCACAACTTTGCCACTGCACACGTCATGTTGTGTCTGAAAATGAAATCACCTCATCAAAAGTGACACAGACACAGCACAGATGAATTGTATTCGTCATGTTGTTTATTTATTCAGATTTTCTCATTAGTCTCTGTCTGCATTCTTTTTTTGAGATGGCTTCATATTTTCTTTCAGGTATTTGGCAAAAAAGATCCAGATGATTACATACATCCCTAAGGCCGATGAGTTTTTCAAGCCCCTCTACCAAAACTATGGCGGGAACTTCAAGGTAAAAAAAAAGCAAAATACACTCAACTCTTTCGAATTGGTGTGTAATTTCAAAATTGGCCCAGCAGATGTTGCCCAAGAGGGGACTTTCAGCACATCTGGACCCCGCTGGTTGGGACTGTCCCTTGCTTTCACACTTAAGGGCCTTCACCTTGTGAATGACTAAGTGTGCAGGGGCTTCAAGAGCTTTGTTTTTCATCTATCTGACATGCTGTAGGTAGATATTTGTGTAAACCTGTTCCACTGCGGTGGAAAACACCCCTTGTTTCACATCTTTTATTCGTCATTGTGCCAGGTTAAAAATGGCCTGTTGTGCATTCGATAAGGGCACAAGGTGAGAATTATGTGGTTTGTTTTGTACTATCTTACTTTTTCTAGGATTACCTTTTCCATCGTCTTCGTATATTTTCCCCTAATGTAAATTCTTCCACTTGCCTTTTTGACACACACACCGACTGACTAAGCCATTGGTTGAATGGTGGTGTGTATAATGTATGAATGTAGGGTTTGGATGTATAATTTTTCAATTTAAAAAAAGATCTTGATATTAAACATGGTCACAATTGCGTCTAGATCGGTAGTTGCTGTACTGAGTGGACTTAGTTCAGTCGACCAATTAGCTTGAGATCTCCCTGACCTGTGTTGGCCAGCAGAGAGCGCTACTGCAAGGTTTAACAAACAACACACTTTAAGACTTAAAATAGAGACAGAGATAACTTTATTAATCCCCGAAGGGAAATTAATCTGTCACTGCAGCAATATTGTTCTGGTACAGGACCAATGGACACTATATTTAAGGTATAGTCCACTTAAGCAGTGGACAGGTAACGTGTTTTTATGTGTGTTTTCTTCACAACACTAAACGTGCTATCTACAATAAAAGGGGAACACATTATGCATGGTGTAATTTAAAACTACTTTTATCCCATAAGATGCAAGACAAGTTTGTCTACTAGCATAAAATATGCAAACCGTGTTAAAAAATTGAATTAGCTCATTTAGGAGTAAAAGATGTTCAATCAATCTACAGTCAAGTTCAGTTTAGATGGAAAATACAATGCTGCCAAGACTTTTACACATCATCTCTATTTTCACTTGACCCCTTTTTTGTTATGACAAACTAAGAGCAGTCAGTTAGTCCAAAATACTTTCAAGTATCCACAAGGCAACTGACAATATATGTGACATTATTTTGTAATGATTAAAGTTCATGCAAGTTTTTATTGTGGTTATTACACTTTCAATTTCATCAAACTTTTGATTATTCATTCCTTTAGTATATCCTTTTAAGAGCTATAGACTCAGATTATGAAAAATAGTATATCTATTTAAGGTATTTTTTAACCTAAGCCTCTCTCTCTCTCTCTCTCTCTCTCTCGCTCTCTCTCTCTCTTGTTTTAATCGGTGTGGAGTTTAATCACAGGAACTGAATTGCTAAAATAACAAAATTCAGCAAAAATCCGACAAATATAGTTTGGTTGAAAAATGTCGTTTGGAGATATCTAAGACATTTTTTCTAGTGGTAGGTCCGGGGCCTAATTTAAGCACTTGTTGCTTTTTGAAGAGATTTGATCATCTGTATTTTTTTTTTTTAATCACATCTTTAAAATCACTGACAGGCTGAATTTTCTAAAATCAGACATTTAGTCTGTTTTGTTGCACTACCCCATCCTTGTGGTGCAGACTGCCTGCACATTCTCAGCAGATATGAGTCGAGCCAGTGATGCACATGAGCTGTGTACTTCAGGATGTGGTGGCCTGTGTCAACAGACTGATTCATGCTTATCTATCTGGGCATCGCTTTGCTTAATGGAAGCTGCAGAGGCTTTACCGTTCAGCAGCATATGGGTTGTTTTTTTAACCACCAACAAAGTGCAATAAAGTGAAACTCACAATTGCAGTAATATTTAGAGATAGAAGACTGTATGTAGAAGTCTGTATGTTAAAATTGAAAAGCCAGCTGCCTCTTTGCTTGGCTTAAAGATTGAACACTGGGTAAAATGGCTGGCCTCTTCAATGACCAAGAACTTAGCACTATTAAATCAGGTTAATATCAGGTCATTGCATGTCCTAGTTAATCCACACTTGAAGCAAAGCGTGAAAATGTTTTATTACTCTAAGTTCATGCTTGAACTAATTCTTGACGGACCCAGGAACCAGATTAAGAGCTGGCTGCTGCTTCAATCTTAATCAAAATGAAAGTTTTCCCTTTGCTTTGTTGTAGGAGTGGGTGAAGCCTGTATTCAGCGAGTACGATCACTTAAGGGTCAGCTCACAACTTCCAATCAATATCGAGAAGCAGCATGATGTACTCCAATGGAACAATGAGAAACAAGTCTACATGGAGAGCACTGAGATGAACGAAAATGGTCAATTCCTTCACATGCTCCAGCCCCACAGCAACTCACTGCTGTTCTTTCAGAACGGCGGACGTTCGCAGGGCACCAGTCACTCCACGGGACACATATCCATCCACACTGTAACCCTCTCTGGAGAAGACGGGTTTGAGGAGGAAGTCGACTCACAGAGCTCAGTTAACGCCCTCAGAAGTTACCAAGAAGCAGAAAGCTTTGGTTTATTTGGAGAGGGCAACAACGAACAAGTTGGCTATGAGGAGCCGCAGGCTGCCAGTGTGAACAGAGGAGGAGTATTACTACATCAACAAAGCCCAGAATCTAGTAACTCCTTTGTGGAGGATATACACTTTTTACCACATATCCAGTTTATTGAACATGAGAGGGTATCCCTTGACTCATTAAACGAGCATTCAGAAGATGGCTACCCTCATGTGGACTTTGACACGTTTGACAGTGGCTTTGGAGAGTGCAGCAGCCCGGGAGCCTCTGACTCAAACAGAGCAGAGCAGACAGTTTCAGACTCATTTCCTGAGCCCAAAAGCTTGAATTCTAACTACGTCAAGCAGTGGACGGTGTGTAACACTGTTCAAGAAATCTAAGATGGTCATTCATTTACTGTCACAATTATAGTTAGGAGAGCTGTGGACATGTATGTGAAAGATTGTTTAGAAAATAGAATTTGAGTAAGATCAACATGTAATTAACTCCTCATATAATCCTGTATATTGTTGTTATATATACTGTACATATAGTTAGATTTTGAAATCTTTTGTTACAATGTTATGTGCTTTTGACAGATATGAGAGTGGAGTATGCCAACATAATACTTGCAGCCTCCCTCCAGTCAAATACTCACTGCTGAAAGTAAATTTAAATTTTCTCTGTACTCATTTAGAATCAGATTTTGGGAGGCAGGCGTGCAATCATTTTTTGTGACATTGCAAATAGTTTGGAAGACAATACTCAGCCGACACAATGCCATGATGTGGAAACTCAAAGCGTCCGGAGTACACAGAGACTTTAGTTTACACTAAAAGAGGACACATACTGTGTCAAGCGATCAAATTTGTAAGATGTAAATGTTAACATAATTGTGTATTCATATTCAGTGCAACACTTAGTAATTCACAATTTAAAGACAGAAAATGTATTAATAGATCATTAGGACACAGAATCTATGCATTTTTCAATGTGACAGAGCACATAATGGGATCACAATTTTGCATGTTGCCTCTATTAAACTGCTGGAGGATATGATATGTTTTATATGATGATAATCATCACTGATGTTTTTTATTACTGGATACAGACCTTTGTTTGCTATGGCCGTGCACTCTCTGTAAACATGTACAGTTGCACGAGCAAGCATTCTGCCTTATCATGATGTCTGATAATGTTGGCTTCCTTTGAATATGAAGTTTCTTCAATAACCACAGAAAGCGTCCGGCCTGCTTTTGTGCAATATTGACAAAAAATAGCAAACTTTGAGGAAATTTTTATCTCTTTTAAACACAAGAGTTTCTGTGGCCTTGTTCTATTGACGTACAGAAATGTGCAGGACAATGTGCAGTTTTGACACTCTTCCTTGACCTCACAGGGTATTTTTTTTTTTTTATCTTTAACCAAATGGTATATTTCACATTTATATAGTTACTGTGCATACACAGCTATGGAAGTGCACTTTATGTTATCATACACCATATTATAGAATATTATAAATCCTGAAATTACAGCAGAATATTTATATCAGCATTGTAGAGTTTGAAGTCCATTTTTGGTGAACAAAGTTGACTGATGACCTCTACTAACAATTTGTTTAACAGTGAATATTTTTCCAGGTCCAGTTGCCCTTAATTTTCCTTGAGTATTCAATGCATTTGTCTGTTTGTTTACCTGCACCTTTGGTCTCTTATACTTAAATAAAGTCTGTACTCATAAAATGTGCAGTCTCACTTATGCTGAGTTTAAATTGTGTTTTACGTCGACGTACCTGAAAGTTGTTCACCATATAGCTGCTGTCTATGAAATAAGTGATGTGCAGGAAAGTGACATGGCAAAAAATTAATAGATAAGTGAATACAAAGTGCTTCATGGGAGACATAGTGGCTCACTCTATGGTTTAATAAATGTTAGAATTATGTCAGTCGTGTGATTAAGCACTTCAGAGACGCAAGAGCTCAGTCGTATTTTATTTTGCCTTGGGAGCACAACAAAGGCATGTACCCAAAGTCAGGATAAAACCTGGCATCGGCAGTGGATTCTTTGTTCTGCCCCATATTTTAGTTGCATCCTACAAAGTTCAAGACCAATTCAAAGCTGTGGTCACTTTATCTTGTTTCTTCAACCATTCCTGAATGGTATTTCTGGTCTGTAGGGGCAGTGGGGTCCTGCCACCGGGACTGTCATTGAGGTAGCGTACCTCATCTTCAAAATTGTTTAGGTGTCTGGTCAAAGTAACAAATTTGCCTCCTCTACCTAAACTGTGTCATTGCTGTTTGGTTTTTATGTTGAGGTATACATAAAAACCATACATGAGGTATATCTAGAAGTGAATACAAAGTCTTCAATGCAAAAACTATTCTCTCACTCTATACACATTATACAGTGTGTGTTAACATGATGTAAATCATGTGATAAGTACTTCACTGACGCAAGCACTCAACCGAGCTGAAAACATCAAATGGGGAAATAATTGTTTCCCTGGTCCTAAAAACTAAATCAAGAGAATGTACCCAAAAAAAAAAAAAAAAAAAGGGAAAAAAAAAAAAAAAAAAAAACAACCAAGGTGACACATAAAAGGTTTGACTTCCTGTGATGCAGCTATAAGTTAAAGATCAGACCCTTGTGTCATTCACTACCTGAGGCATCAACAGCAACAGAACATCCTCTGAGGTAAGACCACGTTTCCATTCACTACGCATCACAGCATGAATGGCAACTGCTGATTTTCTATTCTAGTCTATTCTACTGTCTATTTCAAAATAAAGTGAAGTGAGTTACAGCCTAATATATATGGTACAGAAAGTCTTATGAGTGATGCTGTAAACGGATGAAATGTTTTGTATTACAGAGGTACTAAATATAAGACATTCAAGAAAAAGACTATAACATAAAATGTTGTAGCTTCAGATATATAGTGAAATCCAGATTGGGATGTTCATATCCATGAAGCGATGAAGTATCCGTGGCTCCTGTTTGTGTGTTGTTGCTCCAGCATCCTCACAGTGACCGGCTGCATCAGGGGTATGGCTCTCATTATCAAACACAACTTTTTCTCTCTCTGAAACGATTCTGTACAAAATGCTTTAATAAGGCACACTTTGCCATATCTTATCGCTTGGTCTTCATATGATCACATTTTGGCTTTTTTACAGTTAATGGTTCACAGATGACTTTATTATCATACATTCAACTTACCAACCACAGTAGGAGTTTCAAGGGAAATCACAGAAATGTCAAGTAGCAATTCATGTCATCATGCTATGATATCTCTCATCTCGAGGTATCTGTAATCACTTGAGTAATATTCTAAGTAGTTCCAGGGAGGAAAGTACATTTAAATAAATATTAAACTTAATTATAAAGGCTTCCGATCAATATTTTCAGCTTCTGTAATTGTATACATCTCTGAAAGGAACTGTGGAATTTTAATGGACCATATTTTACTAAGCTTTGATTGCTGGTTTCTTTACAAAGTGAAGAATTAGTTTGCTCAAGAATTTAAATTCAGTGATAATTGCAACATCTCGATGCTGATGAAAAGGCCTCTCTTAAACAAGTGATTGTTTAACACCTGTTTTAAAACATTATGAAAAAGCTGAGAAAAACCTCAACTGTTCCATTGTCCGTGGAAACCAAGGGACTGGAAAATGATTTAAGGGGAGATTATAAACATCTTTAAATAAGCTTAAATTTCCAAATCATTAGAAGCTTTAGTATGAAGGAATGGATATAACACCTTTTCAAATCAATTCATCAATTCTGGTTTCAGTTTGACCAGACAAACTGTATGGAGCCATTTCGTATTCTTTAAGGGCTCCTGTTTTGTTTTTTTAAACAAACACCTTACTTAAGTTGATTAGGAGAAAGCTGCGATGCTGATGAATGTAACGAAGCATCAAAATGTTTTGTGTACAAAGAAACGTCACATAACTCTCCATCTGCACAGGGGGAAGGGTAGATTATTCCTTTAAGTGATGGAGGAATTAATGAAAACATGAAATTTTTGTTAATACTAGTGTACTATTGGTTTGTACATTTTTAAGGTATATCAGAACCCATGAGGGTTCTGATATACCTTATCGGAGACATTGAACCCCCCTCCTAACCCCGGAGGGGAGAGGAGAGTTGGGTACCCGGAGGATGCGCGTGTTTGCTGCGGTGTGACACCAACCACCGCCCCGCGCCGCTTAAGGTTCCGAGCGTGGTGGGTTCTAGTTCAGTTTCAAAAGAGACAATACTCATCTAACCTCTTATATTTAATTTAGAATAAATGGTACAACCCCAGAATGGTAAAATTATCAATGTCTTGTAAAATGACAAGACTTGTTTTAAAAGTGCTGCGTGTAGAATTCAAGAATATCTACTTGCAAACAAGTAATGTAATCTTCTGAACTGCGTTAACATTAGTGTGGAATCACCTTCAGCCAAAAGCCATAGTGTATGTGATGATGTGATGACCCTGCGCCAGGCGTTCGGTTTCTAGGTTGAGAAACTCTAGTCTACATTAGTGAAGTGTATATCAATAGTACAAACTAATTCCAACTCACATGCAGCATTTATGATTCAGTAATTATATAGCATTCTCAATTACTTTTAACAATTTAACAATCATCTTCACTTAACTATGGCATCTGAATACTTCTTCGACCACAGGTTTCTCAGTATTTGAGTATATGAGCATAAATGGTTTCGTGCGCATATATGCAGCAGCATGCAATCACGTGACCTCAATACATTTTGTGTGATTTGTTTGCAATATTACAATACATTGTGTCTAAATTGTGTCCATATGATCGTCATCTTTGCTTCTGTTTCTCGTAGTCCATGGATATTCATGTTTGACTGCCTTCTGGGACACAATAACTTGTGTGTTTAACATCCCTGATAATCCTGCAGAACACTCCATCTATAGTGTGAAATTCTCATACTGGTAATTGCATTTACATCAATAAAAGAAAAATGTTTTATCTTCCTTACATAGTGTCCTCGACTTTATGTTTGTGCTGCAGATGCGCCTTAATGTTCTGGTATTGTTTTTTGTTTGCTCCTTTAGGGACACACACTTTTCCTGTCCACTTATAATGATGAATCACAGCTACAACTGTGTTTGTAAAGACACAATGTCAGAGATCTTACCTGAAACCCGCTTTACCATAGAAATTTGTTATGACACGGTCTGTGATCCTGTATCAAAGACATTTTACCCATTCCTAAATAGTAAGTATGAATTGATTATCATTCTTTGTTTGTGAGGGTCTGTTTGATTTTCATGCGTTGACATGTTTGTGTCTGTGCACGTGAGTTTACATGAAATTGCATCTATATAATGGCACTATATTTGAGGAAAAAAATGTATCTCCAAAGTACGTTGTCTTTATTGTGTATGAGAAGCACTTAACAGCAAACTTTAACTAGTAATTTCAATACTGTACTGTGCGTAATTTTACATGGATATGTAGGTAGAGGCTGATAAATGTTTGTCCTCAGTTCAGCTGACAAGTCCACATCAAGCTGAGGTCCTAGAAACACCACAGACTGTCAACATTTCTTGGAAAAGTGGATATGAAGACCATAGGATCCTCACCAATATCCTTGACTACGAACTTTTACTTCAAACATTTCAAAGAAAAGAAAACAAAGTAACATCGGCATCATAAAGTCATAGTTGAACAACATTTTTCTTTCATAAAAATAATATATAACAATGATATATATATATTTTTCTAATTTACCTTTCCTCAGACTCTTCACACCAATTCACATGAGACATCTGTATCATTTCTAAGATCAAATCTTATGCAAGACGCTACATATTGTGTTAAAGTAAGATCTAAATCTGATAATCAACAATATAATGCAACGTGGAGTGAATGGAGTCCATCAACATGCTGGAAAAATGAAGCAGGAGAAGGTAAAGAACCACTTTTCTTCAATGAAAAACTTCATGGCGCTGTGAAATAGGCAGGTAAATGTCGTGATATGTAGTATTATGTAAAAAAAGAGAAAGCGTATATTGCATGAATGACTGGTCTCCCGCAGACCTTTAACAAGTTATTTCCCTTTTCTTTCTTATCTACATCTTCATAGAATTACCCTGATGATTATCAGTCATCCAATGTTATTACTGTCAACTCAGCTGTATGACTCACCAATTCTATATTTCATAACAATTCCTTAGAACAAAGTGGTCTTTCAGCCATTTTGGCCAAATCTCTGGGCCCAGTATTTGTGGCTGTTGGAGTCCTGCTGCTTGTATTACTGTACAATACTGTACCAAGGTATTTCATCTGCACTTTGCATAGTAATGTTGGCCAAACAATAAATTTAAGATCACAACGAGTAAAAGTAAAATTTTCTTTAATTGTTTCAACATTTCATGATTGGTATGACAGAATGAAGATAACAACTCTGTTCCACATACCATCGCCAGCCCCTTTCTTCCAACCTCTTTTTCAAAATCATGAAGGCAATCTCAAGGTGAGGTGATGGTGTCTTTTAGTACAGACTTACTGTCTTATTTTTGTAAACTGAACTAACTCTGCTTTTTTTTTTTTTTAAAGTGTGTTATTTGTTCGAGTACATGAACTATCCTGTAATGCATGTGTATGCAATGATGGTGAAAAACTGCCAAACTACTTTGCAAATCTGCTTTTTGTATCCTCTCAAACCATGTATGACTGTGAATTTAATTTATCTGTAAGTTATTAATACACTTCTCAAAACACACATTCATCCTTTAATGACAAGTCAGCCTAAATTAGTGATATTTTCTTGTATTTTCTTGTCTTGCTGGCTAAAAATGTGCCAAACCATTTGTGCTGCAACACACTAACAGAAAGCACAAACCTGAATAATATCCAAAAGTAGACTTTCTATGTCCTTTTTGGGAGAACCAAGCTCCCATTAGATGTTAACACCATGCACATAATCAAACATTAGACTGAGTTAATGAATAGTTTAAACATTTTAAAAATATTACACATGTAGAGATTTTATCAAAGCTGATGTGTCTCAATGCTGCTTAATTTACAGGAATGGCTTTCACCTCAAGGTACATTCACCATGACATACAAAACTGAGGAAATCAAGACATCTGATGCTGTGATTGTTGTGCCGAAACCCATTACAAAGGAACCAACAGAGAACCTGGACCTCCACAATGCTTCAGTAGTCACAGGATTAGAATTTGTTCAGTGTCACACCTCCTACGTTGGTTTACCTGGGATACATGAGGCCTCCCCACCTTTACCCATGGTTTGTCCAGGGAACACATCTTACACTCAGTTCCCTTGCTCTGTCTGGGGGCCTAGCTTTGGAAAGGAAGAAGAAAAAGAGGAAGTCTCCCCTCCACCTTTTTTAAACATCAGCCATGCAGACTCGGGCTGCAGCTGTGAGGACCTAACCCAAAGCCCTGAATGCTGTTTAACTAACAGCCCTGTGGATGAAAAATCTCCACCACGAATTTGTAAGGATTACTGCATTCTCAATAAAGTAGCAGAAGGTTTTGCTCCTGTTTTAGTGTCCAAAGGGGGCAGCCTAAATGTTTCATCTTATTCCCTGCAAGAGGATTAGTGCTTAAAAAAATGATCTGCTTGATTTTTTTAGTTAACATGCACAAGGCTGATAACACTTGCATAGCTGTATAATGCAGTGAAGGAAATGCTTGCATGCTCAAATACACACTTTAGTAGTTCTCCCCTGGGTGATAAATTAATAGCACAGGTAAAGTAAGATTAAATTGGCTTGATTTGCTTGTATGATGTCCTAGCTTGCACTGTTCGTTTAGCCCTTGCAAGTTTTGCATGGTTTCCTGCCTTGGAATTCCCAAATCCATAAGCCATCTGAATGTACCTGATTTGCTCTCTTTTTGTGAAATAAACAAACAATATACTGTATGATGTATAGTACAGTAGCTTCTGCCTTGCATGCAATATGTTGCACTTTTGCAATGCTGACTATATGGGATGACGTAAAAGTGCATGATTTTCACATCAGCTCTCAATAAATTGCTTAAAAATTAATCTGATGTTTTATTTTGTGTTGCATACTTTAATTTCACCTTTAATTGAGGAATATTTGGAACTATTTAGAGATAATTCTGTCCTTATCAATATAAAAATGACTGATAGGCCAATAGAAGATATTTACCAATGATGATATAAAAATAAATTTCAGCAATAATCAACTTTTAGAATGAATAAAACATGTAATAAATGCTCAGACAGCATTTGTTGCCTCCTCCTTATGTAACGTACATGTTACATCTGCCCATACAAGCTTCGTCTGGCCAAACAAACAATTTCGCACACATTTCTTCTTCTGTTTTATTTAGAAGCTGACAAGCAGAGTTTTGGAGCATTACTGCCAGCTTCTAATAAGATTAGATAGGATTTATTAATTCCACATCAGGGAGATTCCATATTACTGCAACTCTAGTTTACAGGAATAGAAAAAAAAAAAAAAAAGAATAAAAATTATGATATACTGTATGTACAGTATTACTTTTCAGGAAGTATTGAGTACAGATAAATACTGTACATATATATCAAGATGTATTTTATATATCCTGAGAGCAAATGGGAGAGATGCTGTGTGATCAGAGCACAGTTCCCAAGAGCAGGAGGTTACATGATGCACTTACAGTATGCAGTATGCCAGCTTTGGGGATGAAGGACCTGCAGAAGCTCTTTTTCTTTCACTGTTTGTGCACCAGCTGTTGCTAAAAGAGCTACCTAAAGCCACCACAGTGTCATACACCAGGGTGAGAGGTGTTTTCCATGATTGATGTCAGCTTGGTTAACATCCACCCAGCACCTCAACAAAACTCACGAGGGCAGTCCAGGACAGAGCTAGCCCTCTTTAACACATTCATCCATGCAGAGAGGTGAC
>KV751342.1:517204-541739 GCA_001698575.1 Mola mola | reverse complement strand
ACAGTCAGCCACAGTCTTTTCCTTTCCCCAACATGCCCAGATCGAGAAGGTTTTATAGTGTGGCAAAGAGACACCTGTGGGTGTCGCTTAGCGATAAACTTTGAATTGAAAGTGTGTGAGGGGAAGTTGATGGACCAGCAGGAGCGTCATCATAGTGCAGAGTATTGGTAAAAAAGGAAAAAATTTGGTTGAATGAGCTACAACTGATGAAAAACATCTCACTCTCTTAAATGTCAAACTAGCAGAATACAAATGGGGTGGTTGCAGTAAAAAGGAGCAGCTATAAATGCCATGATGATGTGGTCAGTGTACTTATCTAAAATCAGCTGAAAAAATAAATGAACTAGGAACTAGGAGGGACTCAGCATAGTTGTGAATCCTATACAAAATCATGTTTAAAACTGTGAAGTGTATTCCCAGCCCCTGTCCAGTGCAGTTGACAGACAAGGTCAATAGTCTGCAAATGGTTGATGTGGGATGGTCTGGTCAGGGTGTTTTTTAAGAAGCTCTTCAGTCACCTGATAGCATATGAAAACCTTACTTTTCCCTCTTGTTATTCTTATTGGAAATTATTTTACTTAAAATATCCATCTTTGTGGCAGCCATTGGATCAAACTTGAGTGGAAATATTTGCCAACCATATGGGAGAAAGTGGAGGGACGTTTTGTGCCTCTTCTGTTTTGGTCTATTTTGACATTTTTTGAAATACATTAGTTATGTTATAAGGTTGTAATTCATCTTCTGGTCGAGGCCTATTGTAGCTATTGGTCATAACATAGCAATCCCTGATACTGTGTTGGCTTGGTAGATGTATTTTTTTATTATTTATTAACAAATACTTTAAGCAAATGTTACAATCTCAAAAAATAATGCGCTGTGAAATTTCTGTGGTCAATATGGGCTGCCAGGTGAGTAAATAGGGACACATATAGTTTAGTTAGCTTAGCTGCTTATGGATATAGCACACAACCACAGTGGGCTGGGGGCTCCTATAAGCATAGCTTTAGAAACAGTCAGTAAAGTGACATGAGATTTAAAATGATGGCCTCTGCTGCCTATATTTGAACAGCTGTCTGCACTATAAATATGGGCAGACTGATACTCAGATACTGACAAGCTAATCATTTTGTATCACTTCTGTTTAAAAAACTATTGTTGCTGAAGTTAATCCTAACATAAAGTTAATGTATCAGAAAGCTACCTCTTGACAGTGCAAATGTGAGTTTTATTGTGTTCTTGTTTTGTTTTGTTTCATTGATATTTATGTTATATTTCTGAATTATTTTATCTTTATTTAAGCATAAGCATAGTATTGATGCATAATGCTTTGTACTATTTTTTTTTTTTTTTATCGTGGCCATATACCCATCTCAAACAATATCAGTATTGGTACGAAAAGTTTGGTATCGCCCGTCCCATGTGTGAGAAATAGTTGAGTAGCCACTAGGTGTCACTGTGGCAAACAAAGAAACATCCGGTTTTCCTCAGTCAAAGAAGAAGACGAGTCCGGAAGAGAGACGCATCTCTGTGTTGTTGGATACGAACATACCTAACGGTGCTGTGTTTGCGTTTGTTTTTGCTCAAATGCCAGAAAAAAGCCTTTTATTTGTGTGTTAAATGTGACAGCTGCGTTCTGACGTCACTAACCGAGCGGCCAGTGTCAAAGTGTGCCTCGCTGTCTGTAGCCTAGTTTCCTTGTAGTAAACATAACCAGACCCTTCCCACATAACAGCTTTTTAAACCTCTAAACAAGATGAATTTGGTCACAAACAGAACTCTGCACCCACACCTGCGCGACGAGGAAGCTCTCGTGGTGGAAAACGCCATTCGGTTGGCGATAGACTCGATAGTAAACGTGCTGTATGGTGTCAACAGTGCCAGGACTAGCGAGTACCAGCGGATGGTTGGCGACAGAGACAGAGAGATCCAGCGGCTGGAGTGCAGGCTGAAGGAGCTGGAGCACAACTTGCAGGCGCCGCGCCATCACGGATGCACCTGCGGGTGGTTTGAAAAAGCTTCCAGCATCCGCATCGACGCGCGGACCTGCACTGAGCCACATGAGGCAGGGCAGAGCGAGTTGGACCCAAGCTACACTGATGCCGAGATGACCGCAGTGCCGCCGGAATGTGAAATGAATGTTCCGTGTAAGTAAACACGAGTATAAAGAATATTAGAGCGAGGATGCACTATTTGCTTTGTCATTTTTTATTTTTTTTTCTAATTTCAATTGTTCAGATTTTTTGGGATAATCAACTTAGTTAGTTGTAAATTTTAACAAAGGTTTGATTGCTTAGTTGCTTCCAACCAGGGGACCCAGTGCACACAGTGAGCTTACTGTAATGACATGTTTGTGTACATTCTCAGTCATCCAGGTTGAAGTAGTCTTAAGTGCTTCAGTTGAAGGCATCTGGAATTCTTTTTCGTTTTGAAGACTTTTCATAATTTCTACACACAACTGTAAATACAAAAAACATGACACTTGAGAAATGTTGCCAAGTGTTCAGAGACAGATGTCGTTGATAAATAGGCTCGAAAGACATTTCACCTCTCATCCGAAAAGCTCCTTCAGTTCAGAACTGAAGAAGCCTTTTGGATCACTGAGAGGTGAAACGTAATTAATGTTTGCTGGTAACGAAAACCATAAAAAAGTCTGGATGCCTTCAACCGAAACATTGCAAAATACTGTAATGGTATGTCTTTCTAGCCTATTTGTCAACGATATCTGTCTCTGAAGCCCTTTCAACATTTCTCAAGTGTCATGTTCTTTGCATTTACAGTTGTGTATCAAAATTTGTCCATCCCTTGACAAAGACCATATTTTAATGATTTTTGTAATTGAAAAGATTCAAACACAGTCTCTTAATTTTTGTATTTGGGATTTCCTCCCATTCTTCCTTGCAAAAGATCTTCCACTAAATACCAGCAAATTCTGGATGCAAACATCGCACTCTATAGGAAAAGTTGAAGCTTAAAAGAGGAGGATGGATTCTACAACAGAATAAAGATCCCAAGCATACTTCAAAATCCACCATGGACTACCTTAAGAGATGCAGGCTGAAGGTTTTTTGAATGGCCCTCCCAGTCCCCAGATGTAAACATCATTTAAAATCTGTGGGTAAATCTTAAAAGAGCCATGCATTCAAGACAGCCCAAGAATATTGCAGAACTAGAGGTGTTTATCAAGGAATTATGGGAGAAAATCCCAAATACAAGAATTAAAAGACTTTTAAGTGGCTATGAATAGAACCTGCAAGCTGTGATATATGCCAAGCGAGGTCTTAGCAACCACTAAGAGTAAGACCCTACAGTAAGAGTGTGTAAGGGCCCAAACTTTTGCACATGCCAGAACTGTGTTTATTTTAGGTTAAATTTTAATACTATGCATTAATGTTTGCTGGTAATATTGTCCCTTTTTTCCATATCTTGCAAAGACTGTGTTTGCATCTTTTGAATTAAAAAAGTAATCATTAGATTATGCTGTTTGTCAAGTGATGGTCACATTTTTTTGTGCTGTATTTGCATAAACATATGTTTAAATGAATATTCTAATATATTTTTAGTTCAGAATCCTGTGCAATAAATGTTATCTGGAGGTTTTATCCTGATAACTAACACCAAGTCATGATGCTGGGAGAAGGGGGTGGGGGTTGTTGAGTACAGACAGTATACCCACTACAATAATCTGGACTACATCACTCTCCAGTATTGGGTTTGCTAGGATTCTTTAGCTTGATCAGGCTATACAATGGCACCCAGACATGAACAGTTAATTGCGAAAAGAGGCCCTGTTTTCTGATGTTTACTGTCATGATTGTAGTGCTGTATGTGTGTTTGCTTGAGCCGTCCCACTCCTCCCTTTCCAGCTTCCGCCCTCGCCACTGCATCCAATTGAATGCAGGGGCCAATCATGGTCTTCGTTCACTTAAGCGGCAAGGAGAGTGGCTTTTTGCCCCTTGCACACCAGTTCCCTTCTAAACATACTCTTTTATTTAATTCATCAGTTCTTCTTTATAAAAATGAGTCAGGTTAATATCTTGATTAAAGTTTTTCTAATCCCCTAGTTTTGCTGACGTTTCATATTTGGGTGTTTGCCTGGGATTTGAACCCTAGACCTGTCACACACCAAGCAAGAGGTGGCCATAACATTTACGAAAGTCTGATAAATTTGTGTAGATTTATTCCAAAGTATTTATTCCATGATTTGTGTTATCTGCTAGAGAAACAAACATGACTTTAGTTGATCTACTGTATGTGATTTTTTTTTTTTGTTTTTTGTAAACATTGGAAAAGAGGGCCCCTTCAGCGAGTGACTGGTAGTGTGTGGGGTGCACCATCAGGTCTAGAAGCACAGAATTGTTTTGTATTCTATAGCTTTATTGAGCTAAACAGCTAGCGACCAAACTCCATATTGCAGTAATTGTCAAAACAGGATGCATTATTTCAATTTTGGAGCCTGAAACACCAGGGCTTGCATTAAAAAAATACTTTATCCATTATCCTTTAATAATTAAATGACTGTTGAGGGTTTGTGGAGTATACTTTTGACTGTTATTTATATTAAATAAATTAATGTAAATCCACCACTAATGCTTTGTGAACATTTGGTTACATTCATTTATTAGTATGTATTTATCACAGTCAGGGATCAAATTAGCCATGTGTCTGTGCACGTGTGGTTATGCATTTTGAAGTTATGTTTTGCTAATTTTCCCAGTGTCCCTTTTTGCAAGACCCTCCTCACACCTCTCTTCCCAAAGCCATGAGTCTTCCCTTCCATTGTCCCCAAATCGGATTGGTCTGGACCAGAGCGGCACCCCGCACTCCTCAGAATCCTCAAGTGGATCAGAGACAACTAGGAATCTGCCCACGTCTCCCAGCTTCCCTGTTGTCAAAGAGGAGCCTTGTGATATGTCCACAGTCTTTATCAAGTGGGAAATGAGTGAAGAGGGATTGGGGGAGCATCAGGAGAGTGCAGATGCTCCATCTCAGGACAAAGAGAGCCCCGGTGAAAAAAGTATGTATACTATGCGGTCATATTTCTAATATTCATGATAAGATTGTATGACATTTTAATGCTACCCAAAATGTGTTATAGTCTTTTATCACAACTCAGTATATACTGTACATAAACGGGTTAAAGGGCTAATTGTAGTCTGTTTCCCTAGACTGTGACACATACCATAGAACTGAAAACCCACCTTTAATCTTGGCTATGAAGTGCTTAGAACAGTCACTTACATCTCATCCATTGTGATGCGATAATTGCTACTGTCACCTTTGGTCTTGCCTAAATTCACAGTGGATTTATTTACCACACATCTTGCTGCAACACTGTCAACAGGGAGAAATGATTTGTCTGCAACCTTTTTTGATTTTCCATAAAAATTTGGAAGGGTGTAAAGCCGGGAAACCTTTGCTAAAGCAATTCTTAATACAGTCACTTATGACACAACAATAATGATTATGAACTTCCTTACCTGGACATCGTTCTATTAGGGCTAGTACACACCAACCCGATGTCAAGAACTAGCCATGACAGACAGACCTCTTGTTGTGTTGCCATGTGTTGCAGACATCAGGGCGACACACCACAATGACACCAGCATAATTCTAGCTAGTACGTACGTTTTGCACCTGTTTTCTAGTCTGTACACGTCAGGGAAACCAGAAGATGTGCAGGCTTGATGTCTATCAGCCTTTAGAGGGTCAAGGATGAGTTCCTCAAAACATTTACTCACATTTCTGCTCAAGGTTGCATTTAAACTGGGTCTTTTTTTGCATATTATCAACACAGAGAAACCATTGTAAAGTTGCTATTACTGTAAATAGTAGCTTTCTGACTATTCTGTATATAAATTTTTGACATTAAAGTGTAACTTCCAGTCTCTTTATGTAATTTATTGTTGAATATGGCCCGTTGGAGCACATAATAGCTACGGTTCCACCAAGCGTAATGATTCTGTTTGGTACGATATATTTGTGAACAGGTAAGCTCATTACAGGCAGGTGTTTCCACTGGTGACCATACCATTACCTGGTGGGCAGAGTAGCCTGACTGGACTAGCTCTGTAGGTAGCATGACATCATAGAAACACGACTCAGTGTATCCCTCTAATAAAGTCAATGACCAAACAGTAACAACAAAGGAAACATTGGAGGACATTCAGCATTTAATGTTTCTTTTCAGCATATGGCTGTTTATCACAGAAAGTAGATAGGCACTGTTTGAGAAAAGGCTGGATGCAGCTAGAGAAAGACGGCCTAAACATTGTAACTAAGTGATGATTGTGTCTACCAATCAGCAGACTACAGTGGGTCTAGCCCCCACTTTGCTGTACAGGATAGGTCTGGTCGGTACCCCAAGTGAAGAGTGCTAAAACTAGTACAGTACTATTTAAAGGTACAATTCACAGCTTTTGACAATTCACAGCTTGTTGTCACAGCTTTTGACAACAAAAAATAGACCAAACTGAACTGGACTGTACTGCTTGGTGGAAACAGGTCTTATGGCGTAAACCACAAAGTCAAACCCTATGTAATTCTGTCAGCTGTTGGCAGGTCTCTTTACACAAAACACACTGAATGGTTGACCAGTATATCTGCAAAGTCACATGGAATTCAAATTTGTTAGTCATTTTGAGTGTTTTTTGCTTTACTTTGAAGGTCATTAAAGCTCTTTTTGTTTTAAAGTTCAAAGTTCTAACAGGATGACAACAGATCATGTACACAATCTGATCGACATCTTTTGGATTTTATATCCCAAAACTCAATTTCTGAAATAGGGTGTTTTTGGCAACAATACAATGTCTGATATTTATTAATGTGTTGTATTTTTTTTTTTTTTTCACAAGTCAAAATCGTTTCGTTTCGTTTTCTGCCACTTATCCGGGGTCCGGGTCGCGGGGGCAACACCCTGAGCAGGGAGATCCAGACGCGCCTCTCCCCGGCCACTTCCACCAAATCAATACTGAAAATCCTGACATCAATTATTTCTATTGTAATGAAGGACAAATGATATGTGCACTCTGGGTATTTCTAGCTTTTGTGGCCCTTCCAAGGGGGTGACTTATCCATGCTTAATACACACACAACAAAGAGGAGGACACAGTTAGACTGACCCTGTAAGCCACGTTGAAGATTACCTCAATGTGTTCAATGCAACGAACACCTGATGTAAACTGACATGAAAAAATAAAAAGCCCAAAGACCAATTCAGGCCAAACTTACAAAATGCTGTCAAATGCTGTCACGAACCTGCCGCTACTAAACTTGAACCTTGAACTAGTGTTGGGGATGATTTTAGCTCTTCTGCTGCAGAGGGGAAGGATAACTCGGACCCCAACTATTTACATGGGTAAAGCCGGTCCAATTTTTTGTAATAATGAAATTAATTATCAAAACATATTATTGTTAAGATATTCCTATGCCTGTGTTTGATCAAAATTGAATTGAATTGTGAGGTTCTTGACAATACCCAGCCATATTCATTGTCAATGTTCCCAAAGGCTTTTCCTCTTTATTGTAGGGGCTTCCCTACTACAGATGTAAAGACGTATGTTTGCATTCGCATTTGCGTTTGCATTGTAATATTTATTTCCCGAAAATGCCACTTCATTCGCTTGCTTCTTTGCACTACCAGTCTTGGCCAATCACATGGAAGGTTGTGGTAACACTGAAGACCCTGTAAGACAAGAGCATATACTTGTGTCACATATGTTCACCATTGTGTGACATTTATAAGTTGTCTTTATTCCTTGTAAGACAAATTATCTACAATGCATGTACAGTGTCTCTCCTTCACCTCCCAGGAAATACCTGACCCACCTCTATCAAACAGTCCACTGGACACAGACAAGAAACTGCTGCTGCTATGACTGATTTGTCCAACAAGGTGACCTCATTTACTGCTATGAGTAAGCAACTGACTACAGTGAACACCAAATTACTCTCTGTGGATGAGAGGATAGATTCTGTGGAAAACAAAGTAAACTACATCAATATGGAGGAATTGAAGACAAAAAGACGGATTCACAGTCCAAAAATTGCGGTAAGAATTAAGAAGTGATGTTTTTCAGTGATTAATGGAGGGACAGAAACAGAAATTCTAGAGAGAAGTCATTACTAACTGCTAAATTCACAAGCAAATCTAATTAAATTGTCAACAGCTGTGGGATTAATGAGAAATTTGCTCAAACAAGGGAGAGATGCAAGTGTTTGAACAGAACAAGTATTGGTTTAAATGTAGATCTGGTAATCTGCTGTAATGAAGTATACTAAACTAATAAAACTAACAGGGTTCAGATACAGTGGGAGAATTACTAGAACCAGTGATTTCCGGTTATCTTGCTGTATTTTTTAGGAAACAGTGCGTGGTCATCACAACTCTGAAACAATTAGCAAAGGCTACAAACCAAAGGCAGGGTCTATTTTTACCAACATGTTCTGGACATTTAGCTGCATGAAAGTAAATGAATATAGTCCCTTATCTATTCCCATTTTTCTTCACAGATTGAGCTTCCCTCACAATGAGGCCGACACTTGGTCAATGCTCTTGCTTCATGTCCGGATTTGATTGTGTTTACAGTTGCTGGAAGCAAGGCAGAGTGTGCTGGCTTCACATGACATGGACTTCTGGAGGGGTACCACAATTGATATGATGTATAATCAAGAGAACGGCACCGTGGAGGGATTTCATGGTTGGATTGTGCCACATCCATTTTTCCGCAGCCAGGAGCTCACCAACATTTGTGCCACTTTTCAGGCAAGAGTGGAAGCTAAACCGAAGTACTCAACCAGGAATCACAGACGTCTGTACACTGGAGAACATTCGGACCAAATGCCACCAACCACATATGACTTAAAGGCAGCAAAGAGACATTTCAAAGAGACATTTCACTCCCTTGGCACACAGGGAGTGACTGTAGTCTAACATTTGCTCCAGACAGTGGCAGGACATTTCATAGGCCTGACCAGTAATTAAGTCACAGTTGTGTGTAGTTGTTTTTGCTATTTATTAATAAAGCTTTCAATTTTATTCAATATGTTTCTCACAAATATTTTCTTTCGGCAATAATGAACATATCATTTATTATCGTGTAGCCCATAAATTAAACTATGTATATACAGTCATTAGCCATAACATTAACATTACCAACAGCTGAAGTAAATAACACGGATGACCTTCCTACCCATGATCCTGGCATTCATGTGGATGCCACTTGACACAAAACATCTGCCCCAAACACCTCTGTAGACCAGGCACACCAGCACACCCTGATGACCCCAACAGGACAAAGTATGTGGCGACACCACAAAAACCGCTCAGAAAGTCTCGATGTGGCCTTAGAATTCTCCAGATCCAAATCCATTTAGGTCCCATTGTGTTCCAGTCACATGACCTCTGATATTTGTTCCTGTTTTGTCTAGCATGTGAAGATTTTTGGTGGCAGACCCTTGGGGCACTTTAAGTAACATGGTGGGACATTCGTGAATCCTAATTTTTCAGGCATGTCCCATGGATGCTAGATGTGGGGAACTTTGTCATGTTCCTTTGGAAGTTGCCAAAGCTTGGGGTGTGCTTGGTCTTCAAGGGTGTTAGGGGCAGATGATTTGTCTCAAGTGGCATCCGCATGAATGCGAGGATGAAGGGCTTCAGAGCAGAACTTTGCACTGTGGCAAGATAATCAATGTTATCCAATTCAGCTTTCAGTGGTGTAAACTTCATGGATAATCAATTTATAATTCTAGACGGGTTAATCTAAATCTGCATGATAATAAGCCAAAGTCATACAAAACCCTGTTTTATGATGGAGAATTAGAGCCACAGTGAGAAAAAAAATTCTGAGACTGTCAGAATAAATTCCTACATTCAGGAGAATAAACTCATATTCTCATATGAGAGTAAATTCATAAATTTAAGAAGAAAAAATCATATGAGAAAAATAAGTTGAAATATTATGAGATTTGAGTTGGAATTTTATGAGAATAAAGTCCATCCGGTATAATAAATTATACCGGACAAAAAGTCGGAATTTTAGTCGGTTACTTTAGAGGACATATATCAGAAGAACAATCCCCTGTGATATATTCAATGTCATGGAGAACTTTGTGAAGTTATGGGTTTCACAAATTTCTTAATTTCCTGGTAATTTCTTAATCTTTTGGCATATCAGCACCACATTATCATCATATATCATCAGTATCCAGACTTTGAAAAGAATTTGCAAGAAGAGACTGTGTTTATTCAGAAGAAAGAACTACATGGACTTTGAGAAAATTGCCTTTTTTTGGAGGACAAAATTCCAGGGACCGAGGTTGTGAGGAATGGAGACGGTCCAAGAGCCTGCCTGTTTTGTTCATTTCTACATAAAATCTTGTAAAGATACAACCTTGTTCTTGTGAAATTGTGTCTTTGTTTTTTGCAAAATTACAACTTTTCTCTTTATTTTTATTTTATTTTGACATTTTCTTGTAGATTTATAGCCTTTTTCGTGTACATTTATGACTTTATTCTCAAAGTCTAGAAAAAAACTTCAGTGTGGTCCTAAAACTCTGTCATACTCTGTCACCCTAAGGTCTTCAAGCCAATTTTCACTACTCAGAGGATAAATGGATGTAATCCATTGAAAAATGCCTTTTGAAGGCTGAAAATGCAGTTTTTCATGCAGTGTTGTCAATGTAAAAATATGTTAGCATTATGGTGAAGTTATGTGATTAATAAAATCTTCATTCCCTCTGATCCCTTTAGAAGATCTGGAGGACGGAGAAAGAGGAATGTTCAGGGAGGTACCTCATACAGTCCCAGACAGACACCATATCACTGAGGGAGCACACCTGAGGTGGGTTATTCATAACGGTCAATTCAAAATTGATGTAGGAATTATGGAAACTAGAAACTTTACAAAGTGCAAAACAATACACATTTCTTTTCTTCAAAATGAGAAAATGAAAATAACTTCTGTCTTAAAGGTATTTTTTGGCAGAACTCGGGACATTGCATGTCCCCTGCTGTCTCAGTCAAAACTGTAAATTAAAAGTCCTTTATACTTCGGAGACAGGTTCAAAAAAATCAAAAGAATGCTGCACATTTCCTTGTGAAAGTGAAGTATTCTATATGTTTAATAGAAATAAATATCAAAACCAAAATCATTAAGTAAGTAATTTAATAAATAATACAAATAAAAGAAATCTCACCAAGTAATCAATCTATGGGGCTGTGGGGCCCATAGAGTGGGGCTGCAGATTTGCTCGTGAGTGTTGTTTGACCTTTTAATAGCAATGTTGCTCAGATGAAGCTAACAAAACATCTTGCTGTGGGATCGTTTAACATGCCGCATCATGCTCATTGTTCTATTCATGTGGATCAATACCTTCTAGGAACATTTTTACACAGTTTTGTCTTGTCAGTTATCATTTCACCATGTCTTTTTCAGTCTTTGGGAAGCCAGAATGTGTCACACCTGCATTCTCAAGTTGTACATCGGGACAAACCGTTGCTATGTTGCTACAGGTGTTTACTTCCTGAGCGCTTAACTCATATAAATTGAGGCACGTGTAAATAGTGTCCGCTCCCCCTGCTGGTAAAAATGTGAATTGATTCATTTAGTATCTGAATTGAAAGGATGAGGGATTCTAAAGTTTTGAATTTTATTCAAATCACATTGACTCATTAAATCCCTTGATGAAAATGAGCCAAATAAATGCACAGGGCCTACAGGCAACTTATCTCATCTTATCTTTAAGAAAAAGTTGACCCAAAATCCCAGCATTTTTGTTTTTGGTGAATAATAAACCAAATTTAGGTAATGTGACAGTGTGTTGAGGTATTGTTTTCCACAGATTAACCATGTTAAATCCACCTGCCTAGTATTGTATAGGTCCCTTTCATACCACCATAAACAGTAATGACCTGTCAGGGAATGAACATGGGACCTCTGAGGGTGTCAAATGGTACCTGGTACTTGGACATTTGCACAGAACCATGATTGGGATCTGAGGAGTTTCAAGGCCAAGTCAAAACCTTGGGCTCTTTGTCACGTTCCTTGTACTTCAAATGGTGGTCTGTAGTCTGTGAGTTTCTCAGATTGCATGGTAATGAGTTGATCATTGTTATTATCTTAACTTCTCAGCAATATTATTGTTATTGCTTATCAGTCTGTTTGGATTGGATTATTTTCATCTTTAACTATTTTTTCCACTAAGTTGCAATCCCTAGACCTCAGTGCTTTTTAAAAAATTATTATTTTGATACTAGATATAACAGTAGTAGTAGTTCGAGGTAGACAAGGAATGAGATGTGAACTGGAACCAAATGTTTGTTGTGTCTGACAAACTGCAAAACACAATGATTTTAAAATTAGGGGCAAAATTTCTTCTTACAACAAGCCAAAACAAGGAGATCAGACTAAATGTATAACCTTACATTCATCTGTGTTTGGAAGAACGATTGTCATTAACAGAATGTTTCATGTTTATTTTAAAAAGCAGAACAAGTAAACACTTGAACATGCCATTAATTCATTACCCAGTAGTGGTGTGATGCACATTCATCAAAATACTGCATTGGATACTGGAAAAAGAGACTTAACAATTTGCTGCTTTGCTATATCTTGCATGAAACAATACTTAACTGCCACACTTTGTAACAACTGTATTCATTTAAAACTGCATAGTTATAATAAACACACTACACCTTTAATACTATTGGGAAAAAAATTAATTGTAAATATTTGTTCGATTGAAACTTTACATTATTTACAATTTTTAATGCCAGTCGCTGGTAACGTGGCATTCCTCGTGATTTTCCCTTTGATACCAGCTATAGAATGAAGATACCTAAACCAAAAATTTGCAGACTCTTACAACATTCATAATTATGATGCAGTTTATAATTACATCTTAATTGTGTTACCCTAAAATGTTACAAAGTCTTAAAAATGCAGTTTTGTATAATTAAGTTTACAGAATTCCTTCATACCAAAATCAATCAGTGTTTTCAGTTTATTGTACCAACTGTTCATATTGAGTGTGTTTGACTCATTATTATTTAATGCTTGTTGGAATCAGGAGACAACAACCAAAAATAGTACTACTATCTTTGAGGTACCTACCAAGATATAAACTGTATATACCAAGTGCTATTGAAATTTCTCCTCTCAAAAGATACCTGCATTCTATTACATTGTTACTCAGTTTTAAAAAGAAAAAATCACTTCATTCTGGATTAATCGCACCTAATCCCTGCAAGTGTTCTTTGATTTAATTCAGTGTGTGGCTGGTCCACTAACAGCAGCCACAGCTTGCAAGTAAATGTAGTATGAAGTGGAGTATTGTGTATTTAATGTGTGTCAGCTCATTGAGCCATGAGTATTGATTATTCTATTGGTATATGTGTCACTTATATAGCCCCCCCGCGACTCCAGTAGAAAATGGATGGATGGATATTCTATATTTAAGTTCAAGCCCATTCCTATCCCTGAAAACATAATGATAAAATTAGCATCTTTAAGTTAAGTTAGCTTGCAAACTCTTTAGAATTGCAGAGTTGGCAGACACTGCTGTCAAGCAGACAGCTGACATTAGAGAGTATGTAATTTACCTTGTAAAACATTTAATATTTACTATATTCTTGTGGACTTCATTGTGAGTCAAGCTTTATCCTAGTAAAAACTTGTGTGTTATTATGGGATAACTGCATACCTACTCACCTGCGTTATTCTTTTCTCACTTCTTGACTCCCGTTAGGAACAAAAAGAAGACTGTGCCAATGTCAGAGCTGCCGGAAGAGGCTCAGAGAATAAAGAGGGCAGCCTGGAGAGCGGCTTCACGGCGATACTATGCCCGAAAAATAGCCCGCCAGCAAGCAAACCCCTCACACGTGGTCCCCTTTACCCATGTCACAGACTCGCAGTACTCACAGACCATCTCTCTCGCGGATCGACAGAGGAAGACACTGATATCAGAGTTACCCGACGAGTGTCAGACGCTGCAGAGGGAGGCGTGGAGAGCTGCATCCAGGAGGTACTACGCTCGAAAAATCGCTCGTCATCAGAGAGAGGCCACACAGTATGTCCACCTGCTCCAGAACATGGAGCAGTCTGAAGAAACACTGGGAGCTAACACAGGAGGACCCCACACCAATGATGGAGGAATACTGTGCAGCTGAGAGCAGCACTGACAATGACATTTTCTGTTTTGCATATTTAAAGTTTGATTTCATTGTTATGTTGTGTGAAGAATATGATACTATTGCTGATATTTGTGCTAGGCTTCCTGACGTGTCTGAACAGTTTTTGAACCTGCTGTTTTACCTGAATCGTTCATGTGTATGTCTAAACTGTCATTTGTTCCTTTGTTAATTTACACAAAATGCATATGTCAGCCCTCATTGGGATACTGCATTGCATGTTTGTACAAAATGTTAACCGCTAATGAAGACTGAAAAAATGTATTTTGAGGAAAGTATTACTCTTACGACACACAGCGCCCCTGCAGTCCAAATCCCGTAGCTACAAGCAAGACATCTGCATACTGTTTAACGTCCATGTAAATCTTCGGAGACATGACAGTTTAATTTCTACTAGTAAGACTTCAACTGTATTTTGATGGAACATTTTCAATAATAAAGAGTAGGTGATTTAAATACAATAGTGGTGTCATTTCTGTTTTAATCCAAGAATCATGTATGTTATCATTTTAATGGTTATGGCCTTCAACTGAAAAATAAGATAAAAAAAACAAAGGAAGTTGGTGACATATTCAAAAAGAACATCACCAATTGTAAAACCAATAATCACAAAAATAAAACAAGAAAGTCTTAAAATATTTCACTTTACGTGTAATGAATATAGTTATGTGAAAGTTTAACATCTTGAATTAAATTACAAGAGGAATCTTTTGATATGCACTATATTGACCAGTGAGTTACCAAAATGTGTTATTTTTTCTTGAGAAATGATCCACATTGAAAAAAAAACACAACATTTCTTTATTTGTAAGATTTAATCGTCATTTTAAAAAAAAATCATACATTGAACGAATGAACTTTAGGCAGTAAAACGCTTTACAACAAAGCAAGTGTTTTATAAAGCGGCAAAATTAAAGAAACGACATGGCAAATATTATTTAGGGTAACAGCTTCTTTAAAATATTCCGATTGATATGTGCCCACAGTCCCGTGCCTCATGTTCAGTCACTGCCTTCAGACATTATTGTGACTTTCAACCAATCAACAGGGCGCTCCACCTGCCCCCAGCTACGAAAACAAGAGGCTCTTGCAACAGTGCTTGTTTGTCCCACTGAAGCCTAAATATGACGCCGCCTGACACACATCTCAGAGTGAAATCTGATCTGTTTGACAGCTGCTGCAGCAAACGCACAAAGAGAACAGGCGCGTGTCCGGCTGGAGCTCTGGCTGCTCCGGACTCGGCGCAGAATTAGGCGACACATGCGCCTGTCTTCCCCTGCAGCAGCTGAGCGTTGATGTGCGCAGTGGCTCTTTGCAAATAACGATGGCTTTGTCGTTTCTAACGGACACTCGTCTTCTAATCTCTTTTTTTTTGTTCAGCAGTTCCCTTCCCAGGGAGGACAGGGCTTCCCTTGTGTGGCTGTTGCCTTGGGCTTGGTGTCTCAGAGAGGGGATGCGGGGTCGGGACCTGTTGGAGGCTCAGGTCTGGACACGCAGAGTGTGATGCACGAGGTGAATAGAACCATCAGTTGAGCTTTGAAGGAGTTGGGTTTTTTTTTTTTAACACTGCGCTGACTGATGCACTCGTAATTTGCATAGGGGTTTATTTTGGAGTAAACAATTATTTTCTTGTGCAACAGGACTGACTATGCTCATTCAAGCCTGGGGGAAGAACCAGAGTCTGGCTCGTTTCAGGACTACTTTCGCGCACTGAATGGGTGCGTTCACAGCTCAGCTTTATGCCTCCTTTACAGCTGCGGGTCATCTTGATGTGGTAGTTGTACAACATTGTTTTTCGCATAAGTTAAATGGATTTACGTGTATCACGTGTTTAAATATGTTGAATAAAAAGTTTTAATGCATGTAGTGCCAATTGCGCCATTTGGCACAGTTTTTCCGTTGCACTTTGCGCTCAAATTGACTTTTCTCAGAGTGTAGATTTTTTTTTGAAAAATTGGTACAATCGATACATCTTAAACAGAATTATTGTGTTAATTACTATTAAAGTTGGATAGACTTCTCTTTTTTCTCTTGGATCCATTTAGAGAGCTCCCCGTTGGATGCACTTGTGCACTTTTGGAAAGGTCCATTTACATCCATAGCCCATATTTTTCGTGGCTGGATTCTACGCATATTAAAATATTTTCCGAGCAGTTTCTCTGATCCAGTCCACAATATAAGGGTCTCTTTGACTCCAAAATACATTCAATGGACTATTTGTACCCTTCCAACGATGCCCTAGGGCTTGGCAAGGGAACAGTAAGCAGCAGAAAAGTGCCAGAGACTTCCACTGCGGACTTCCGAGCAATTGCCCTTGAGTTTCAATTCTGTAGCTACTGGAAGGACCAGAACAAGTTGAAAATATAGGGGTAAATCTTGTTGTATTTGAGGAGTGGTCTTTACTGTTAAAAGCAGTTTTATAAGTTTTTAATTTTTTATTTAGAGATTATACTAATTTGGGGTCAAATGGGCCATTTATGGACTTCTGGGGCTCTCTGGGCTCTTTAGAAATGGTGCTGTCCAATTTGATCACCCCTACATATTCAACATACATGGAAGTGTCCTTTTTTGCAGGGATTGCTGGGAAGAAGACGGAGTCTGTCGAGCTTGGGGCTTTGGTGAAGAGGGTGTAGACATAACCAACTCACCAAAAGGTAAGAAATCCTCTCTGCTGCTGTGCTTAATGGAGCCCAGTGTTGGCTGGGAGGCAAATGGAGTCTGTATTCTCCACAGAAGAATACAGACTGGACAGAGAAAGTAAGGTTTTCAGGTGTATTTTGGTGCCCTTACAGTGTGACAGAGCAGGGAGGATCAGGGCGTTATGGTGTGCATTAACAAGGAAATATGGAGGCACGGCTAGGGGGAGCCATAGTTCGGCTGGGAGGCAGCTTACTGGCCCTGAGCTGTTAGGAGAGGGGTTGTTGAGCTTGTTTTAGTAGTCACAAACATAGACGAACTCCGGATGATACTTCTTGTATGTTAGTCGTCATTATTATAGTTATTGTTTGAACTGTACTGGCCTCAGGGGTGTACATTTCCTTGGATTGTCTCACGGGCTGTGATCTGTACACAGAGAGAAGCTGTCATGTAGCATGAACAAGCAGCAGAAATGTTCAAATGATTAATGAAAATGTTAAATGTTTTACTTTTGGCGCAATCTTAGTAAGATATAAAGCGTAAATTTGAATTAGCAGTAGCATTGCTGTGATCATAGCAAACATGCAAGATGGCCACTGCAGGGATAAGGTGAGAGGATCCCTGTCACTTCCTGATTAGACAGACACAGCTGCTGTGTTTACAACTAACATTTTGTCCTGGCAATGACTACTTTAGGTTTTCTTAGAGCTATTTATTGCTTGAACGTTGGTTAATGACAAGGCTTAGTCATTGCAGCCTTAACTTTAGGCCAAAACTGTGTGCTGGAGATGTGGAAGTGCTGTGCCATGCTGCCACTCAGCAGTGATTGGTTATCCCTTAGTGAACATTTTAACCCGCCAGCTTTGATAGGCCAGATTTATTGTCCCATAATTAACATTTTATTCATGTAAAAAATCAGAATGATCATATATTAGTCTTCAGATTTCTTCAGAGAGATTAATAAATGGCATTAGTTGGCCAGACACACTCATTAAGACATGTCTGTGAAGCTGAAGAGTGAGTGAGAGAATTTGCTTTGTAAAATCGTTAAATTTTTGTTGCAGATTAAAGTACAACTACTGGAAGCAATCACATTCATCAAAATCATCCAATATTGTCCAAATATTGGTCAGATTGTCCACTATTTTCTTTAAATTGTTTTTATGGGTATATATTCATAATATATTCAAAACAAAAGAGTGCTTGCTTTTTGCCATATTGCGTTGAGTTTTTTCTCTTAAGGAGCATCATCTGTAAAATCAATAAATAGAAATATAATACATGAATATGGTGTAATTTGGTTAGAATTAAATATGGATACATATCTATGACATTAAGAACACCCAATCTGCTATTATACTAGGAAAAGAAGATGTTTTTGGATAAAGCAGATTCATTCCAGCTCAAGTGTAGAGAACATGAAAACAGTGAAATGAAAAAAATTCTACAAAAGTGAAAACATGGAGATTTTAAAAGTTTTCAAGTGTATCTTTTACTTGTTTCAAATAAAGTGAGACATTTGATCATGTTCTAATTGAATATGAGCATTTGAAGCCATAATCTAAAGTTAACCAGAAGGTAAACGGTTAAATCTGCTGTCTTATCACTACTGTTAGTCCAGAGCAGTGGTGCTGAAATCAGAATGTGGATAATGTGTCTGTCAGTGGAGGTAAATCACTGCCCTCTCTGGTGAACAAGGATATATATAAAAAGAGAAGAAATGAACACACACACATACACACCACCCTGTACTTTACAGTGTGTGTGTGTTTCAGAGTCTGTGTGAACTTGCACAGGCTTGTGCTCAGCAATGTCTGTGTTGTTATCTCACAGTGGTATCTGTCTGTAGTATTAGCACAGCTTGCATGTCAAGCCAGTCACTGAGGGGGGTTGGAGAATAACAGAATACTTAACACTGGCACTTAACCTCATGTCCGATATTGAGTTTGTGTGTCTTCTCTCCCTCAGCAGTCAGCAAGCTCACACAAAATTTACCTTAAGCATCCAAATTACATCTCTACAGTAGCTTGAAAACTGACTCATGTTTTGTATAGTAGCTCCTGTTATGTAATAAACATGTTATTCGGCTCAGTCAGCCGTTGAGTATTTGTTTTCCAGGAGTCTTATGTCTGTCAGCTGATCAGCTGCTGCTAGCCGTCTCCGCATGTGTTAGCTGCTGCTGAGGAGCTATCAGCTGGGGCCATTGAAACACACAGAGAGCAGCCTGGTGCTGAAAGGCTCCAGTGCTGAAGGGAGCCATATTGAAGTAGAGAGACTGTTAACTCCTTCACTGCCAAACAAAAAAAAGCAAACCAGTAGTAAACGAGTTCTGTGCAGGATGTTATTGAATTATATGTGATAATGTGTGTTTCTTTTGTTTCAGGAATTATACTGATCAGCACCACTCTAACAACCCAGGACAAGGTTCCTGTATGTGCTTGAAATAAGAAAGAATCTGATGTAAGGATCTTCAGCTGTCATGTTGAAGTAGCCTGTTAAATAGCAATGATATTTTTTTCTGTGGCTGTCAGAGAACATTCCAGGCTTAAATGAACTGGAAAAAAATGGTTAGTGATGAAAAGCTGCCATAGAGCTGAACTGAATATAAACTTCTTGTCTGAAGAGTGTCAGCTGGATGTGATTTTTCTTTCCTTTTTCATGATTATCAAATGAGTTCTGTACATGAATCTCAATTTAGCTCAACAGGTTAACTGTGTAATCATTTAGCATTTTGCATCTTTGCTTTATCTGAACAACAGTCTCCCTTTTCGTCAAAATACGTAACTTCTAAAACTAACCGCCTAACCAACGTGGCTGCACCCATAAAGCCAATCTTGAGGCCTCAAAATTGGTGGTTTAGGAACCAATGAGTGATGTCCCTGAGGATTAATACTCTAGTAGGACTCGTGCTAAACTAGTAAACCTTATTAACATTTTTCCTAAAGATGGTTTGTGTAAAACTAGGTAGTTCTTATCACAGCAATGTATGTTCAGGATTATTCACTCCTTGATATCAATATACTTAAGTTCATTTCTCAAATTAGTGGAATTGACCCTTTAAAACTCCACTTGAAATGAAATGCTTTTCATGTAATTAAGTGTTTTGATAAAAGTACTGTAGCCACATGCAGATGATGATTTCCGTCTCTTCCCACCTTGTCCACATGATCACACAGCCTCCTCAGAACTGACTCTACCTGGAAATGATGATGGAAGAGGAGATCGCCGAGGACCGTGCCAAGCTGAAGCAGGGCCTGATCAAAGTGCTTGAGTGTGTGGCTACAATCTCCTCAGCAGCAGCTGTGGTCAACCCTATTTTTGGAGTTGCCGGCTCCTTGATCCGAGTGGTGCTGCACCACATTGATGACGAGGACATCCGCACCCTGAAGCGGGAGTTCGGCTCGGTCCACCAGGCGCTGGAACAACTGTCCCAGATGAATCGCAACACGCTGTTGCAGATAAGGAAAGAAACTCTGGATGGCCAGTATGCTTGCGTGGAGGAGAACCTGAAGAACCAGTTCAGAATGTTCATGAAGATGGTGGAGACACGACCAGAGCACAGTGAGGAAAAGAAGAACGACTTTGAGGCGAGCTATGCCAATGACTTGGGAGACCAGAACCTACACACGCTCTATGATGGCGTGGTGGGCACACCAAAGCTCTTCAGCAGGCCCATCCTAGAGGTCTACCTGAGGCACTCTCAAGGCGACCGCCAGACGATGGAGTGCCTCTGCACACGGCTCACCTACCTGTTCTGCATTGGCCTCATCGCCCTGATGGGCTATACCGCCATCATCGGAGACGACGAGGAGGGTCTGAGCGAGGAGTGGGCCGAGAAGATGGACCGTGTACAAGAGAAGATGCAAGATGCTCTGCGTAGGTGCAAATGAAGAAGAGCCTTTATCCCCTTCTTCCATTGCTTCACTTCTTGCATACTCTGGACGCGCATGTCCGCATTCCCTCACTACTTTCTCTCCTACTCCCTTTTCTCTCACTAGAGGACTTTGTCAATTCTGTATGTTCACTACTTGAGAGCCCTACAATGAAAGTCAACTATATGTCTCATTTTTTTCAAAACTTTCATGTGCAAGCAAATTTAGTGTCACAAATATGTATATTCTGTCCAAGTTAAGAGCTAAATTATTGCATAATATAGTCCTTATGTTAGAATTCTGGATAAGACTAAGCAGGGGTTTCACATGAAAGACAAACAGATCACTAACCAAACTGTAGGATCATCATAATTAATCCTTAAAAGGCTAAATTTTAAGCGACATAAGGAAATACTATACAAATAACATAGTTTTTCTTATGTAAGTACCCAATATTGCAGTGCATCCTGCCCCTAATGCACCTTTGGAAAACATTTTGCATTTATTTTATTTTTGAATGTATAACACTACACAGAATTCAGTTTGTTGGTATGTGAAATTACCAAGTGTATAATGTCAACATTGGAGGTAATAGTCTTCAGTTTAAGTCCACGAGAGTGCCCCCACGAATACCAAAAAACGTCTGCCTCTTTTCTAATGTTGTGCCATTGATTTAATCAATGCTATAAAACAGATGTAGTTAAGTTAGAACTATCACCTGGAATTTAACAAAAAAAGAAAGAAAAGCCAAAACAAGGGGAAAACCTTGCATGAATAAATGTAAATATACCACTTAAGTCATATACTAAACATCATAATACTGCCATGTGCCAATACATAGCATATGTGCTGCGGATACTTTATATGCATGAAGCTCATCATACACTACACATACTTAATGAGATTTTACACTGATTTCTGTTGCTGCTGTACTGGATTCTTTGTTTTTCATTGAAAAAATCGAAAACACTAACAGTAAACATAAATTTGATTTTTGTTGTAACACTTGATTACATAGCGATACACTACAATAATTTTCCATTTATTAGCTACATGTGCTTACACTTGAACTCCCTTTACGTTGAAGTCTTGAAATGTATAGATATGAATGTCAGTGAGTTTCTATGGTATGTGGACATTTACGTGACTTTAAAGTTAACCTCAGCGTCAACGAAAACGTTTTGGCTTTTTATGCTCCTCCCAGACACTTTCTCATCTGACCAACAGTGCCTACGTGTCCTTTTTTATTAATTACTGTTCTTGTTTCTTTTAAGTGTTTTAAATCATTTAAATATAGTATTGGTCAAAGCATTATATTATGAGAGGTCTATATGCTTAATTTTTTTTATGTGGTTAAAATAAGGTTTATAAATGTCTCTTTTTTCTGATTGTTTGAACAAACTGCTGGTGTCACTAGCATCTGGTGGGTTTGGATCGCTGTCACTCTTTCAGTACTCAACTCTGCTTAACTGGCTTTTGGTTCTGTAGCATTGTGCCATTATGTGCATATTACAGATTAAATGCACACTTTCATCTAAATGTAGTCAAAATGCTGTTCATATGGAGTGTTATATGAACCTCCTGAAGGCTTTTTTTAATGTCGTGATGACAATATGTTGCCTTTTTATGTTATCGCTATAAATAAACTTGAGTGAATAAGTGATTTAGAGAAGACTTTTTTTTTAAAACTATAATAACAGCTTCCTTCAGTTGTTTGTTTGTGCTTCATTTTGTAGGCTGTATTGAATGTACAGAGTCAGAATCATCTTATTTGTAAAGATTTTAATGCAGTTATTTAGTTCTGCAAAAATCCTGTCAGACCCAAGTGAATTGTTTGCCGTGTTCCATGTGTGAAAGGAGATCTAGATGTAGAATAGTGGTGTGCACACCACCTGTTTGACCCATTACCCTCTGGCAGGCGGTACAGGTCCATCCAAACCATGACAAACAGGCAGAAATAGCTTCTTCCTACAGAAGTGCATCACTGCACTAAACAAAAGCAGGCACTGACACTCTCCCCGCCCACAGTTGTTTTGTCTCATCTAAGGATCCTCATTACATCTGCCTGACAGGAAAGCACCAGGTATTTACCCTCTCCAGAGTTTCTACAACCTCGTCCAGTTTTCCTCTAATCAGCCCTGTTTGGACAACCAACTGGATGACTAAAATTCTTCAGTTATCAATAACATAGGTGATCAGGATCGTCCCAACAGTATGAATTAAGTGATTGTAATATATACTACATGGCTAATAATGGGTGGACACTATAATTGATTCATTTTGTTGAAATGTGTAATTAGTCCGGCAAAAACCAAACGTAACTGGACACACAATCAGTAGAAGAGATGGCTCAGGCTGCTGTTATACCAACAGATCTCCACTAGAGGGCCGCCGTCTGTCTTAACCAAATCATAGTCCTGTGTTGTTTCTGTTCCGTTGCGGGAAAATCTCACGGACAAACGACGGAGCGTCCGCCAACAACTTCTAACACCCGCTCTGATGGCTTGATACATATCTTTCACTTCCGGTAGTGTACATATCTGATTTGGCAGATTCATATTCCCTGTATACTGCAAGCGTCACTACACCCGCACTGTATATTACACGCTTGCAAATGCCTACTGATTCGCGCATAGATTTCCTTGTTTTCATACTGCTGAGTTTGTATCTGTATATCCATTGCTGTGCTACACATCTCCACTCATTTGTTCACATCATTCTCTCCTTTACAGATTTCTGCCGTTTTGACTAGATACTAAACTGCATCTTAGATGCACTCTGTGCAATTAAATTGAACAGGAACAACCCCCCTGTGGCCCGGTTCTGTATGTGTTCTAGAGGAACGTGCTAGCAGGCTTGTGTTCATCTATCACATATAACTATAATGCTTAGGTGTCCACATATATTTGGCCAGACAATGTATTTTTGTGTCTGTTAAAGGTAGTTATATAAAGTAACATGAACACACAGACCAGGTAATTTTTAGTATTGGTGAAAATAAATTTTGTTGATAGTCTCTCAATGAAATTGGCAATTTTTTTTCAAGAAAAAAATGCGCAAAAAAGGCAAAAGCGGCTAAATCTGCCTTATCACCTCAACAAGCACAGACTTCAGCAGTGTTCAGCTTCTGCTCTAATGTTTATTCATACTGGGAACATCATTAATGTTGAAGAGAACATACAGTAAGTGATTGAAACTCAGCCGCAAAAGAGAATTCGGCAATGGAACATTGGAGCATTATATTTTTTAACAGCAGATTTTGTTTTGGTTTAATTTTTTTCCAATGAAAAGTGTTTTCGTTAATAGGGATTGATATCTAATTTTACCTTATATGAAATCAAATTCGACACTGTTCAGATTACTTTTGTTGGACTTTTCTTGATCCAACCGAGTATTAAATCCTGTAAAATGATCAATAATTCATTTCCTTCGAGTCATAAGCTGCTGTGTGTAGGTTTGCAGCAGCATCTAGACAGTAAAATATTCACCCCAAGATGCCAGGTTTTCATGGCTACGTTATTCAATCAAATCAGAAATATCTACGTTCGCAGATCACTTTGTTTCCCCAATTGAGCATGTTGGGCGTCTTGAAAACACTTGTACTGAGGGGAAATATGTGGAAAGTGTACGCAGATGATGCGTTGTGCAAACCCATGTGAAAGTGTCATTTTGTTGTTTGTACGCAAGAGGGCGCGATTTCCTCAGTCTCTTCACTATTACACCTGTTTCCCCGGAACCCCCTTAGGGCCCACAGCACTCACGCGTCAAACCAGCGTTTCCAAACTGATAAAGCCTGTTTTCTTCTGAGAACAGAGCTTGCCTACGTGACCTGCGCGGAGTC
>KV751342.1:486098-509168 GCA_001698575.1 Mola mola | reverse complement strand
CCGGTTCTGTTCATAATTTTTATGGACAGAATTTCTAAGTGCAGCCAAGCGACAGAGGGAGTCAAGTTTGGTGGCCTCCGGATTCCGTCTATGCTATTTGCAGATGATGTGGTCCTGTTGGCCTCATCGAACAGTGACCTCCAGCTCTCACTGGGACGATGTGCAGCCGAGTGTGAAGCGGCGGGGATGAGGATCAATACCTATAAATCTGAGGCCATGGTTCTCAGCCAGAAAAGGGTGGATTGCCCACTCCAGGTCGGGGTTGCTTCCCCAAGTGCAGGAGTTCAAGTATCTCGGGGTCTTGTTCACGAGTGAGGGGAAAATGGAGCGGGAGATTGACAGACGGATTCGGCCAGTGTCGGCAGTGATGCGGACGCTGAAGCGGTCTGTTGTGGTGAAGAGAGAGCTGAGCCAGAAAGCAAAGCTTTCAATTTACATGTCATTCTACGTCCCAACTCTCACCTATGGTCATGAGCTCTGGGTAGTGACCGAAAAAATGAGATAGCGAATACAAGCGGCCGAAATGAGCTACCTTCGCAGGGTCGCTAGGCTCAGCATTAGAGATAGGGTGGGCCAGTTGAGGTGGTTCGGGCATCTGGTCAGGATGCCTCCTGGACGTCTCCCTGGGGAGGTGTTTCGGGCATGCCCATCCGAGAGGAGACCCCGGGGCAGGCCAAGGACACGCTGGAGAGATTATATCTCTCTGCTGGCTTGGGAACGTCTTGGTGTCCCCCCGGAGGAGTTGGTGGAAGTGGCTGGGAGAGGAACGTCTGGATCTCCCTGCTCAGACTGTTGCCCCCGCGACCCGGACCCGGATAAGCGGCAGAAAACGAAACGAAAAGAAATTTTGTATATTAAAAAAATGCCTTTTAAATAGTTATTCAATAAATCTCTTGTTCAATTTTACAGTCCAATTACTGTATGGATACAACAAATTGTATACTAGTAGGATGCTGCTGGCAGGATTTATCTGGACAGTAATAAAACAAGCATGCGTTTTAGGTCTTTACATTAAGCTAAGCTAAGCTAAGCAGCTACTGTAGTAGATGTGGTACAAACATGAGAATGGTATCAGTTGTGCCAAACAAGAATAATTCTCAAAATGTTTAACTACTTAAAACGAGTATTTAATTTTGACAATTGATTTGTACTGAGGTTGACTCAGTACAAAATAAAATAAATAAGCATACCAGCACCACTCAAGGTCACATATTAACACAAAAGTTTACTACTGATATAATATAAAATAAATCACCATTCCACAGCCAATCCATCAATAACTTGCTAATGCGTGGTTTTACACTTCTATAAGTAGGCCCAAAATGTGACAATAACTGATCTTTTAGAGAGGTAGAAGGATTCTGCTACCTTTGAAAATTCAAAGGTAGCAGAATCAAGTTTTTTTTTTCCCACATTTCAAGTTTTTATGCTGAGCCAAGCTTAGCTCCAAGCTAAACAGCTGCTTATGGTACTCTCATATACTTCATACAGTACATGAGAGTGGTATCCGTCAACTCAAATAAGAATATCATCCAAAATGTCAAAACATCAGTTTAGTTACTGAGCTTTATTGACGTTGATGCAATTTTGTTATGTTTGAGGCATCAGTTTCTACCAGTTGTTTACCATTTGTTAACAAAAAGAGTAACCCATACATCTTGCATGCTACACTAAGTAAAGCTAAGCTATCCAGCTGCTGACAGACATTTTATATATTTTAGGGATGGGCAGATTGATACTGCTGATCAATACTAAGAGCTACTAATTTGGTATTGATTCCTTAAAAAACAAACAAACAAACAAAAAAACAGCAACTGCAGATCATTGTGGCATGTACCAGAAATCTAGAAATCAAGGAAGAAAAGTCTTCAAAATGTTGAACTATTTCTTAAAATTGAGATGGATTGCATCCGTAGTCAATGAAAAATGTGGAAATTACACTGTCAAAAGTCCAGGAAGTGTTACAATTAATAAAAAATAACCTCCTAAAAGTAAACTATTTATGACGCTGTCATGCTGCACTCGTGTGATTTCTGAATGATATCATAAATGTGTAAACACAGACAGCAAAAGTCAGTGTGAAACTGTATTCTTAATTCATGTAATGAATATGTTGAAAATGGTATTAATGTTAACTGCTGTCCATGTAGGGTGACCCAGATATGTTTGGAAAATATGTTTTTTTTTTCATATAATCTGAAAACAATAAAATATGATAACTGATATCAATTTAAGCTATTTCAAACATTAAATTGGTTTCTATTTCCTTTGCTCTTCATTGTCATAAACAAAATGGAAACAGCTCTCAACCTAAAACACTCTTGGCAGTAAAATGCAACTCATCTTCTTTGAAGCGTCCATGATGTTCCCATCTCGAAGCACATGAAAACAATAAAGTTGGAAGAACAACTTCCCAACTTGGAAACCCTGACCTTTTTGACATTACATGAATGCAGCATCTCTCCAAAACTAATATGCTGGAGTGCAAAACCAAAACAAAGACAAATGCGTCACTGGTTAAATTCTTATGGCCTGCCCTGCACCTGTTACCTCCCTGGCACAAAGCCGCTCTCTAATTAGAAATCCCAGACAGGTGACTAACACGCTTTACCACCTTTAATATATCAGTATTTTAATCCTACGTTGGAAAAAAAAGAGACAATGCAGAGCAGACAGAGAGGGGAGTGTGCCAGACAACAGTCTGCAGTCTACAAATGCACCACGGAAACCAGTCTCCTTGAAATGTTGCAACACAATACGACAAACAAAACCGAGAGCTTGCTGGTGACACCTACACCTCCTGAAGCTCAACAACAGGCCTTCCAACAAATGTAATACATTTTGATTTGCAGGTACTTTAAATAAAACTGTATTATCTTTTAATTTTTACCTTTTAGTCCTGTGTAGCAGTATTTGGGTGTTAATTTGAAATAATTACCAGCAGAGTTAAGCATTTCAAAGGCTTTCCTAATGTGTAGACTAAAGAACAGCGGCAGCCTGTGTTGTAAGCCACTGGATTCATTAGTGGTTGTGTGGGCTTTGCTTAGGTAACAACTATTGATCCAAGAGGTTTCTTCTCCAGACTGAAAGGCTTTGGCTGTGGGAGCCTGTCAATCCTGACTGTCATTAATGGAAGATAGGAGCATATGTGCTCACTGATGAGATCTACAGCATCCATTTCATCCCGCAGCAGCCAGAGTTTGGTTGTTTTGTGGTTGAGGGAAGGTTAAAGTTATTTTTTCTGAAGGAGAAACATGATGAGGAAATGGTACCATTAGTAGTCCACAGACAGAGGGCGCTGTCAACATACTGATCTAAAGGTGATTTTAACAGAGGCAACCAAAGAAATTACCAGCCTGTTGCTATGGCATGTCTGGATTTATTTATTTATTTATTTATTTATTTTTTGCTCTTTTGTAATAGATGCTGCAATATGTGAGTAGTACAGATTGTGGCCATATTCCTAATTTTCAAAACTTTTTAAAAACCAACAAACAAACAAACAAAAAACCTTTCAAGATGCGCAATGTTTCTGCTGTGACTTAACAATAAAGATTAATTTCAAAGGAGGAAAGATACAAAGCGCAAAATCTGTCATGATGTAGTCCCTGAAATCATACGCTGATTATAACCTACCCAGAAACCTTTGAGTTCACAAAACATCATTGAACCTTTTATCCTATATCTGATGCAACCCTCTCTTTTCCATCAAGCTGAAGCTCCTCGACTCAAAGAGGAGATAGCAGCCAATATCAATATTTCATAAACAAGTGAAACACTGGATTGAGGCTAGCGTCTGAGTGGCCCTGGAGGGGAGAGTCGATCAATGGTAGGATCGCTCTGTCCGCTGCTATCTGCCAATCCAGACCCACACAGGATAATGCTATTACCCATCAGTCCGAATAGAACATCGATCGTTCTACTGCTCCGTGAGTGGACTAATCGAATAAAAAGCCATTAAAACATTTGTTCAGTGACGGTTACACTGGCTGCAGCGCTGAGCCCAGAACTCAGGACAGCACTGACAGTCCTACTTGACACAGAGGACATGATATTTGCTAGGCTTTGTTTAGTGTTGCACTTATTTTATGTGTGTAGATTACTTGTTCATATCATCTTGTACCAACATGGATGTCCAACAGATGTTTAATGATTGTATATAATTTGAAAACCGCTAACTCCTGGATTGGAAATGATTGTTACAAGTTTGAATTGAATTATAATTGTCCCAAATCTTAATATATGCAAGAATGAATGGGTATTTGAGAAAATATATAATAACAATAAAGAGTAAGCAGGAATAGCATTTACATTGTCCCCCTCCTCAGAAGGTGTATTAGTACAGTCAGGCCACATATGTATTAATGTGAAATAGACAATTCTGAGAGTTGGGGTTCCTGTCACCGTTTCTTTAGAACATCACAGCATGCAAAGTGTGACTTTATATTCATTCATTCAGTGTTTTTCATAGGAAAATATTGCTTTTGTTATAATATTCTCTAATGACATGGCATATGTTTTTCATTTTTGGATCATTTTAGTTTAATTTAAGCTATATTTGGGTCTCCTAAAATTAGATCAAAGGGGAGACACTGAAATGGCAGCACATTTAAGATCGTTTTCACAGATAAATGAGAAATAGGGTAGATCTCAGTTAAATCTCTTTCGAGATGAGATAACATAAATGAAGAGTAGGGGAGATCCCCTTATTGTTCGGATTAAATCTCTGTCACAACTCACGATTTCTCACTTAGAGGTATATCTATTAACTTTTTTTTTTATAGCATTTTAATTTTGATTTGGAAATATTTTTTCACATATCAACACATGAGAGTCTGTGCCCAGTGGCAGATACAAATGGATTGTCAACAGTATCTCAAATAAAATGTATCACGTGTAGACTTCAAGTTTTGAAATATTTAGGTCTGATGTACAAAAAAACAGGAAAAAAAGGCATTGTGCTGTCTAAATAGCGATGACTGAGCATTACCTTTGGAAATGTGGATAGGATCATGGTTGACTCGCGGCTGATGTTTTTTTTTATATAAATATTTACAAGATGGCAGAATCTGTCAATATCCTATGAGAACAAAGCACATGAAGGGCCCAGCTCCAAAGCAAATAGCAGCCCCCAAAACTGAAATTTCAATGTATAGGCACAAAACAAAATGTGTCTTTTTTTAAAAGTGTATCATTGTGACTTGGGGATCCAGGTTTTGACTCTGTAGTGGAATTAAGATCTTTCACGTGAACACAATGGTATCGTGACTGTAATTAATTTCACATTTCACAACATAATTTCACAATTAATAATTGTGAAATTATGTCACTTTATCATTGGCATGTAGAAAAAATTTCAATAACTTAAAATCAAATTATGTGTTATTTATTTACAGTTTGGAAGAAAGAAATGATGGATTGGTTGTATGAGGATGCAGACAAATTGTAAAGATTTCAGCTTAAATGGTGATGTCAACTGCAGCAAATACTGCTGCTGTCTGAGTGTGTTTGGAATTTCTGGGGAATCCATCTCTCAGCAAAGCTTTCAAGTCGAAATCCAGTGGTGGTGGTAAACACGTGTCTTGGCCATCTGCAGTGACTCAAAATTTCCCTTATGTTTTCCAACACGTCCTTTACCCTGCATTCACAATTCAATGCCCCATGTTGCCTCATTCAAACCCCCCCAAGAACTGTTTCACACGCACACACACATTCCACTCGGTCCAATTTGAAGCAGATTGTGGGCCATTTTCAGACCCCAAGAATCTGAGGATATTGATATGTGTTTTTGTTCTCCGTGACCTTTACTTACCTCACTCTCATTCCTCTTTTGTAGTCTGCAGTCTGCATTTTTAAAGCCTGGCAACTCTTTTCATCTGCCAAAGAAAAAACACTTTTCACACTTTTCATTCTAATAATCAGGAATTAAGTTGCCAGACTGTCAGTCAGTTAGCAGTTCTTTGATGATGTTCCTGGTTTAAATCAGGTAAGTGAAAGCAGGACTTATTTTATAATTTACAAGAAATAAATCACTCAGTGACAAAGAAAACCATTTTGTTTGGTTTCTTTAGTAATAGCAGGTGGGCAGGATTGTGCAACACCAATGTTGGAGGTTAGGTTGTGGATAATGAGCCCCAGCAAGTGGGAGATGAATAAATAAAAGCCTGAGAAAGAGTAAGTGAAAGAGAGGAGAACCAGGAAATGCCAGGACACAGAGAGTCTTTGACCCCAGTAGGTTAGTCCCTCGCAATCTGCATGGAATCCTCATGAGAACATTAACAACCATTAGATCAGACAAAGAAGTGAATCTAATGATTTAAGGGCCTGAAGCAAATATCACAGTTAGAAATCTGACTAAGGAGTGTGCAACCTTGTTTGAGAGACATTATACAAAGATTATTTTTTGGGCAAAAGCATTTAAAGATTTTGCAATTTTCAATTTTTTTGTAGTACTTTAAACAGTGTTTTAGCCTACGCTAAGTGGAAAGAGGAAGTCAAAATGGATGGTGGTTGTGAAAGATCAGTTCATGCAAGAGCATATTGTCAGGAATATGTAACCCAAAAAAAAAATCCCCATTGTCATCATAGTAGTATGTCTACATTCAATTGCCAAAGCCCTTTAAAGTGTAGTTCACACTATATGAGTCTTAGCCCGATCTCACTCGCTGATCAAACACCCAGATCTGAGCCATATGAGCCATGATCACACATAGCTTGGAGAGGAGACAAGTCATTGTTTTTTTCTGATAAAGATCTTATATTTTGTGACCCACCAGTCAGTCATGTAGTTTGATCTGAAAATGAGAGCAAGACCCGCTCACAAGACAGCAGGTCATGTAGTGTGAACTGCAGAGTAATCCACCGACTTTGAATGTTGTGTAGTCCAAACTTGGCGTAACAAACACTACCTATGATTTTTGCCCATTGGGAGCAATATAAGGTAACATAAGACAGACCACAGTTATCAAAGGGTTAGGGTGAATCAGTGGATCACCCAGAAACTCTGGGTACAATAATGGGTACAGGCACCATGACGTTATGACATTTATGACAGTTTTCTGTGTTGATTTGATTTTAATGTGGCATAAAATGTCATCTTGCAATGAAAACTAATCATTTAGTTATCAAAGATGAAAAGCATTGACCTTTCTTCTAAATTTTTGATACAGTATATAAAAAAAAACATAGGCAATCTTCCATTGAAATCTGTCACGCACCATTTGATAGTGCTGATAGTTATCTTCAGTTCCGTTTTCATATTCTTTGTTTGCTTACTATATCTTGCAGTAAATGTGCAGCACCTGACTAAAGAACAGAAAGATGATCACATTGTAGTCAAACTTTTATTTATCTTGAAGTTGTTATTCAACAAAAAAATGGAGGGATCATTCAAGATGTTTAATGACAAAAAAAAACTATTAAACAAATTATTCAATTTTTTATTTTTAATGTTACACCAGCTATATATAGAAAGTTATTGCCCGATTTTAACATCAAACATTTTTCAGTTCAAATTTATGTCTGTGGTTGATAGATATTACCAGGTACCAGATCTGGGGGATCCAATAATGCTGAGCCAACATGGAGCATTCTTAATCGGCAGTCGTTTTATTAACAATAGTCAAAACCAGGAATTAAAATTATGCAAAAGTACAGATTAAGGACAAGAAAAACTCAGTAATCGAAACACAGAATACAGGTCTGACACAAGGAGACTTACAAGGATTAAATACTGGACTGCTCGCTGGGAAGAGGAGACAATCTGATGCAGGAGGAAGGGAACACGGGGGTTAAATACACGAGGGAGAGGTAGACAATTGGACATAGGTGGGACACATTAGGGAGAGGGAATAATCAGACACACCTGGGGGACAAGACTAGACAGGAAGTGGGGAATAGACACACGGGGATTTCAAAACAAGAGGGGAAACACTGACACCCTAACAGACTGTCACCTTACACTAGCAGACCCTGACAGATATCAGAAGAAATGTATTTTGAGAAAGCAACTCAAGAAAATCTTTTGACTTTTTGTGCACTAAGTAACTGTTACAGTCTCAAAAAGAAACAAGACTATAATTTCAGGAGAGGTCTTGAGAATGATGATGTGTAACACTCAGGGAGGTTCTGGGAGTTTCCTCCTACAGCAAGTCTAAATAGTCCCTAAGGCTTTCACTGGCTGTACACAAAAGCAGTAGAGAATTTAATTTGTAATTGCTGTATTGATCTGCTGTGGAAAACAGGTTTTATCCTCTGCATCAGTTTCTCTGTTTTGTCCCAGCACTCTTTATATGGAACAATACAAATGACCCTAGTTTTGAAAATATTATCTTGTGACTACATATCAAGTCAATTCCATTCGAATCAAATCACATTTTATTTGTATAGCCCCAAATCACAAATTACACTTTGTCTCACTAGGATTTCACAAACTCTACAGACGTGACATCCTCTGCCTTAGACCCTCAAAAATAAGAAACCTCAGGAAGAACCATAGAGGAGGGATCCTTCTTCCTAGTCCGGACAGACTTGCGATAGATGTCACTTGTACAGAACACAACAACATGACAATAACAGGTAAGTAAGACTGTAGCAGTTCATGAGTCAATAAATCCAGATGTATGAGAAATCCCTTGACCCAAAAGCAGGTGTAATCTGTTGGCTCAAGAGTCATAGTGGTCCATGTATCCAGATTTGTGCGATGCTTATAAAATCTATAAATCCAGAGGTATGTGAAGTCTAGTGATCAAGATACAGGTATTTTCTATTGGTCCAGAAGTCATTGTAATCCATGGATCCAGATTTGTACTGGGCAATCCAGCCTAGTGATCCAGGTCACAAGATCTCTTGTCCTAATGTGAGCAATAGGCACCAAGCAGGACCACAGCAGCAGCTCCCCCCGCGACTTAGAAAACCTGCATGATGATAAAGCACAAAGACTCCGGGGAAGAAGTAAAGTTAATATAATGTTTTGCTAGGAGTTGGACATTTAGAGGAGCAGAGATAGAGTCAGAGTCAGAGGGGGAGTGGAAGAAAGGAGCTCAGTGTATCATGGAGTGTTCCCCCAGCAACCTATGCCTATAGCAGCATAACTAAGGGCTAGACAGGCCAGCACAAACTATGAGCTTTATAAAAAAGGAAGGTTTTAAGCCTACTCTTAAAATCAGAGAGTGTGTCTGCCTCCCGTACCAAGACAAGAAGATGGTTCCACAGGAGAGGAGCTTGATATCTGAAGGCACTGCCCCCCCCCCATTCTACTTTTGGAGATTCTGGGGATTGCCAGTAACCCTAAATCCTGGGAGTGTAAGGTTCTGGATGGGTTATAGGGTACTATGAGCTCTTTAATATAAGATGTGACCATGAATAGTTTTGTGGGTGAGGACAAGGATTTTCAATTCTATTTTGGATTTAACAGGGCAGTGCTTAGAAGTCAGTATGGGGTTAATATGGTCTTTGATCCTAATTCTTATCAGTACATGCGATGCTGCATTCTGGATTAATTGAAGAGTTTTAAGATCTTATTAGGGCAGCCTGTAAATAAAGAATTACAGTAATCCAGCCAAGAAGTAACATCTGTGAACCCGTTTTTCAGCATCTTGTTGAGACAGGATTTTTAGCAATTTTACATAGGAGAAAGGTCATCCTTGAAATTTGTTTTATATGTGACATAGGAAAATAACAAAGAAAACACAGAGATTTTTCACAGTGGCGCTAGAGGCCAAGGTAATGTCATCCAGATTAACTGCACTGTTTGATAATGAGTCTCCAATGTGTTTAGGGCCCAGCACAATTGCTTCGGTTTTGTCAGAGTTTAACAACAAAAAGTTATGAGAGTTCCAGTTTTAAATGTCCTTAAGACATGTCTTTAGCTAACTGATGGGTTTCATCTGGCTTCATTGATAAGTATAATTGTGTGTCATCTGCATAGCAATAAAAATGTATGGATTTGTTTCTAATATTATGTAAAGGAAGCATGTATAGAGTGAATAGTATTTGTCCATGCACAGAATCTTGTGGGACTCCAAGACTAAACATGTCATATCTGGATAATTTGTCATTAACAAAATTATATCTATCAGATAGGTAGGACTTAAACCTTCTTAAAGCAGATCCTTTAATGCCAATTTAGTATTCCATCCTCTGTAGTGGATGTGATGATTGATAGTGTCAAAAGCTGCGCTAAGATCTAATAAGACTAGTATAGAGATAAGTCCCTCATCAGATGCAGTGACGAGGTCATTTGTAACTTTTACCAATGCCATTTCTGTGCTGTGATGCTTTCTAAAACCTGACTGAGAATCTTCAAATAGACTATTATCCTGAAGAAAGACACATAGATTTTTAGCTACTATTTTCTCTAGAATCTTTGAAAGAAAGGGGAGGTTGGATATTGGTCTATAGTTGGCTAGAACTTCTGGGTCCAGGCTAGGTTTTTTTAGGAGCAGTTTAATTGCATTTACTTTGAAAGACTGGGGCATATAACCTGTTACAAGACACTGATTGATTATATTCAGTAGTGGAGTGATAACTAAGGGTAAAACCTCTTTGAGCAACCTAGTAGGTTTGGGGTCTAGTATACATGTTGACGGTTTAGATGAAGATAATGTAATTAACTCATGATGATTAATTGGATAGATGCTTTCTAAACACATATCAGGACCAATAACTGCCTCTATAATTCCTGTTGCTGAACTGGAATATGTGAAATGTAGGATATTTTCTCTGATAAGCATAATTTTATTATTAAAGATCATAAAACTAATACTGTTTAGGGCTCTAGGAATGCATGGTTCAATAGAATGATGGCTATCAGTCAGCCTGGCTACAGTGGTGAAAAGAATCCTGGGCTTATTCTATTTTTCTTCTATTAACGTTGAACAGTAATCTTTTCTTGCACATTGAAGGGCCCTCCTGTATATTTAAAGGCTATTCTGCCAGGCCAGGTGTTACTCTTTGTGAGTTTTCGTTAAAACAGAAAACTCGCAAACTCGAAAGAACTAAGATTATACCTGGGAGCTAATCTCTTGAGCTTTTTTGTTCTCTTTTTAACTGGGGCAATAGAATCGAGTGAAGCACGTAGAGAGCCGGCAGTGCAATCAGCAAGGTGATCAAGCTGGGAGGGGCTAAAATTAAGATATGACTCCTCTGTTATATTTGGGATATAGCACTGAATTTATTACAGAGGGAATAATTTCTTTAAATTTTTCTACAGTGTATTCAGATACACATCTGCTATAATAACTAGTGACTCTTGGTGTATACTTGATGAGCAGAAATTCAAAGTTATAAGATAATGATCTGATGAAAGTAGATTTTGGGCAATTTCAATGCCACATGTCAGAACAAGATATAGGGTGTGATTAAAAGTGTGAGTTGATTCATGTACAACCTGACAGAAGTCAAATGAGTCTAACAGTGACAGAAATGCAATACCAAGGCTGTCGTCTTCAACGGATATCAAAGTCAGCTACAATAATAACTTCATTTGTATTAAGGACCAAGGCTGAAAGAACCTCTGAAAATTCAGATAAAAATTCAGTGTAGGGTCCAGGTGATTCATTCACTGTAATAAACATAGCTGGTTGCAGAGCTTTCAGGGTTGGAAATGCTAAGAATTACATTTTCAAATGAGCTGTGATTTGGTTTGGGTTTAGGGTTTATTAATAGGGCAGAATTGAAAATTTCCACCACTCGGCCTCCTCTGCCAGTGTGTCCAGGAATATGAGTGTCAATGGGACTAGGAGGAGTGGATTCATTAAGGCTTACATAATAATCTTGACACAGCCAGGTTTCAATAAGTCAGTATTAATAGGGATGTGCCATTCAAGATTCCACATTTAATTCTCTTTATTTTGTTAACTGTCTAATTAATGGTGTTGATTTTCATTAAGTTCTGGTGTGCACCTTTTTTATTTTACTGCAAATCTGCTTCCTGGCCTCAACTCTAAATTGTAAATTCAGGTATCCAATATCAAGTGAAATTTAACTTCTTGGGGACTATCCCAGCATCTTCGGGTGAAGGTGGGGGTCACCCTGGACAAGTGGTCAGTTCATCGCGCAGGGCTGACATATAGCAAATAGAGACAAACAACCATTCACACTCACATTCACACCTACGGGCAATTTAGAGTGACCAATTAACCTGACCCCCAGTTTGCATGTTTTTGGACTGTGGGAGGAAGCCGGAGTACCCGGACAGAACCCACGCAGACAAAAGGAGAACATGCAGATGTAAGTCAGCTGGGAATGTAATATTTCTAATGATCTGATTTAAGATGGATTTAAGGTTGAGTTTTCCAGCAATCAATGAGTCGCCTTGTCCTCGCTTCTGAACCTTTAACTGTTTTTGGCACTGGACTCACTGTTGTGCATACAGATCATTGGTGCGTTACTCTGCAGGTCAAAGTTTAGTTTTTTAACGGCTCAGTAACCAAGATAGTAGTAAACTGTTGATTAACCCCTTAACGCCGATCGTCGCGAATTTGCATCATACCGCTTGCATTCAGACTGCAGCGAAGATAGCATCAACTTGAAAGCAAAAATACAAATTATAATTTTTTTTTTTTTTATAATAATTGTAAATAAATTCAGTTAAGGGGTTAATGATTCTGTAAATTAGAAATTACGGTACAAGGTGTTGAAAATCTTCCAGCTGCCCTTGAAAATGCTTTCTTAATCATTGCGACAGAAAAAAAGCCTAAATGTAATAATCGTAATACATGGACTTTAGACTCAGTTCATATTAGAACAAGATAAACAGTGATAAACAGTCAGCAAAGACAGCTGATAGTGATTCAGTTTTATTTTCCATGGACCTGTCCTTGAAATGAAGTAAGCAAGCACTTTCCCTCTGTCTTTGCTATCCTTTGGCTTTTTTTTTTAATATACATAGTGATGTTAGTCTGTCACTAAACACCATGTTTCCTGTGACCTGGAAACATCTGGAGAGTGATGGTGGATATCCAGAATGAAAAAGACCACAATCAAAAAAAACCCAGCAACTCTTAAAATGCATCTGGGTTGTGCCTCAAAAAATACCTCAAGGCCAAATTTAGATTCAAAAAGTCATATAAGTCTTTCAACACTTAGCAGCATGGTTTTAAGGGTGCATATGTTTGAGATATAGAGATATACAGTAATATCTGACTTATTGAATATATATTGCAAATGTTGTTTGACATTAATGGTGCAATTTGTCTTCCCATAACATGAATTTTTATTTTGCACCATTAGCACATATACAACACTTAACGCAGTCATACGCCTTTCAGGAAGGATTTTAAGAACAAGAAAGATTTTAAACTTGACGAAGGTGGAAAAGTTGGCGAGAAACAATGGTGGCAGCAGATGAAAACACTTTCCTTTAACATGACTGGAAAGTTTGCCACCTGCTGGCCATCTCAATGAACTAACTCCCAGTGTTTGTATAATATTAGTGGATGGAATCACACAAACGCAAATGTTATTTTTTTTGATGTTTTAAGAATTTGGTTAAAATTTGTGGTACATTTTAATGGAAGCCCAAATGTATATACAGATAACAAATAAGATTTTACCACCTCCTTTGCTGTGAGATTCTTTTGTGTTCAGTGCTAATTAACAAATATTAACGTGCTGATACACAGAATTAAGATGGCTAACATGCTAAGAATTATACCACATGTACCCTCAATGTCATTGTCTGCTGATATTATGATTTAGCTCAAGTTCACTAGAAGAGGGCTGTTAAACCTTTGCTGTTTGTTAACAGTTAAGTTAAAAGTGAGTCATATCTGAATGAATTATCGAATGTACTGTATTTGCATCTGATATATAATCTTGGTACGATTTCATTGTGTTTAGATCTCATGATGCAAATTAGTTTGGGCAGTTTCTAACGTCTTGGTCACAATGGAAACATTGCTGAGCAAAAAGCTATTATAAATATTCAACATTGCTTCATATGTACTGATACCACTGTTGTTATGATCAGTTAAAAGGAATAGTCAGTATATTTTATTTTTAAATTTGGATGGATTGCATTTTCATTTGGCTGGTAACGATCATAATATGAGCATGACCATCTACAAATAATGTCCGGCTGATCCAACCACATTTGACTCCTAATGTGCAATATGTGCATTTACATTAATGTTGCTGCATTGATCGTGTTCATTAATTGTAAACTGGTGTGGATTAAAAATTGTGAGAGGATTAAACAAGATAGGAGATAATATGAAATAATATGGTTTATCATAACAGCTACCTCTGAAACCTACACAAATAACTGATATTATGTCTAAAACTAATACACGAATTCAAGCGAAATAGGTTAACATTAATAGGTGATCATTTGGGCAGATATTACCTGTCTGTCTGCTTTTAGGCCTTCTGGCAATATCCCACAATCAGACAAAACATTACACCAGGAAAATATTTTCATTTTTGGACCTCAGGTGTATTTAAAGGCCTGAGAATCCTGCCCACGTTCATTTTCCCCTGGGAGCCGGCCTAATCCAGAATGATGGTTACTAAATCCTGTCTCTAACAACTTTACTATTTGTGAAGCAATACTTTGTTACACTTATTTAACACTAAGAAGCCAATATAGAACATAAAAGAAAACATCTGTTAGCACATATTACTTGTCACACCGCATCATCTCATCCACATGTGACTACAACATCTTGATCTTTTACTGACTCAGATAATCAGTGTGGTTATACTTTTACTGATTTAAAAAGAACTGAGTTATGGCCATGAGATGAAAACAGTCATGACCAAAACAGACAAAGTGACTATGTTTACTGAATATAAATTCATGATGCATCATGATATTACTGATCTGATCTTCCTTGTGTTAATCATACAAATAAATATCAGCAAACACTAAAATCAAAATTAGATCTAGAAGATGTTAAGATAGAAACAATTCAAAAGCAATATAATATTAGAAACATCTATTTTAATACAAAATCACAACAACAGATCTTCTGTTGCTCAACATATGCGCTGAGTGAATGCACATCGAGCAAAGCCTGACAAGAGAGATCTGCACAAAGCTATCTGACGCTCTCTCCTCCGCTGGCTTCCCTTATGTCAAACATTTCACCCATGTTTCTACCTGGGGAGCCTGAAACCACCCATTGATGCTGCAACGTTTTTTAATAGGACTTGCTGTTTTTGCAGCATTATGCAAATAAGTTTTTGGCCAGAGCTCAACGCCCCTCCAGGAACCGCCACCTTACTGTGGTGGAGGGGTTTGGGTGCCCTAATGATCCTAGGAGCCATGTTGTCGGGGGCTGTTTGCCCCTGGTAGGGTCATCCAAGGCAAATTGGTCTTGGGTGAGAGGCCAGACAAAGCACAGTTCAAAAGACTTCTATGATGGTGAATAACAATGACTTGTGTACCCTGCTTGGAGGGATACCGGGTTCTGGAACCAGTCTTCTGGAGAGGTGTTGGACTTTTATCTATGCTGGAGTTTTCCCAGGTGAGAGGCGGAGCGCAGGTGTGGACTTATTAATAGCTCCACGGTTCTCAGCCAATGTGTTTGAGTTTACCCCGGGGGACGAAAGGGTTGCTTCCCTGCACCTTCGGGTTGGGGAACGGGTCCTGACTGTGGTTTGAGCCTATGCGCCAAATAGCAGTTCAGAGTACCCACCCTTTTTGAAGTCCTTGAAAAAGGTGCTGGAGAGTGCCCCTACTGGGGACTCCATCGTCCTACTAGGAGACTTCAACGCTCATGTGGGCAATGACAGCGAGACCTGGAGGGGTGTGATTGGGAGGAACGGCCTGCCTGATCTGAACCCGAGTGGTGTTCAGTTATTGGATTTCTGTCCTAATCACAGTTTGTCCATAACTAACACCATGTTTAGCCATAAGAGTGTCCATGTCCATAAGTGCACTTGGCACCAGGACACCCTAGGTCGACAGTCAATGATTGACTTTGTAGTCGTATCATCTGATCTGCGACCGTATGTGCTGGACACTCGGGTAAAGAGAGAAGCAGAGCTGTCAACTGATCACCACCTCATGTTGAGTTGGATCAGGTGGCGGGGGAGGAAGCCGGACAGACCAGACAGGCCAAAGCGAATAATGAGGGTCTGCTGGGAACGTCTGGCTGAGGACCCTGTGAAGATGGTCTTCAACTCCCACCTCCGAATGAGCTTCAACCACATCCCAGAGGTATTGGGGAGCAAGCAATCTGAATGAACCACGTTCTGTGCTGCCATTGTTGAGGCGGCTGCTCGAAGCTGTGTTAGCAAAGTCACTGGTGCTAGTCGTGGCGGTAACCCCAGGACCCGCTGGTGGACACCAGAGGTGAAAGGAGCCATCAAGCTGAAGAAGGAGACTACAAGGCATGGCTGGCTTGTGGGACTCCCGAGGCACCAGACAGCTACCGGCAGGCCAAGCGATCTGCAGTTTGGAGGCACTGAGACAAAAACCCGGGTGTGGGAGGAGTTTGGTAAGGCCATGGAACAAGACTTCCAGTCGGTGCCAAAGAAATTCTGGCAAACTGTTTGGTGGCTCAGTAGGGGAAAGCGGAACCCCATCCACACGGTCTTCAGTGTGGGAGGTGAGTTGCTAACCTCAACTGAGTCTATAGTTCGGCGGTGGAAAGAATACTTCGAAGATCTCCTCAATCCCACCAACACGCATTCCGAGGAGGAAGCAGAGCCGGAGGACTTTGGGCTGGGCTCTGTCATCACTGGGGTCGAGGTCGCTGGGGCTGTCAAACAACTCCGCAGTGGCAGTGCCCCGGGGGTGGATGAGATTCGTCCCAAGCTCCTCAAGGCTCTGGATGTTGTAGGGCTGTCATGTTTGACACGCCTCTGCAACATTGTGTGGACATCGGGGACTGTGCCTTTGGAGTGGCAGACAGGTGTGGTGGTTCCCCTTTTTAAGAAGGGGGACCAGAGGGTGTGTTCCAACTACCAAGGGATCACACTCCTCAGCCTCCCTGGGAAGGTCTACTCCAGGGTGGTGGAGAAGAGAGTCTGGCTGCTAGTTGAACCTCGGATTCAAAAGGAGCCATGTGGTTTTCGTCCTGGCCGTGGAACACTGGACCAGCTCTATACCCTCACGAGGGTGCTGGGAGTTTGCCCAACCAGTCCACAGGTGTTTTGTGGATCTGGAGAAGGCTAAAGATGAGTGTTTATCACAGGACACCTCAAGGTGTCCTGTGGGCGGTGCTCCGGGAGTATGGGGTAAATGGCCTTTTGTTACGGGCCATTCGATCTCTGTATTGTCAGAGCCAGAGCTTGGTACGCAATGCCGGCAGTAAGTCAGACCCGTTCCCAGTCAGGGTTGGTCTCTACCAAGGCTGCCCTTTGTCACAGGTTCTGTTCATAATTTTTATGGACAGAATTTCTAGGCGCAGCCAAGCGGCAGAGGGAGTCAAGTTTGGTGGCCTCCAGATTCCATCTCTGCTATTTGCAGATGACGTGGTCCTGTTGGCCTCATCAAACAGTGAACTCCAGCTCACACTGGGACGGTTTGCAGCCGAGTGTGAAGCAGCAGGGATGAGGATCAGCACCTCTAAATCTGAGGCCATGGTTCTCAGCTGGAAAAGGGTGGATTGCCCACTCTGGTTTGGGGGAGAGTTGCTTCCCCAAGTGCAGGAGTTCAAGTATCCCAGGGTCTTGTTCACGAGTGAGGGGAAATGGAGCGGGAGATTGACAGACGGATCGGGGCAGTGTCGGCAGTGATGTGGACGGTGAAGCGGTCTGTTGTGGTAAAAGAGAGAGCTGAGCCAGAAGGCAAAGCTTTCAAGCTTTCAGCTTTTACATGTCAATCTACGTCCCAACTCTCACCTATGGTCATGAGCTCTGGGTAGTGACCGAAAGAATGAGATCGCAAATACAAGTGGTCGAAATGAGCTTCCTTCGCAGGGTGGCTGGGCTCAGCCTTAGAGATAGGGTGAGGAGCTCGGACATCCAGGAGAGGCTCAGAGTAGAGCCGCTGTTCCTCCGCATTGAGAGGACCGGCTCTACTCTGAGCCTCTCCCAGATGTCTGGGCAACTGGTCAGGATGCCTCCTGGAAGTCTCCCTGGGGAGGTGTTTCGGGCATGCTAATCCGGGAGGAGACCCCGGGGCAGACCAAGGACACGCTGGAGAGATTATATCTCTCGGCTGGCTTGGGAACATTTTGGTGTCCCCCCAGAGGAGGTGGTGGAAGTGGCTGGGGAGAGGAGCATCTGGATCTCCCTGCTCAAACTGTTGCCCCCGCGAGCGGCAGAAAACGAAACGAAACGAAACAGAGCTCAACGCTAATAGGAGCAAGTGAGGTCTTCCAGCTGACACATTACTCTCAGACTTCCGGCTGTGCCACCCATCATGCCAAAAGCTACTCTCCACTTTCTAATGATTTAAAGGTTTTAACAGTGCAGCAATGGAGGAAGAAGGCAGTGGTGAACATGTTTGCTCAAAATTCCGTCTAGATGACCCGCATCAATTTGCTACAGACATCCTTCCGTCTCCTTCCTGTGCGCACACAGCTGACAGTGACATCAGGCTGCTTCAGTAAAGCCACGAGTGAGCTATAACTGTCAAGGTTCGTAAGAGGAAACACAGGCAGCTTTTCAGTGAACAGCACTGTGACAGACTGATTCTGGAAGTGCCATCTCTTCAGGGCAAATATCATCCTTTTGCAATGATTGAATGCAGTATCCGCCTCCTATCGCTCATCAGATTTAGATTTAAGTAGGTCAGCATTTGTGAAATCATCTCAAAATGTCCTCCAATTATTTTTTATATTCAACATAAAAAAAACCCGTTATATATGTATATAAGGTACAAACTTGCTTCAAATCCCAAATGGTTGTAAAGTGGGGGAACTGACTTTGCCTTTGAAGCATGCACAGTCTCACAGAGGAACCAGTGCAGTGGCCATGACAACTCTATTCAAGCCACAACAAGAAGGGTTTTGTCCTGATGGGTCGCTTTGCTGAAGCCCACAGTGACTGAACTGCATTTTATTCTCTCTCTCTTAATGTCTATTTTAATTCATGCACACAAACAAGCCTTTTTTTTTTCATTTTCCCAGGGTGCATGGTGTCCCTGCATGGGGAGTGTTTACGGGATGTTATCTGTGTCAGTGCCGGCTCCGCATCCCAATGAGTGGGTTTCTGAGGAATGCTGGAACGGGATGGAGGAGTTCCAAAGGGGAGTGACGAGAGAGTGAGAAAGACAAAACGGTGCAAGTGTGTGTGAGAGAGAGAGAGAGAGAGGGACAGAGGCTATATATACATCTCAAGGAGGCTGGTGCTCACAGGCACCGTGGACCGTTGGATAGCTGGACTGCAGCCCACTAGATCTTAAGCAAAAAAAAAGGTGAGTTCTTCTCTTTTTTTTGTTCAATTTTTCATCCAGCAGCAGCTCCATCACCACTTTCAAATCATTTTTAATTGTCTGTAGAATTCACAAAATGAGAAGGAAAGGAAGAAAGAACAAAAAACTTTTTTTCATTTCATTTTGTTTATTCGCACCATTAATCAAACTTAACTTGATTATAAGCTTTGTATAAGAGAATTTTAATCTAAAATCCAGATTGTTTCTGCTGGATAAAAAACAAAAATTGAAGTGAAAAGCCAGAGGTGGAGAAGAGCCCTTGTGAGGGATGCGGTCTTATGTGGTATCTCTAATACAAGCATATCACGTTGAAAGGGGAAACAAGTGTTTGATCAGGTGCTGTGTGGGACCCAGCTTTCTATACATCCCGCAAAAAATACATTTCCCTTTTTCGTTTTGAAAGAAGACAGACTTTGCTTTTGTGCTTTTGATGAGCCACGGTATTTTCAAGCACAGACCAAGATAATTACATTGTAAGTATTTTCTTTTCACTGTCTTTTCACTTTTTCATTGGAACAGAATTTAAAACTATTGATTAAAAGTTTAAAATTTTGAATGGTGCACTTTTATTTTCAGCGTATCCATATAGGAATGTTTTTAAAATAATACCCAAAGCACTGCTGGCATGCAACTGAATAAGGTAAATCTAATTAGTGCAGTGATAGGAAAGGCTCTAAAATGACACCACTGATCTAATCAATGCAGTAATTGATGTTGAGCTTATGTTCTGTGGTTACATATATAAACCTGCATTTGTCTGTTTTTTTTTATAGTCAATCCTTAAATATTTAAATTTGTTAGGTTTTAACTACTTTGGAGCTTTAATGATGAGGGAAATGTAAATGAGTACAGTGATGCGGATTCTTTTCGTTTCTCGGAACTGGGCGTGCCTTTTTCTGAACTGAAAATGGGCTCCAGATACCAGTTAAGTCATTTCTCTGGAGTATTTTACACTCGAAACTATACTATCGTTACCAAAGTACCAAGTTGTGAACATCTGTGTTTGCTTTGGGCCTTGGCTATTGTTAGAGCAGTAAGAAACGACATCCAAAAAGGCCAGTACTGCAATGTTGCGCAACACTCCACAACATAATACATAAGTACACACACCATGTTTGATATGTATTCTGAACTACAGTCAATATGTGCCTCATTTGTGTACTTTCATGAATGTTTTGATACGTGTCAGTGCCAATAAGGCTTACAAAGTGAGTCCCTGTCATTAGATCGAGGCTCTGAGGGCGTGGCATGAAACAAGACGCAGACATGTGCAGACCTGTCCTGCCACTTACTTTATTGTTTTGTTTGTCAGGAAAATGTCCTGTGAGAAAAAAAAAGTATTTGTGTCAGCTGATTGTATTTAGTTTCTCATACTTGTAAAAAGATGAAAGCGCCACATTTTTTTTCAGAAAGGTCAGAAAAAATACACTATAATGAACTTTATGAAGGTTTCATGTGTGTTTTTCTTTCAGGCGCAAGCAAAAAATCTCTGGCTGTGGAAATTAGAGTATTTAGTGTGTGATACATAAATACAAAGATGAGCACTGTGGCAGATTGGATCGTGCAGAACAGGGACAAGATTGAGAAAGGCGTGGAGATCATGGGGCAAGCCTCTGAGGTGCTCGCTGCCACAGTGGGCCAGCTTCATCCAATCCTTGAAGCCGTGTTTGTCGCCGCTGCTGAGCTGCTTAGCAACCCGGAGGGCAAAGAGGCTCGCTACATAACTCAGCAGTTCGAACTGGTAAACCAGCAACTTGAAGGAATCAAGAATGAAATTGATCAAATCGCCTTGGAGCTGCAGAGGACATCAATGAACAAGCAGAACTTTGACCGAGAGGCACAGATGCTCAGCCAGTATGAAAAGTTCCAGGACTTTGTGAACGCCAATCCAAAGTTCAAAGGGAAGAAGATGGAGAAGTTCATCAGCCATTACGAAAACACTGACACGGACTTGAACCTGGATGCCCTCTACAATGCTGTCACCGGGGCCAACACCTCAGGAGACCCTATGCTGGAAACAGTGGTCACCACGGAGCAGAGGAGCAGAAGGGCTGTTGAGGATTTCTGTGCCCGGCTGAAGAAGCTCTTTGTGGTGGGCATTATCGCCATCATGGGCTATGCTGCCCTCAAAGACGGGGCGGTGGGAGAGGAGATGGTGAAGAAATGGCAGGTAAGGATGGAGGATGTGGAGAAACGAATGAAAGCGGCTGTGGATGAGTGCACAGAGAACTTTGCCGATCAAGCCAAGCTGGACATGGAGCACCTTGTACTGGAGAATCCCGGGATGCTCAACCAAGAGTTCATCAAATCCCTTCTGGATTCACTTGTTAAGAAGTACGACTGGGTGAACTGGTCCATCAGGGCCTTCCACAACAAGGAAAATTTTTTCATTTTCAACTGGCTGGCAGGAAGGAAGTATCAGGAAAGCAGAGGGGCCAACTTTTTTGACATTACAACCAAGAAAAACATCAAAGTGGTGATCTCTTTCTGTGTTAACCCTAAGCCCATTAACAAGATTCAGATCCAGGAGCAGATTGATGTCCAGAAGGGGGACATGAAAACAGTGGCTTTGGCTCTGAGCAAGAGCCTGCCCAACTGCCTCGTCCATGCTGTCAGCCGTTACAAAGAGGTGGTGGAGACCAACAACTTCTACGAGGACTGTTATTACTATGGAAAACTCCAAAAAGCTTACCTGTGTATCCACCCTGAGTAGAATCGTGGAGAAACATAAAGTACAGAACAAGGCACCTACTTGAAGCAAACAAATCATGAATATCTTTGCCAGAGAACTGGGAATATTACAATTAAATCTAAAAATGTATTCACAAATTTCTGCTGTGTTGATGCATAATCCACTATGCATGGTTTCTTGTATGTGTTATTATTTTTATTGGCCATACAGCAGGTTCAGGGAGTTAAAGAAATTTCAGACTCATCCATTACCATGCCAGCTTTGACTTGTTTTATGTGTTATGAAACTTACAATGATTTTGCCTGAATTGGAAATTTCTAGAATTTTGCAATACGACACTATCAGTGTGTTTATTATCAAAGACTATGAGATGTTAATACCAAGGTACCCGCCCCTTTAATCTCCATTTTAATCTCTTTAACATCTAAAATCTGTGTGTGTGTGTGTCATTTGTGCGTAATTCCATAAATCAATGAGCAGAACTCCTTCAGGGCATTATAGGTTGTTGTTTTGGGTTGGGTTTTTTTCCAATACCGTGGTTCAGTACCCTGATTTATCAGTTTGGATTATACAAAAAATATTGGTTAAATTGAACTCAACACTTTATTATTGCCCTTTCAAAGCTTACTAGAGGACCTTGAGCTGCTAAGAAATTAAACATTTTGGAAAAATGCAACAATTTGGAAAGGTAAATGTAAACAATTATACCACAAATCATAAAATCAAAGCTAAACTAACCATATTCAGAGCGTATTTGAAAATTGGTTTTGCTCAACAGCATCCAAGCAAAAAAACAAACACGCCTACTTCTTTTTATGTATAATCTATTTTAACAAAATGGACATGAACCTGGGGGTTTCCAGTGACGACTGAGCAAATTCAATTTTCTGATACCTGTGTGCATTGAGATTGTTTTGTCAATGAATTGTTTTATCCCATTTTTAAAAATAGTTACTATACGTAAAGCATATATATCACAAAGAGAATAAAATATGTATACTTTGCAATTCTTTTCAGTTGTCTCCACTCTCAGATAGGCTATCATATA
>KV751342.1:473665-485886 GCA_001698575.1 Mola mola | reverse complement strand
CGATAGTTATGTTTATTTTTTGAGATTGTAATAAACAACAAAAAAAATCTGATTTTTTTTTTTCTCTGGTAACCATTACTGCATGAGTTTTGTCATTTCAAAATCTACTAAAAATCATCACGGACTGCACATCTGTCGACAGTTGTAGTGCTTTAATAACGTCGTGTGGAGGTTGATCTGGCTGTAATAACATTACTACAGCAACAGCCTATTATGCTCACAACTTTTATTTTTCCTCCAACACCCAACTTTATCTCTGCCTGGCTGGGTGTGCCTCTCCTCTGTAACGCGAGAGCCACATGACCGATAGGAAAACAGACTGCGTGATAGTGTAGTTCTTCCGCAAACTTTTTGAGGTGAGTCGATTTTCTGATCAAATCGTTTCGGAGTCAACAGGAACGCTTGGTTTAAACGCGTGGTTAGGGGTCGGAAGCTTTTATAGACAGCGATCGATTAAACTCCTCTGACTCGATTCCAGAGTCGTTGCATAAACCAGCATTGTTTCCTGTCTTTGACTCGCTGCGTTGCTGCCAAAATCGTCTAAAGCGTTTACATAACGTGTGGCCTCAGCTTCATTTGATTAGGTGAAGTGGCCCGTGTTAGATGGGTCCCCGAAATTTAACGCACTTCTATGTTAACTTGTCTTCTGTAAAGGGCGTTGGTTGCCTGTTGTGGCGCTTCACTTTTTCCAGGAAGTGTTAAAGTTTTTTGGATCACTTGGTGTTGCGTTGAAACACGAAAGCTCTCATCTGCGTTGTTAACCTGCGATGTTTGTTTGCCTCGTCTTCCCTCAACTGTAAAATAACACCGGCAGAGCACTTGTACACGGACTAATCGATATGTGTTGCATTAACACTGCGTTAAGTTCTTATGAGTGGTCCGCGGCCTGAGGGAGGGTGTGTTTGTCCTCTGTTTGAGGGCAGCATGCACATTTCGCTTTATTTTATTGTATTTCGATTAACCCGACAAACACAAGTTCTGTTCAAAGAAATTGCCATTAAAGGAAAATTCCGGTATGTTTCAACTCGAGCCTTATTTCCTGTTGAGGCTCTAAAATTTCACAATATACATCTTATTCAGTGTTCAGTCAATAGGGGCATTTTGCTCAACACAGCTATATATAATGCAATGGTCATGGGGCAAGTCAAAATGTCAGAAACATTTCATTTTTATTCTTAAAGTAACATGAAATACCTGTGTTTTTGACTGAGTAACTGTAAATATACTGTATAAAATAAATGCTTCTGCTTTCCGTTGCTGACAGTGCACCACAGACACAACCACTCAGTTCCCAAAGCGCACTGTTTTACAAAGTTTCCCAAATTTGTGTGGATTTATCCTGAAGTATTGTCTGGTTGTTTAGCGAATTACCATAGCATTGAACATACAGTTTGGAATAAATCCACATAAATCATTTCCATAACAAATCTGAAAACTTCGTAATCCAGTGTACCTTTGGCAACTGTCATGGCTGGGGTGAACTGTCAGCAACAGGACAAACAAAAGGTAGGAAAAACATATACTGATCATCAATTAGTTTTATACATTTACTGAGTGAAAAACACATAGTTGTGTCACTGTGAGCAATTTATTTCCAACATTTTGATTTGATTAGTGCCGTCGTTTTTTTATTGCCAATATTCAGAATGTAACATATTGTCATACATTGGGTTATTAAAGTGCTAAATATGCTGCATCATTGTGTAGTAGATCCTTCTTGAGATGATTGCTGAATAAGTAAAACCAATACACTGGCACATACTGTATGTCTTGATATATGACATTTTATATAATATAGTAGTAGGCCTATATATAACCTTCCAAGAGTTATTTAGTTTGAATTTGGTATCAACTCATTGACACCTGCAGTGTAAGAATGCACCCGAATGCCAAACACTCTTTTGTGAGAGGTCAATCGCAGTCTCAAGCCAAAAAGGTCATTTTGTAAGAGCGTCTTTTTCACGTAAAATATTACTCTGAAAAGTAGTAGTCGTAACTATAGCTTGTCATATAAATGCAGTGGAGTAAAGTGTTTACAGTGCATTGTTTCTCTTTAAAATATAGTCAAAGCAGCATAAAATAGAAAGCCTAAGTATGTATACAACTACCTTAACATTATCTTTAAGCACTGTGGAAAATATAAGCGAAAACAAGATTTTATGTATCTCGCATGCTGGTTAACCGAAGATGCACATCTAGCTCTTTGTCTCTGAAAAATCTGATTTATTCAAGCTCTTTTATGGTTGAAATGTCTGAGTGAAGGTGTTTCACATGCACTCAGTGTGCAGTTACACAACCCCAGGGATCCTGAGAGGAGCCAGACAACATCAGTGGGGAAAAAGGAAACACAGTTTATCAAGGTCAAATCAAATCAGTAACTTTAAAGTTTCCTGTATTTTTGCTCGTTGTACATAGGGATTTATGCAGATATTTTATATTAACCTGTAGTAGCTGTAGAGCTTTGTGGTTCATTTCAAAGGGATTCTTATTTTAGAGGAGTAGAATGAAAATGTCTGTTTGCTGAGTTAGATAAGACTGTCTGCTTTTTAAGTATGAAGTTATTCTACTTGGCCTCTGGTTTACTTAGCTGACCATAAAGACTATAAACACAGGCAGACACTTAGAAGAACTCTGTCCAAAGTTTGTAAGGAAATCACTCTACCAGCACCTCAGAATCCAAAGTAATGGAATTTAGCAGCAAGATGCAATGTATTAATTGGCTTGTTGGCATATTTTACCTTTGGACAGAGTCTGAATAGCTGCCTCAAAGACCTTTTTTCCACAGCACCCATAATGTGGGTATGCTGGGTATAATGTGGGTATGTGGGTATAATGTGGGTACACTTCATGATACAGAATCTTCATTCATTTTAGTAATGAGACCTGTTGTCCTGGCAATTTCATGTCAGTATGGCTGCTCTGTAGGGCTATTCTGATTCTGTTAAGTCAAGCTAAAATAACCAGCTGTAGGCTGTAGCTTTGTATTGAATGTCCAGAAAAGATAATGGTATCAATTCAGTCGTTCCCATAATGTGAAACAATTTATTTAATCCATCGGATTACAACAGACACCTTTTGTCAGGATTTTATTTGGATTTAATCACCTGCCTGAATGCCTGCAGATGTGTCTGACCTTTGCAAAAGAGCATGTTGATAAATTGGGCTGACAAACGGAAGCTATCTTCCTCCTGCTGTGGGGTAGATATACCCCACAGAGCAGACTTTAGCAGACTTACCATTGAGCTGACAGATTAGTTTCCCCTTGTCTTGTTGCCATGGTAACTTGCTGAGTTTCACTGGAAAAAAAACACCCTTGCCCGGCAAGTTTAACCTCTTCAACTTAATCACTTCCTGCTGCTCCAATATGACCTGGGCTGGCTGAAGGAGAAACATCTACTGCTTCTCCTTCCGCTGCGATTCAAAAACTGGATGTAAAATACAAGAATTAAACAATGTGACAACAGGTTCTTCGGATACAGCTGCATTACAAACAGTGAATGTGAGACTTTGTGATGACAGTAGATGAGTTTCCCCCCATTCTGTACCAAAATTGATTTCCAGTCAGTTTTGCAAAAGAACATGTCTGAACATGCCCAGGAACTCGGACTGAGGTACTTTTTTTTTCTCTGTTTCCTGCCCTCCTGGAAGAGGTTGTTTTTTGTTTTTTTTTTGTCATATTAAGATTTTCCACTCTCATTATGTGTAAGTGCAAAAGTGCAGGACAAAAATTAATTTCTTTTATATAAATAGTCACTTATAACAAAGCCCTTGCTCTTTTCACCTCTTGAATATGTTAAGGCCACTGAAAACAATTATTTACCTTCCAAGTGATACTGTAGTGACTGATTTGCAGACAAAGAAAACAAGAGAGGAAAAAGTCTTCTTATCTTGTTTGAAGATGTTTCGCCTCTCATCCGAAAGGCTTCTTCAGTTGAGAGGCGAAACGTCTTCAAACAAGATAAGAAGTCCAGTTGTTTCCTACTAAACACTCCGAGATCAAGATGACCTGGATGACTGAGAACCTTCACGGACAAGAGAGGAAAAAGTCTTTACTCACGGTCCACTTAATTTTGACAGATCTTTCAGTTTTGACCTGCAATGGAGTTTGCTCAAATGTCATAGAAAGTAATCTGTAGTATTTTTAGACCAAATTCATGTTAGTATACAGTTAAAGAAAAAGTTTAACATTTTAACAAATACTTATTTGCTGTCTGGCAGCGAGTTATATGTAAACATCACCACTCGTGTGTCTGTTTCACTCTAAATGGTCCTTAGGTGTGATTGTGAGTGTGGTGGTCTCTACATAACAGCCTTGTGATAATGTTTTGTATCAGTTCATCGCTTTCTGATGCTTAGGGTAGCAGATGGCCCTCCCTTATCTTGTACATCCAGTCATGCCACATCCTGAGCCATGTCATTATATGTAGACTGCATAACACACAACATGCAGCCTGTGTAACTAATAAATGTCCCATCTTAACTACCTAATTAATGATCTCCCCTTCTATGCAGTCACATTTTTACTCCTGTACTCACAGCACCTCAGGATGATAATCTCTTTTGTTATGGAATCATGTGATCAGCTATTACAGTCTGTATACAACACTGTTTGCTGATGTTCGTAATCATGAGTCACAGTGAGTTGAGAAAGTTGGGAGCACTGAGCCGAATGGGTTGGTTGACAGCTTGTATGATGTGTTTATTTGCCACATTATTATAGTATTCCTTTAACCATAAAAGTTTGTTAATGACCACGAGACTAGGCCGACTGCCAAACACGGAAGTTGGCATGTTGTCATCCAACAAGTCATACTTCTGTACTGAGAGAACTGGTACATTTCAGCTGCTTTTCTATTTGCAATTCTCATATAACTCACAATTTTAGGTTTCAGCTTTTTTGAGCCTTAAGATGAAAGTGCTCATGTCCCACAGATGATATATAATAGTTCAACCAATAGCAGCTCTCCACCAGTGCTGAGCTACCTTTATGTTGTTGACTCATTGCTCACTGGGTGTGGCCAGCAGCTGGCTCTGGATCTCACTTTGCCTTTTCTCTTTTCTCCTATCAGTTTTTGCTGTGTTTTAAGAGGAGCAAGGAAGCAGGCCAAAGTGCAACACTGAAACAGAGCCGTAAGTAAAACAAGAAACTGTAATGACTGAGAATTTCTGTCTCACTTCGAGGTTTTTCCCCTGTCTGTCCATTATTATTTTGTTTTAGCTTCACTCGCATAGACTACAGGATCAACTTTGACTTTTTCTAACCATGTCAATGACTTTCTTTTGTTAGAATCATTTTGAGAGACAACAGCAAGGATGGCAGACCAGCTACAGAAGCTTGTATCAGAGAAGAAGAATGTAGTGGAGACTGTGATGGAAGTGTTTGAGCAGGGAGCTGAAGCTGTGGCCAGTATCGCTGGCGATCTTTTCCCAGTTTTTGCCATTGCTGCCCCAATTGTTAAACTGGCTCTGGACAATGTAGAAAGCAAAGAGGCTTTATTCATGAAAGAGCAGTTTCAGAAGGTGCGAGACCGCCTAGAGGTGGTCTCAGAGGAGATCCAGAGGATCAACGATGAGATCAAAAAGAGTGGATTGGACGCCGTGTATTTCCCACTGGAGGAAAACATCACTAACCAGTTCAGGAAGTACATGGACATCCTCAATGCCAAACCCAAGTTCCGTGAGGTCAAGAAGAAGCTTTTCCTGGACCATTTTGCCAAGACCGGTGGTGAAAAAAACCTGCACACCCTCTACAACGCTGTGACCGGGGAAAACTTCTCTAGGGAATCTGTGCTCGAGATCACTCTTAACTATGAGGAGAAAAGTCGCCGGCCAGTGGAGGACTTCTGTGCCAGGCTGAAGAAGCTCTTCTGCATCGGGCTCATTGCACTCCTTGGCCACGCTGCTCTGAAGGGTTATGACGAAGAGGATGTGCTTCTGAAAGACTGGGGGGAGAAGATGAAGGTTGTTCAAGAAAAAATGAATGCCGTCATCGAAGACTGCATTTTGAGCTTCCCCACACAAGCGGAGTTGGATTCTCGCCATCTCGTGAGAGACCACCCAGAGTTCACCCACCAGCAGCTAGCTGACGCCATCATAGAGAAATTAAAGAAGAAGTATGATTGGGTGGGCTGGTCTGTGCGTATATTCAGGCCCCCTTCAGGCCTGTTTGCCAACAAGAAGGATTGCGACTGCCCTACTGGAAAAAGCCGCTTCCAGGTGCCTTCATCAGATGAGAAACTTAACGTCTGGGTGTCCTACAGCTCCTCGCCTGAGCCCGTGGACAGGAATCACGTCCAGCAGCTGATCCAGAGCCAGAAGAAACTGACGGTGGTGGGTGTAGCAGAGTTACTGTTCAAGACGTTGCCCGGCGAGTGCGTGGTCCACGCCATCAAAACCAGCAAGGACCTCGCCTGCTCCTGGAGCTTCAAGGACGACCTCCACTACTGGGAGGAGCACAAAAACTTTTACGTCTGCGTTCATTCAGCTTGAAGTTGTAGACGCTGAAAAAACTCTCAAAGTCCCTCGCTCTGTGTTTGATATGCTTTTACTTTATAGTCAAAGCTGCCTCTGGTATACCGTTTGTGCCTTGATTTCACATCTCTGAAGAAGTCCAACCTTACAAATCACACAATCTGTACAGCACCTTCTACCCTTAAAGCTGGTTTCTAGTTGTATGGCAGCCCCGTGCAGAGCCGACTACGTAGCCCACGCATGTAACCTACGCCATCATGAGCTTCTTATAATGGTGCAGTGGTGTGTCTGCATCACTCTGCCAACACTAGTAGGCACAGAGACTTCGGTACCACTGCACTGAGCTACTATCTTCTTCATGTTCCTGTCCATGTAAACAATGGTGACTAAAATGTAAATCATATTTCTGTGTTAAAGAGTCATACAACAGCATCCCCCCTTTTCCCTCAAGTGATTTACAATCGTCATGTTTACAGACTTCCACAAGATGGTTAACACGGACATGATTCTTTAACAGAAATAAATTTGAGATCCAACACAGCTGTGCTTTGCCTCTTTCTCAGGACAAAAGCCTTGTGTTGTTATAAAATTGATAACTCATAATGTAATAATCTACATGTTGATGAAACAGAGAAGTTTGGCCATACGGTCTACAACTATCCTGGTCCTGGTATTTTGATACAGTGTGACATACTGGTAAAGTTGTTCATGTAGAGACAGAGATTCAGACAGAGATCATTTTATGCTGGCAGTAATAAGCAGTGACCGCACCCTGTTGAACCGTTGAGAGGAAACATCTCCACATTCACAGAGACTGTGACAGAAGGTTGAAACCTTTTGGTTTCCCTTGTAGTCATCAAACAAGGCAATAAACCCCGTCATACCGTTCAGCATGAACAAAGCTCAAAAAAAGGCCTCAAACAACTTGTGCTACACTCAGCGTCTGCCCGTGGAACTATTGACACGCCTTGCCACAAACATGCCTTGCATAGCTATTTTTTACCTGTGGTTTCGCTTGACAAACTGGAAATTTGTACCTACTGACAAGCCTCAACATCATATACGTTGTAAATAAGCACATAATTGACAATTTAAATCTTGGTTTGGTTTTTTTTTTTTTTTTTTTCAATCAAAATGTGTACAATATGACTATGACATTCACACTACATTATGAACTAAAATATGTCAATGAAAGACGCTGTTTGTAAGCATGGTGACCACTGACCTGTTTTTAATGCTTTAGAAGTTTTGTGTGTTATTGTACACAACAGCAATTTGTGTGTTTCTTCTTTGTTTGTATGTTGTTTTATGTCATTACCCAAGTTTAATAAGTTTTCACCAAAACATGTTTTTTTTTATTTTTATTTCCAGATAGTGCTTTTGGGTTGTCAGTCTCTCAGATTCAAAATCCTCCTGGTACACAAAAGCAATAAATGTAATAAACCTCCCAAATAAACTCAGTCATAAGTCATCTTTTGGCATACTTGTTCTTTTTTCGTTGTTGTTTGGATGCATGTCTGGTTACACTTTTGTAGGTGGTATGATACTAAACTATGATGAGACTAAAAGTGGAATCATGTTGCACACTAAATGGCACCTGAAATTATCATAATATTGGATTTATATTAATATGAATCATACCACATGTTTGTTCCCAAAATGTGCATGTATTATACATAGGTAGCACTTAAATTTAAGCATGTATTAACATTTAATGATCTCTGACCTATGACATACTCTTATGCGAGTACAAGCAGATATTATGACATTTAAGTGTTTATTAATGTACAGCAAATTATAGGAAGCTTAAGTTACTTTTTACAGTAATGAACACCGTGAAGAATATGCTCACAAGCCCATTATAGTGTTTCTAAATATTAAAATTTTAATTCAATACATACTCTACAGACACTTTAGCAAAGGTCAATGGTCACCATCACAGAGAAATGAATCCACTAAAACCAGTATTGTGAAAAGGCTGCTGTATTTTCTAACCGGCTACGCGTTCAATATACCTGTTAAGCTCAAACACCACCCATACAGCTTAGAATCTTATATTACCAGAAGAAAAAATGAACAAGTTCTAAAGACTATCAAATTGAGTGCCCTCGAGGTAGTGACAGGATCAATGTAACACCCAACTGTTCAAAGGAGAAAACTTGAAATAAAAAAATAAAGAAAAGGATGTGACAGATAGTCAGTGTGGAAACACCCATAGTGCTGAGTAATTATGTGGTTGTGGCTTTTCTATTTTCAGCATATAAAGAATCACATCCGTGCAGTACATCATGCTGACGAATCGAGAGTCCCAGCAGAACAGGTGCAAAGGGAAACAGGGTCAATTATTGTCATATATATGTATTTTTACTTAAATTCCCTTAATTGTGGTCACAAAACAAAGAATTTCTGATTATGTAAAGAAACATCAATAAAGTCTACATGGCACACGCCATCATGAAATTCAAATGATAGAGAGGAAACTGTTTAAAGATTATGATGTCTCCTGTTAACTAGACATAGCTAAAGAGATTTTAGTCAGCTGCTTTAGTTCCCAACACACCTCCAACTCCAGACAGAAAATATGTTCTTTTATTTGTGAAATACTGGGGAATTTTACTTGGTGGAAAAATATGTGATGATCCCTTAAAATGTCCTGAATTAAAATAAAACACAGAAAATGGTCAGAGGGAAATTTAAAGCTTTAGAGAGAGATGGGATTTCAGTCAGTGTGTTATACAGTATATATAAGAAAATTCTGTACTCTAACTGCCAAAGCTGGCTGGCAGCGAATATGGCTGTCTGGATACCTGTTTGCCAATGGAAAGAGGCTGAGACGGACGGAATTTAAACTTTCCCTTTGCTCCTTAACAAAGCAAATCTCTTGCAAGTGCTTTGCAGAGTTCCACTGGCAATTAACCCAGTTACATCGATGCTCAGTGAGCTGAGGCTCACACACGGCTTTAGTAACCATCAGAAACAAACTGACAAACATTTAGGTATACAGTATTTAAAAATATTCTGAGTATATCTCAAACCTGCAACAGCTGATTTTTTGGATCATTTGGGAGTGCTGGAGACTATTTATGAACTCAAGATTATAAGATTCATAAGGTAAAGCTGTGTCTGTGTCTGATAGTCAATCTCTTGTTGCTCTATTTTGTTCTCCACCACCTCCTGAGGGACATATTTGTCTTCTAGCTAAATGCTTTATACTGTATGTTCACTAGATAGCTGCTAACTGTGTGCTGTTTGGTGCTGAATAGGTTGTGGGGGTGTTTTAGAGTGGTGAGACGCAACCAATTTTATTTGAGGTATGACATAGAGTCAATGGGATCCACAAGAAGAGGATTGTGCAACACTTTAACATAAGCAAAGCTAACATAAAGTTGCTGTTGGGGGAAATTTTGCGATGCTATACATGTGACAATTAGAATATTTAAAATGTAAAATTTTTATTCATCAAAATTTATGCACCAGGAAAAACAAAATAAGGACACTGTGAAGTAAACCTAACTAACTCTAGTAAAGTTAGTGATGTGTATTTTTTTTGGGGAGATCACTTCTCCCCACTGAAATGTTGCCACAGGCTGGTTTCTGTCTACCCCCAGATGGGTTAGATGGGCAGCTGAGCCATAGTTGAATGGGGGAAGTGATGCTTTTAATCAGACCAGAATTACTTTTCCATGAATATGATTTGGCCACACAGCCCTGCATTGAGTCCGGCCCATCAGATGACCACAAGAACGCAGAAAAACATCACGCGGGAACGGAAAGTTTCGCCCGCCTTGCAGGAATACATTGTGCTGCCACATGTCACCTCCACTCTGCCTTAATTCAGTCTCAATGGAAACAGCACTCTTTTGGTTTGAAGAAAGAAACAAGTAAAAGCAGTCTTTTATTTTAATCAGAGGGTGAGGTTTAGTTGAGGTGTGGGAGGGGCTAACTTTGTGCATTATCTGCTCAGGACTCTGGATGTAGCTTTCTTTAGGATTATGAGACAAATATGTTTGGTTTCTATCATCATAATCCTGAAATAGTTTGTTGACCTTAAACCAAGTGATTAAACTTCATATTAAAATTGTATTAGTAACATGTCGCCATTTGGTGCCCATGTTTACTGAAGGACCTCTCTCTAAGCTACTGCAAGGTACATCCAAACTGAGTCATTTCTAATATCTTTCTGTTAAGAATTCCAGCAGTGTTAGGGTGTGGTATGATTGTTCCTACCAATATTTAAGTAGTGTAATTGACTAATTGTATCCAGCTATAGCTGTTTAATCAATCGGATTTTAAAATCTTGAAGAATTTCTAGTACTTAAGACATCAGCTGCTCATATCAGGAGTCCGATTCCAGCTCAAAGGATTCCTCTCAATATGGAGACTGTGGAACGACTACGGAAATTGTTTAATTTTGCTTTATGCGTGATAATATGTCAGTTTTGTATCTACAGTTTGCTGCAGTGCCCCCATGTGGCCAAGATGATTGATTATTTTTCGGTTTAAATGTCAGTGTGGCCTGACTCTGAATCCGGCCAATATCTGGAGTCTGATATTAGCAACATTTTTGAAAAACAGCATGAAGCGATGTAAAATAATAAAATAAAAAATTGGATCTACAAAAAAAAAAACAAGGCTTGCAGTGTGGGTATAGTGCGTGATTTCTTTCCTCAAGTAAACTTCTAATCATGAAGAATTTGTGTGGTGGAAAAAAAAAAAAAAATACCTTCTAAAACGACAAACTTCTTGCTTCATTATCTTTGGCCTTGAACACCATGTTTTCACTCTTGTTCCCCTTCCTCTTATTACTGTGATCTTATGTCTTCCGTCCTCACATACCAACGTCTGGGCAAGACTCAACAAGCTTGTGTCAAGGTAAAATCCTACTATAGAGCTTTAACTGTACAACTAGGATTCGGATCGTTACCTTAGAAACATTTGAGGTCCTTCTAAACGATGACTCCAATATCTGAATTTGTATTGCAACACAATAACAAAATCACTGACAAAAGTACAGACTATGCAAAGGCTTCAGTCATCTCCACCTCTTCAGTATTCAAAATAACTTGTGACTGGTGTCTCCCCCACTGTACACTGCAAGCCAACGGGTCAGAAAATAGACACTGGTGAAACATGACAAGAAAAACTTGTCTGGAGTTAACGTTTTTATTTAACCAGACAAGTATTACAGAGTAAACAATGACTGTCAATCCTATTTAAAAACAGTAAAAAGAAAAAAAAAAAAATGCACATTCGGTATGAATCTATAACGTTTAAAAATGTTTTCACATGTTGATCACCATGTCGCATGTTAAAATGTTCACTATCAATCAGTGAAGTGACGTGCAAGAAATGATCTGTGAAAGAACTAATGTGATGAGTCTCGTCAAAAGACATTTGTAACATTAATCAACTCTGTCATAACACTGTCAATCTGCTGTATGCACATCAGGTTGGTGGTCCAATCAGTAAACACAAATGAATAGAAATGTTTTCTTTTGAAAGAATAAAAGACTATGACCCAGTGTTAGTCAAATCTTATGATAATGATTGTTTTTAATTTTCTTTCTTGCTCCATCGAGAATTTCTTCTCTAAACAGCCTCATTCAAAGTTCCTCTTATTTTAGACAAGCATTTTGAAAATAGCTTTTACTAATGCTGCATTTACTATTGTTATTCCTTAACCTAAATCAGTTTTCAGAATAATACTCCATATTTTATAAAGTTAAGTATGTGGAAGGAATGTGTTTAAG
>KV751342.1:446155-464973 GCA_001698575.1 Mola mola | reverse complement strand
AAAATCTTCTCACCCCGAATGCTGTAGTCCCGCCCGTCTGTATTGGCCACACAGAGGCGCTGTGTGGACTGCTGCAAAGAGCCTTCAGTATTTGGCACAATGTTGGAAACATGTTTGTACGTTCAGCTACAGCGCAGACTGTTGCTCCCTTGTTTTCTATGGGCAACTTCATGCACCTGAATGATTTATGATGATGTTTTTCTTTTCTTCCGGCAATGGGTTCAGCAATGAGATATTGGGTCCTTTTAACCAAGTCCTTCTTGGAGTATGCTATTTTTGACTTGATGCTGAGATTCTTCTTGCATGTGAGCAATACAATGCGTGAAAGTTTCAGCACCTGGAAAAAGCAAACAGTCACTGGTATCAACCAACAACCCATATCAAATCCAAATACCCACAAGTATTAGTTTTCCTTACTCAGTGAATCTAAAATATGCTGCTTGGGCTTTAGCTTTCAAAACAAGAGCACTTATTATAGCTTAGTTTTTTAAACTTGCATAATATATATAAGAGGTGTTTCAGCGACATCATACCGTTGTTATTCATTACAGATGGATTTAAATTTGTTGAACTTTTTGCACCAAAAGTTAAATACTGAACAAATACATTTGAGAGTAGAATGTCTTATTTTCTTTCGTGTATCAAAATGTTCATAAACATTTTAATGCTACATTCCTTTCTCAGATATTACAAAATATATACTGACCAAGTGTAGCGAATAACAATTCAAATCTATAGAATTATAAAAGACCATATGACCTGTTCAAACACATGAAAACTCCCCTGTTGAACTCAGTCTGAGCCCTCCGTCAGCAACAACAAACAAAGAAATGTCACCTCCCATGAGACTGTTCGGTATTTTCATAATAAAATGCTCCTTTCCACAAAATGTAAGTACGGTTATTTGTGGTGCTGAAAAGAGCAGCCCGACAAAATTGTTGTAAAACAATGGTTTCATTGTAGAACACAGAGGTAACACTTACTGTAAAGCTAATGATTCACTTCTGGGACGATACTGATAAAGTAACATTCTGGCCAATAAACAAATAACCAATACCGATATTGATACCGTATCATCAAGGAAATATAAAGAAATCTTCTATATGAAAAATAACAGAACTTCTATAACTTTAAGCCCCACCCCTGAAAGTCATCGGGATTGATTCCATAGGTTTTCTACGCTGAAGACACGTTATCTGAATAATTTTTAAGAGACTATCATAGTTGGAAAATGAAAGCAAAAATCCTTAGCCATGATGTTGACAGCATGTTTCAATTATGATATGTCAGATAATACTTCATAAAAAACACCACATTGACGTGTAAACAAAGGATTTTCATTAAAGGGGATCTTCAAAGCTGCAGCAAGATGTGGGTGAGTAGATGTAGTCAGTGCACGATTAAGGATTTGATTATTAGATCATCAAATTTTTATAAGACACTGGTATCAGTGAATGCCACCTTATTTTGCGGATACTCTGATACCAGTCAATAATGTCCATAATGGCTGATAACATTGAGCCGATAAATTGATGTATCCATACATGGAGCTGTAGAAAAGCAGACATTGCTGATTGTATTGTATACTAACTATAGCTGTATCATCTATAACTCGCTATAATATGGCAACGACCATTTACTTCAGAGTAGACCAATCAGTGGCCACAATGTCATCTTTTTGTAGTTGCAGTCATGGACCAAAAAAAAAGGTGAAAGAAATATTCAGATCTTTTGTTTAATTAAAACAAGTAGTAAAACAATTTTTTTTTTTTTTAAATGCTCTATTACCAGTTATGTCTTGTATGCAAAGTTGTTTGAACATATTATTAGAACAATATTATCACACAAAAAGTCTTTTTGTATTATGTTGCCTGTTTTGCCTGCAGTTTAACATATTACTGATTACTGATGCCGTATTGTGTCAACATTTTTGTAGTAACTGGTAACTCTTTAATGGGAATTAAAGGGACAGCTCAGCCTAAGCTTGGAAATACATAGTAGTGCATCCCAAAAATTTAAAAGGTTTAAAAAAAAAACCCTTTGTAGTTAAATTTCAAAAAATGTTAAATTCTGTTTTTGAAATGGACTAGCATTTTCTGCGGTGCTGTTTATCCATCAAAATTGTTTTGTGAGTTGCTGAAGTTTGGATATCAGCTGAATTTCTGCCATCTCTCCAATAAAATAAGATGGCAGTTCACTTGAGGTGATCAGACTCTCAGCTATGCTTCGTTCCAGAAATCATGACAGGGATTCTCCAGGTAAGAAACTAAAGCTAACTACAGCATGTTAACATTTCAGCTCAGCCAAGGAGAACACATAATATTTAGACCCCAGCTAAAAGCTGTCTGTCGAAAAAAGCGACTGAAATGTTCCTGCACACTCTTGAAGGATCTTATTAAAGGAACATTTCTTTAAACATTTTTTATACGCACAATATTGGATGTTTATGGATGCTTTGAAAGTATTTTTGTCTTTTGCGAATAGTGTTATCAATATATTTGCAGAGAACATCTCTCCTACAACCCGCGGTAACACCAAAGCTTTATACAATCTGCACAGGTTGTGTACGATTTAGTCAGAAATATTGGCTAAAAATTTGATCCGTCACTAATATATGTGTGGAAATGTAATGACACGCACACAAAATGAATGTGTACGGAAAATCATCATCAGTGTCAAGAACTATGCACAACAGCCAACTTTGTTATAGCACCTTGCTTGTCAATGAATCAGAATAATTCTAAACAGTTGTGTGTCTGCTGCAATAAGCATACAGCCACCGACCATTTCTCCATGTAAGGACATCCATTTGCATCATAAAGAGAGGGTGAAGAGTCAAGTTGAGAAATTCACCTGAATGGAAATTGGAATACTAGTCCATCTTAAGAAATAAATAAATAAAAAATAGAATATTATGGAAAGTTCTTTTTTTGGTAATTTCATTTAAAAATTTACACATAAAGCAGAATGTTTCTAGTATGTTTTTTTATATTTAGATTATGGGTTATGCATTTAGAGCAAAATATTCTAATATTTGAGATGGGTTTTTTTTCTATGCCATAATTACCAAATTGAAACGGTGAAATGCTTGAAACATTAAAGTTTACTTGTAATGAGCCTAGAATAAATAGTTGTAAATCAACTCGCGTTTTTTTTATTGAAATATTTATTGTTCCTGAAGAATATGACTACTTAAGTTTCAGACCTCATCACTCCCTGCAGATGTTTGCATAGAAATAATGGTGAGTGATGACAAAACACCTTGAATCCCTCCATCAGAGACTACAGATGGCTGCTGGGGCTTGAAGAGCAGGGAACAATACTCATGCAGAGCAGCAGAGGCACAGACAGGAAAAAACATGGGAAATGTTTGCATTTTAAATTTACCGCCACATTGGTAGGGTGTGTATGGGGATGACGTGCTCATCGCTCATGCATAGCTGTGCAGCTCTTGACTGCCTTCATTCCGTTGAATTTTCACTTTCTCAAATACTATATAACACTGAAAAATCACATTGTTTTATTTTTTATATGCACTAGTAATTATAGGCCAATAAACAGCTTAATGGCAGCCAAAACTACTATATTTCCATATGTACATGGTCATCCTCCATTGTAAAGGCTGGGAAACTAGTAGAAGATGTTAATTATGAAGGGGCATTATTTTCATGGCTATTTAATACATTTGGTCATTACATTAGTGAATTCACAGTTTATTGTTGTCAGTAAAAGCCTTTTGTACTTAATGTGGGTTTACTATGCTGTGCATTTAGTTGGCTGTGTGTTTACATTTTGTGTGTAAACATGGTCTGCAGAGTTATATCTTGGTTTGCAGAGGAATACAAACAAATTCAGCTAAGAATATATTGATGAATCCCAGATTTGTGTCACGGTTGACACCTGTGACTTCAGGTTTTTCTTTTTTTTTGTTGTTGTCTGCCTTGTTTTGTTCTCTCTATCTCTCTCTCTGCAGGGGGCGGGGCAGTCCTGCACACCTGTCTCTCATCCACAATCCACTCCTATCATGGCTTCTTCCTCCACTCGCTGCCAGATTATTTCCTCAGTCACAGTAGTAGCTGTTGGCATTAATCATACAAGTCCTTCATGAGAATCTGATTTAGTCTATTTTATCCAAACCTCTAATTATCGTTCTCCTGTCAGAGCTCTCACCACACTCCCCGTCAGGCTTCACATCTTCCAGTCCGCTCATCACTCTCAAGACAACTGTCAGCAACTTGTGTTTTTAATAAACTTTGTTAAACCTTCCATGTCCTTCTGCTCCGCTTTAGGTCGGGGAAAAAATTTAAACTAACATTTTGTGCATCAAACATTCGTACGCACGGTTTAAGCACAGATTTGTTGTGTATGTACACACTCTATATGACTGAGGCCCACTGACATCTGACCAGCAAAATCTAATCAGCTAATCCTTGTGAATGTTTTTCTGACTCTTTTGAGGACATTTTATCGAGGTCAAATTGTGAGAAATATCGCTTGTATAAGAATGGGAAGAAATGGATGGATGGAAAACCCAAGAACATTGTGTCTTCGGCCATGGCTACTGCTAATAAAGAGGCATAGAAATATTCAAGAACAAGTGCTTATACTTTATATGTATACTTTAGTCCAGCGTTTAGCAGGTTTTATGTTTTATTTCAAAGAAAAACATCCCCAGGAAAACAGTAATAGTCAACATCCTCCCTTCACACTTCAACATCCTATTTGAACTGTGTTAGACCACAGCTAGTTTCAAAACTGATGGCAGATTAACAAAATGAAATGCAGAAAGTTTTTTCTGTCATGGTACACCTTAGTTTAGTAACAAACAATCCAATGCCACACAATCCACACAAACACGCATGATTGAACATCTCTTTAATTTACAAACTGTCAGAAAAGCACACAAACTATTTTCAAAACAAACAGAAGAAAAGATAAGGAAATTATCAGTATACACAGGTTAGTGCGGCTTATTTTGAAAAAGTGCAAATGTTTTCAAGCAACCAAATCAAATTTATGCAAGGACACTACTGAATAATTTGCATTTTCATTCACCTTCCCATACAAACATTCCGTGGTACAAATGCACAAGATTACAGATCTGGGTAGCCCAAATCATCTAGTCTGTAGGCTGAGTGGTGACGTCTACCAGTAGTGTTTTGTAGCATTCTGGGTCATCAGTTCTCTAAAAGAGAAAAATTAAATTATTATTTTTTTTTTTTTTTTTTTAAATTAACATACATAAAAACACCATAAATTAAATTGCTCATTTAGTGAGCTGAAACCCTGAGCACCAGTAGCAAAGCCTGCCTTTGTCCCAAAATCAGCTTGAGATCTTAACCATAAATGTATTACCACATAGAAATGTGGTAATGATCCGTGCAGGAGTTTTTGAGACATTTTGTTGACGGGCAGGAGTGACAAAAGATCCTTCACATGGCTAAAGTAGTGTGCTGGGTAAAAATACACTGTCTGTCCAAAAGAAAGACATATATTTCGTTGGGGAACCTTTAGTTTTGATTATGGCGTCCTTTCAATAAGCTCATGCAATTTATATCCCTGCTGAGTTGCATTCATTTTTCATCAAGACTGTTTTTAAAATGAGAGAGTCCAACCTCATTTCTTCCTTGAAGATGATTGTTCACCATCATTCCAGGTTTTAATAATGTATTGGACAATTCTTAACCTGATTTTAGTAGTTTTAGTCATCTCCTTAGTTGTCTTTGCTTGATGCAGGCCAATAATGGGATGGGTCTTATAACATGGTTGTTTAAACATATTAATCACCGCAGTAATTCTGCATTGCTAATCACCGCGGTAATAGCTCTTAACTATTTGCTTAGTTAAATACAGGTTGTGGCTTTTTTTTTTTTTTACGGCCAATGTATTTTTTTTTGTAATAAGTTCTCTATTTTGGAAAAATCTTATGATGTCTTACCACAAGTTAGATGAAAAGTTCGATAACAGCAAAAAAATATGAGCTCATCATTATCATTATCCTAGCATAAAGTAGGTAGGAAAAACACAGACTGTACAAATCTTTTTGTAAAGTATTTTTACAGTTAGTGTGTTAAAAACACACAAAAGTGTTTCACTGTATGTATCTCCTCCATGTAATCAGACACTTGCAAGTACATTTAGAGCGTAGTTAGTGGCAAAAAAGTGATTTATTCACAACATTTTGACTTGCCCGATGCTGCTTCATTGTATAGCCTTCTCCAGCTGGATGGTTTGAGTGACTCAACTCCATACTGGAGTAATTTTTTTTTTTTTTTTTTTACGTCCAGTTTAAAAGTCCAGGTAATAGGACTTTGAAAAAATACCAGATTTCCCTTTAAACTATCCATAATTGTTGAAAAATGAAAATGTAAATAGCATGCTGACATTAGGGAGAATTTTTTTTCAAGATTTCAAGGCAGTATCGGAAAAAGTGACATGATGATGATGATGATGATGAAATGATGTCCAAATGTTCTTCCAAACAAGAAGTGGCATGAAAAGAGAGAACTGTGTACTTGTGTTCAGTCAAACTTGATCCTGGGTAAACAACATGCTGAAAAGATACAAGGATATGATTTTGCACCTTGTTTTCTTCCTTCAGGCTGCTTCTAAACGCCTTGATCCCCAAGACGACAGAGCTGACAGCGACACAGAGCTCTAGGACTGACAGCACAATCAGCACAGCATTGATGCCTTTCAAGATCATCTGGTGGGACACAAAACATAAACGCCTTTACTTTAAAATTTCTAAACACACATGTTTGTTTTAAGATTTAATAATGTAAATGAAACAAAGAGTAACATTTACATGCAATTCTGCCTCTCTAATCATCAAATCAAATCATCTCATCAAATTCTGCGACCTTGATTATAAATTGCTGCAATATTTCCACCTAAAACATTTTACTTGTGCATAAGCATGCTTTCTTTTGTTTGATGTAACCAAAAACATACCATAGTACTTGGATACATCTCTAATGTATGACTTAATGTAGGAAGCATCTCATGCAGATTTTACTGCTGCTTAAGTAAAAAAAGAGTTAAGCTTTAATATCCTAGAGGAGCAATTTGTCAGTCAGTATTAATAAAGATTAATCGGGGCCAGCAGTGACCTGCAGGACAATACTGTTTTATTTCATGTCCATCAGCAAAGCAACATTAAGTCAACTGCACATCTGATTAGTTATTTAATGAATGCACATACACTATCGTATTACTGTTTAAAACCAATGAGTAAATGAACAAAAATAGATCAAGTAGCGCTATCATGCTCCACTTTCCTCAAACAGTAATGATTCATTAAATGATGGGATGAGGAGGTCAGGAGTTTGGGATTGAGAAGCCATTTTCCAGTCAAAGCAATAATATATTTCGCATGGCTGTTTTTTGTTGATTCTCTGAGAATTTGCTTGTAAACTCAGTTAACACTTACCAGAATTAGTGCTTTAACCTCCAGGCATTTGTCAGAGTATGGGGCTGGCGTATTGTATCGTGAATCATAGCCACACTTCCACCACAACGCTATCAGGTTTATATTAGTGCTGTAGAGTACGATGGCAGCGATGGCAACACCAACTCCTACTACATTCAGAATCCCATTGATGATAACCTAAGCAACAAGAATTTTCAGGTCACGTAGAACTAAATATAAATCCACACAAAGCAATTGACAATTTAAAGAGAAACTTACACGTTATTTTTTTCTTGTATTTTTTCTTAGCTTTGTCTGAAATTTTCAATGGAGGATTTCATTTTTTTTAAAAACACACAAGGGTATAAATTCAGGGGAAAGTGGATGTTTTTAGCAAAGCTACAATAAAGATGATTTTTTTTTTTTTTTTTAATCCAGATTCGCGTCATATTAGATCACACAGGGGACTCTGCCTCTGCTCAGTGTGTAGCAGCAAGTGGGAGTCAGGCTGAGCAGGTATACATTTGTGAGTTAGAATTTTTTAAGTACACTTAAACTGCATTCCACTATTTGTGATCATGCTAAATCAATCATCATCTCCTAACAAGAGGCTTGTATGTAGGAGTCAGCTGTATCAGGCAGTGGTCTGATTTGCCTAGAGGGGGGAGGGCTGTGGTACATGTTGATTTTGTTAAAGTCTGATGACAAACACTACTTCATTGAGATGTGAACATAAACAGAATCCTACTTGTCCACTGGTCTCCTCCCACCATCACTCTATCTTTCTGTTTGCTTTTTCTGCTAATCCTCCTTTGATCTCCATCTCTTAGATGCCTAGCAGGCTCATTACTATAAGGGTGTGGGTCAACCGCATGCATAGGACACATTCTTAACCTTTTGACTGTTAAAGCTCACATTTGGATCCATAATAATGAATGTTAAACTTCACCAGCCAGACTCCCTTCCATTGCATCACTTCTAGTTTGTGTTTTCAATGCAAAGTGACCTTTTCTAACAAAACAACACCAGAAGTTACTCAATACACAATACAGTAACTTCTGGTTGTCCCTTTTATAAGTGTATTGTAAGTGTATTTCCTTAATAATTTTCCTAAGCATTAATTCAGAAGGGTCTCCAACCTGCAAGTTGCACATTAAATAAGAAAGTTTTTAACCCTTTGGACCTTTGACAAAGACAGTGGACAACATTCCTCCTCTGCAATGACAAACACACCATGTGGGGATATGTGGGTGTGTACAAAGTACAAGATCCTCCTCCATTTTATTTGTCTGAGAAAAGAGATGAGCATAACATGAAAGAAAACATGAATGAATCTGACCTACTCACCAGGCAGGGACTTGGACATTTCTCAGACAAAATGCACATGGCTCCAAAAAAAATAAACTAGAGCAAAGATTAGAAAACAGAGTATGATAACTTCCCATTCCTTTCAAAAAACAAAACAAAAAAAAAAATCATTGTCAGTTGCATTCTTATATTTCTGTATACAGTAAAGGATTTCTGGAGATTTATGTTCTTTTGAAAATGCATTAGTGATTAAATGAAAATCATGATAAAAAAAATGTGATATGTCTTTGTAGGACTTCTTTTGTTACATAGCCATGTCAGAATCTTTAAATCCATATTTCATTCAACTTTCTTTTAAGCAGCAACAATATGTTGCTGTTTTGAACTGTTGGTGAACAAAAAAAAGCAATTTGCAGGGATTATGAAAACTTTTTTCTACTTTTTAAAAAATATCATACACTAAATAATGAATGAAATAATTCAATTACTATCGTCAGTCCCCACACTCCAATGATTTTGTAAAAGGCTGATCAAATAAATCACATGTTTTCATGAATAAGATGAGTAAGAACATCATTTTATTTACACCTACAGTACTGTATCATACCAATGTGTGACTCAGGTGATGGATAAATGGGCTCACAATTCACACCATTTGGCCAATCAGATGCATTCTTCAACTCTTCTCAAAAGTCCACTATTTATTTATCAAAAATCCTTTCTGATCATTGCACATCGCAAGATTTTCCTTGTATCAAACTGGCTTGGTATTATATTCAGCTGTACTTTTGTAGCAATACTATTATATAGTTAGATCAGTCTCAAAATTCACAAATGCACGCAGAAACATTTTTGTTCTATATAGAGTAAAAAGAATACACATATAAATTAATAAGGTTCATAAATGTATTTCTGATAAACGCTCAAATATTTTTTTCTTTCAAATTGATTCAATGGAAATCTACAAATATAAAAATATAATATTCAAACACTTTTTTACACAAACTTTTGAATCTGCATCTACAAACTTCTTGTGGTTTTTGAAGTTTATAAGTGAGTGGAAGTGAGACTGTCGAGTGAATCGATTCACAGATGCATTTTTTTCAGGAGGGATAATCTGTAGACAATAAGATTTTCCCTACTTTAAACTGTGTGGAAGCGTTCATGTGACTGGCTGAAAAGTAAGATACACCCACACGTTTTGCTTTCAATTTTTATACAGGATGATTTTAAATATCATTTAAAAATTACTGTCCACAGAATCAATATATGAATATATTTCTTATGGCCCGGTAGACACAACATCCTATCTATTTCTATCAAATAACAGGGAAGGTGAGCTAAAAGCAGAAAATGGCTGACCCAGATAACCTATGCTAAGATCTGCACCCTTGAACTTTAAGTCTAAAGTATGGACACACTTTTGGTTCCAGGAAAAGCAGGGTGAGAACATGGACACTCTGTCAGGCAAACCACACAGGACCAGACAGGCTACACAGTCCTGTGTCGCCCCCAAAGCCTGCTACATTACAAAAGACTGGTCCTCAAGACAAGAGTCATGCACAAGTCTCACACAGGAGCAAACGTTGTTCCTGTTGCTACTTTTTCTAAGTAGCTAAATTAAATGTCAAAGACTGACTCACAGTCATTTAAAGTGCACTGTTTTTGGAAATATGACTCCTTATATATACTGTTTGTTGTACAATTTAACTTTTGTTTTTCTCAAAGAAGGAAAATTAAAACACAATAATCGGTACTATCAAATTGCAATATAAATCGAATCAGGAGCCAAGTATCGTGAGACACTCAAATCAGACCAAAGGATTTTGTCCCAGCCCTGATGATTATTGCCATAATCGAGCAACCCTACCAGCTAAAAAAAAAGGGAAGTCAAATGAACATCAAAAATACAAACACAGCCGTAGCTCGCTTACCATTCCTCCCAACCAATATGGAAAAAGCTCTCGAATGATTTTCTCTGTAGTAGTACTTGCGCAGAGGATGGCGCCAAGGCTGATGTTTAACAACCCAATCATAATATGCAAAGCCTGGAGAAGGGGGAAGTATGACCATCAACAAAAAAACATCCATATAGTTTACTATTTGGTCCATCCGTATTTGGACAGCAACAGTTTTGTTATTTTGCTTCCTTATGCCTCAACAATGGATTTGAAAAAAACGAAAAAAAAACTAACAAGAAATAAAGTAGTCATGTCCGTCTAGCTCGTACAGAGAATTCCACTGAAGAGTTACCAGATAGAGGTGTCAAGGATTTTGTTATGGTTTTCTGTTATTTTGAGTTTCTAAGTTCATTTGTCTCATATTTTAGTTTTGAGTTATTCCTCTTTAATTCTGAGTTATTTTGTGGTATTTCTTGTTAGTTTTCTGCATTTCTGATGTTTTGTTTCCTAGTGTTCTCTCCTGTGTTTCTTGTGTTTGATTTAAGTTTCATGTCAAGTTACTTGTGTTCAGTCGTTTGTTATCAGTGTTTTCTTTTTTATTTTGACGGTTCTGTTGCTCCTTGGATTTGTTTGCTCTGTTGGACTGATTTTGTGGTTCCGAACCCTTGCTGTCTCCTGTAATGTTGGTTTTGCCTTTACCTTTAATAAATATTGAACTGTAGTACACCTGTGTTTTGGTCTGCATTTGGGCCCAAACCCTGCTCCCAGTCGTCTTGGTACAATAAATATGATAGGAGGCTCAGCACTCGGAATCAACTCCAGACCTTTTATCCGCTTTAATTTGGCATGGGATACTGAGGGAATAGAACACAACTGGCCATGAAATTGTCCAATTACTCATAAGCTTTTGAAAGATTGCTTTGTTTCCTATTCCATTGCTGTGGTGTACAGAGGCAAAATAAAAGTTCACAGAAAGCAGCACTGTTGTGCAGAATGGTTATGATGGAGTTTTTCTTGGTGCTGTAACTACACTAGTATCAAAATTCAGCGACATGGAAACAAGTTCAAAGAGCTCAATCTGCGCTCACCCCCAGGAGAGACTGAGAAGTTTTCTGGACTCTCTTCAAGTGTTGAGACACAGAACAGCACATGGGGCTGTAGCAAAGGCTCTTTAATATTTGGCACATTGGAGGCCAAAAACTGTTGGGGTCAGAGGTCAAAGTGAACACAGTGACCCCATCATACTTGGCCATCGTCACAGACATCCTGCCTGCTCCTGAAAGAGAGAAGAGAATGTATAATGATAAAACCCCTAATGCATTTATCCAAAACTTTGTGACGTGTTCTCCTGTCAACATGACATTCAACGTTAATTGCCAAAGAAGAATTTCATGAAATAGTTATTACAGGTTTGATTGTACAGTAGGAGCTGCTCGATGGATCCATACTGGGAACCAGAGGTCATGATAGGATGGGCTCTGTTGCTACATCGGGGACTTTCTTTGTCTACTTCAAATGGCAAAGCTGCATGTAACTAAAAGCTGGAGCATCGAGGTGCAAGCCAGCTCATGAGGTATGCTAAGTGAAGACAACAGAATAGAAGAGCTGGGTTTTTTGGTGATCACATACAGGTGCTGTTTGAAAACTTCTGGTTTATTTATCTCATTACATCCTTTGAAGAATTCATTGCATGGGTAAAAAAAAAAACCTTGATCAAAAAAATAAAAAAAACAAATGCAAGTCCTCCTCAATAATATCTAAGGACACTGTAGGATTAGTGCAAAATCAAAATGCCTTTATTTTACATGGCATAAAGTATCTAAAATGATCAAGACTTTGTGAATGGTCTTCTTCAAGAGAGTTTTTGGTGAGCGTTTGGTGTTTCTATTATTTTGGCCACCCCATTCATATTAGTGAGACCAGGCGTATTGACCTACGTCTTTATTGCACTAAATGTACACTTCTACGAAAAAAAACAACTTACCATTTTATATACCGTTTTATACAGTGTTGTAAAAAGTACCCAAGTAAAGATGTCAGGTGGAAAAAATACTTTGGTCACAGTCAAAGAAAAACAATTACTACTTGAGTAAAAGTCTTCATATGTTATTTATTGTACTTCTGATATAAAATATCTTTTTGGGAATTGAAAATATTTGTGTATCCAAGGAATCAATTTCAACATTGTTAAGAGGAAATTATTGTGTACATGCATTGTGTTGTTTATGCCACTGGATGGCGCACCTTTACGCTCTGGCGACGCATGCTACGTCGTCACGTTTTTTTTTTTGTTTTTTTTTTGTATTTTTCTTTTTCTTCTCCCGCGGTATTGTGAAGCCGAAAAATGATCATTAAATATGCCTGAAGGCTAAAGGTGATATTCATCGCTGAGGAAGCTCGGCTCAACACACATATTTGTATTTGTTGTTTAATCTGAAAGCCAATAGAGATTCATTAATTTAAATATGTGCATGTAATTTACACTGCGCCTATTAACTAAAATTATCAAATGAAGGCAGTAGAGCATTTTTAACGCTTTTGATACTCATGCTCATATATTTTTCTACTACTGCTATGCAAACACTGGCTTTTGACGTGGTACAGTCTACAGTCCAAGTTGATTTCCAACCACATCGTAAAAGAAGCTTAATGGGAGGGAACTGTGACCATTTTCAACCAGCAGCCATTGTCCATTAAACAATCCACTGTTAAATTCTGTAGATTCAGAAAAAGATTTGTAACCCAGATTTACAGTGTGTGTGTGTGTAAATGGTGGTGACCTCAGCTCTTGTGTGCAGGTAAACGTTTGAGTCACTCATCTGGAAGAACAATGTACGCGACTATTCTCTGTGACTTAACTGGAGCAAATAATATCCACATAGCAACAACACAATTTATTCAGATGAAACGTCGCTTAGTAACTGCGAGTAGACGCATCGGACTTTGAGCTTTTCCTCTGAACAGGTCGGAGGGTTACTTAGTGCATTTTAAAAAATATGACAACAAATATCTAATACAAATATCTCAATTTACGTGCAACCTCCTGAATATAAACTATATGACAGTTTAAGTTTTGACCTCAATTAAGAAAAAAAACAAACTTTTCCGGGTATTCATCAGCCTATCCATTAACAAACTCGATGATCACTCAATTTCCTTAAGTAGCAGGACAATATAGTTAAGTAATAAAATCTGAGTGAAATGTAAGTATGCTACTTGACCAATCAATCACACAGAATATTATTAGAATACATTACCTTTGCGTGTGTGTTGGGAATGAGTAGCCTACACGGTACTTTGCGGATCCCAACAAACCCCGTGTGTTTCGCAGTGTTCGCTGAAGGAGGAGAGGAAGTGGATCACCTGTTCCGGTCGGTGCGTTGACCCTTAAAGGCGAAGATTACTGCTCTGACCTGTGAATGCTATCCGCTCCTCTCACTCAGGGCCTCCACTACAGCGACTATTTTCATTATCATCAAGTCCGTGAGTTTCATAATATGTTAAATATCACTTAAAATCACTCAATGAATGACTCCATTAGTGCATTCTTCTTCGCGTTTTATTAAATTCTTCCCTTTGAAGCTTACGTAGGGTTTCAGTTTGCACTGTCCATACAAACAAAAAAGAAGTGCAACACTGGTACTGTTTCTAAATGGAAACTTTAAGATTAGAGTACACAAATTAGAGCACTAATTATAAGTATTACTAGTATAATTATAAAGAGGTTGTAAGCATAGGGTTGCATCATATTTTTTGGACCTATACTGGAAAATTTTAGATTGTAAGTCACTGAAAAATTACTGCCAAAAAAAAATAGATAATATAAAGCCAAATTGCTTTTTGACGTCTCTTTAGATGTGTTTTGCAATGTGCCAAAGGCACAAAGAAGAGGAAGTCAAACTGCTGCACCTGCGTAGAGCCATGCAGTGTAGAATAGGGTGCAACTTTTAATTAGAACAACCGTTGAATGTTGGAGGGAAAAGAATAACAAGATGAAGTTCAATCAGTTTGAATTTTAAACTCAGACCTGAAATCACGCTGTTTGAAGTGCCTTGCCTTGTGATCCGGCAGAGGGCGCACTAAGCACTCACTATTTGCTTTACCTATGGTTTACAATAAGAATAATATTTACTTTATTTACATGGCGCCTTTCAAAAACAAAGTTGCAAAGTGCTTTACAATTGAATAACAGAAATACAAAGAAACACATAAATTGGAAGTTGGAAAATAAAAATAAAAATAATGATCAGTACCACCAAAAGTCATATAATAATGAGTTATATGAAGAGATTTAAAATAAATCAGAGTTCACTTGCATCCTCGAGCAGGGGATTCCACAGCCAAAGCGCCAGAAGATTCAAAGCCATCACAGATACAGGTTGGAGCCAGACCACTTAAGGCTTTAAAAACTAGCAGTACAATCTTAAAATCAATTGTAAAACTCACAGGTAACAGGTAAGGACAGTAAGGACTGGTGTAAAACATTTGCTTCTGTTTGTGCAGGTTAAAAGAACCAATCAAGTCCATATATTGTTTGCTTTGAAAATGGAGGACACTGGTGAGCATTAATGTGCAGATGACCACATCACCAAAGCATCTGGGGAGCAGAGGAGCCAATAGGTTTATAAACCGTGAGGTTTGGAACCGTGACATGATCAGTTATCATTTCAGCATCAGGCAAAAATATGTACTATTCAGTTCTTGGCACTGATTGAAAATAAATACATTCTTTGCATCTCACAGTTTTAAAGTTAACTCATTAGTGCCTCTCAAAGAAAGTAAAATCTCGAGGAAAAGTTCAAAAAACAGCTCATATTAGAAACCATCAAACTGAACTAGACACTTGTTAACCCAAATTTTTACCAGGAATTTTTCATCTTAAACAAATCTTACCCTTGATTCCCCCAGTATTATAATTGTTTGGGAGATCCTCACAAAAAACCTATCAGCGTGGAACTCCCTGAATGTGGAAAAGCTTTACAAGTAGCATTACAGTTATATGTTTTCATGGTCATATTGGGTCAGATTCCCAAAATTGGTCTTTGAAGTGCACCAAGTTAAATGTCGAAGAGGTTCTTTCACTGTAAACACACATATACAGTATATATATTGTATATATAGCGCGCTACTGGAACAAAACATTCATGGAACAGAAATGACAATGAGGGATTAATGGAGTGCTACTATACCAGCAACCCCAGTCAGAGGGGTTACATGCAACGGATGTGGTACCTATGGGTGCTTCGAAACCCTACATCCAAGGTAACGAATAAGCAGCTCCTAACTCAGTGTTCCAATGTTCCCATCCGACAGTTACTATCACAACTAGAGATTGATCAGGTACAACAGCGATGTTACGGCAAGGGGGAGCCAGGACGACCTGTCAGTGGGGAGATTTCATCACCCCCCCCACACTCAGAGATTGGGTTCCAAGCCCCAAAAAGAAGCCCGGAAGAAAATAGCACAAGGGCAGCTGCCCTGAGAATGAAGATAATGGCTAACATGGATATCTGGAACCCCCAGGAACAGTTAACAAGGTTTAGTGGCAGAATGCCCTCAGAGGGTCTGCTAGATGATGTGAATGCAGCACTACAAACTATCCCTACTGTGACAATCACTGACACCAGCAGGCTGATATATACAACAGCAACAGTAATCCTACAGGTGCTTGACTACAAGATGAATGTGAGCCATAAGGGGCAGTACCCTCTCCATGGAAAAAACGGTTGGAGGCCAAGATCAAGGCAACACGGAGAGTTTAGCCAACTGTCAGAGCTGGAGAAGGGCAAGACCACCAAAGTACTAAAGAAGTACAGCAAGCTGTCCGTAACTGAGGCCCTGGAGACTACCAAACAGAGGCTCACAGCCTTGGCCGCCTGCCTGAAGAAGTACGCTAGAGATTTGGAGGCCTGGAGAATCAACAGCATGTTCTCCACTGAATCATCAAAGACTTACTCTCAGTGGGAGGGTAATAAGTTGAGGATGGACCCACCCAGGGGTGAGACTTAACTGTACTGGAAGGGCATATGGGAGAAAGAGGCATCACATAACACCCAAGCTCAGTGGTTCGGTGGGCTTGAGAGAGGACCACAGCCGTCTGCCAGAACAAGACCCAGTAAACATCACAATAGCAGACATCCAAGAAGAGTCTCAAGGATGAAGAGCTGGACAGCACAAGGCTCTTACGTGATCCACAGCTACTGGCTAAAGAAGCTAACTGCACTCCATGCACGCATGGCAGCTCAGATGAACCAGCTGCTGAAACATGGGACCTACCGAGAGTGGTTGACCCAAGGTCGGACGGTCCTGATTGTCGGGGTCCGGTCAGGTTCATGTGTCTGTTTGTTAGGGTCAATCTGTGTTTCCCATTTTATTTTGAAATTCTGTTGTGTCTTTTTCCCCATGTCCTGTCAAGTCTTCTCCGTCAGGTGTGTGTGATTGCCTCTCCTCCTTGATGTGTTCCACCTGTGTCTAATTGTCTACCCCTTCCTTGTGTATTTAAACCCTGCCTAAAGCCAGATCGTCTTGTCTTTTCCAGTGAGCAGTCCAACGTTATTTTCTTGTGAGTTCCTTGTGTTTGATCTTGTCTCATCTCTTGATTACTGAGTTTGACTAATCCTTAAATTGTACCTTAGCCATCTAGTTGGATTTCCCAGTTTTGAACTATTTTTAGTAAAACGACTTTGATTCAGAAAACTCCCTGTGTGCCTCTGCCTTATTGAATCCCCCAGACCCCATACCTGATATAAGGCATGATCTGATACTAAGATGCTCCCAATGGAACAGGAAATAACTGACTGCAACAAACTTTTGGAAATGTGAAAAAGTCTATGCGGGAAAATGTTTTGTGTGGGGACGAAAAAAAAGTATAATCCCTTCCTTTTGGATTCAATATCCTCCATACATCTATATAACCCAGGGACTCAGCCATATGTTTCACTGTCAGCGAAGCTGCTGACATCCTAATTGAGGTAGTACTACTACGATCCAGGATGGGATTCATAACCAAGTTAAAGTCACCACCAATAATATCATTGTAATCTCTAATTTTTACTTCTAGATAAGTAAAAAACTGTGGTATATCCCCATTAGGAGCATAAACATTCACCAAAACTATCACGTGGTCTTGTATTTCTGTCCCCAAAAAAAATCCATCCCATTGTATCTAATTTCCTGATGCATTTTAATTGTCTTTTTTTTTTTTTTATTAATAGCTGCAAATGTATTTTTGTGCAAAGGCTATAGTCCATACCACTAGTACTACTCAAAAAAAATGAAAATATGGCATAAGTTAATTTTTTCATAAATTAATTCAAAAGGTTAAACCTCAATGCTCATATATGTCAAAGTCATCCATCCATCCATCTATCCATCCATTTTCTACCGCTTATCCTGTTAGGGGTCGCGGGGGGGCTGGATCCTATCTCAACATTTTCAGGCGAAGGCAGAGTCACCCTGGACAAGTCGTCAGTTCATCGCAGGGCTGACATATAGAGACAAACAACCATCCACACACACATTCACACCTACGGGCAATTTAGAGTGACCAATTAACCTAACCTCCAGTTTGCATGTTTTTGGACTGTAGGAGGATGCTGGAGTACCCTGAAAGAACCCACGCAGACACCTGGAGAACATGCAAATTTCATAAAAATCGAACTCAAGATCTTTTTGCTGAGGCAACAGTGCTAACCACTGCATCACTGTGCCGCCAAGTTAATGTCTATAAAACAAATAAAGCCCTCCGGAGTACCCAGAGCGAACCCATGCATGCACAGGGAGAACATGCAAACTCCGCACAGAAACGGCCTGACCCTGGAATCGAACCCAAGAACTTCTCGCTGTGAGGAGACAGCGCTAACCACTGCACCACTGTATCGCCCCCCATATTATAATATATTAATAGCATAAGTATGTTCAGTACACAAAAAGTGAAATATATTACGCCTTTTTGTTTTAATTGTGATGATTATGTTTTCAGGTGGAGTGGCTTGAAACATTTTTTTGTAATGAGTCTAGAATATATTAAATGTTCACTTTCTTAAAAAACATTGAAAATGCCAATAGTCTATAACATGTATTATTATACTTTTACAGTATATGTCTGTCCAGTCTGATTAAGTAATTGTGACAGTATAAAGTGTAGTCATATTTTGTAATTCATTAATGTATATTATTTTTTGTTTTCATGTGCATGT
>KV751342.1:423355-446109 GCA_001698575.1 Mola mola | reverse complement strand
TGTTGAGAGCTGTGTCTCCATCCTGCCACAGGTGGGGCTGAAACAGGAGGAGGAAGCGCAACACCTATTGTCTGTTTGATAGTTATATAACTTGTAAAAACACATATAGCTGCCAAAACATTTTTTTATGATGTGAATGTAAGCACAAATTGTGTACCTTGCTTGCCAGGACGGTTGCTTTGTTAACTTTGAGGGTTGTAAAATAATGTCAGCATGCACTGCTGTAGAGTGAGCTATCTAAGCTTGCTTTATACACAGTGTACTGAAGTTTGTTTTAATTGAACAAATTGTTCACTGAAAAAACACATAATCCAAAAGTTGTTGTGCAATAATGCAATGCAAAGAAATAAAAAGAACTGACCAATGGGCAACCACAAATAAAGCAAATATAAAAGATATAAATCAGTCATCTTTTATATGCTACACAATTTACAAGACACCTATAATTAAAGTTTTCATAGCATTCTTGTTATGAAGACATTTAATACTGTCATTGAAAATGACAATAGAAAAAGAAAAAAGTTTTTTTTTCTTAATGGGAAATCAGTAAAAACAATCAAAAACAAACTTGGGAATTAAGTTTCACAAGTCAACAATTTTTTGCGAGAGTCGATAATTTTTTTTTCATTTTAAAAAAAAAATTGTTATCAAGGGAGCGGCTGCAACAAGCACAAGCCTAGATATGTCATCAGCTTTTGATGAAAGGCACATCCCTTCAAGGACAGGTCTCTGTGACCTTTTGAACTGAATGGTATCATGACTTATCTTAAGGCTCGTAGCCATGTTGGATTGTTTGGTTACGTTGCCTGTATATTCTTAAAACCTTTGCGTTCAAGAATTTGTTCTTAAAGATGGTTTCATGTGTTTATTACACATTTGTGTAAGATGATAGTTTGTTAGCTGTCATTTTTCTTAGCTGATTCCCCAATATTTCTGAGTATAGTGCTAAAAAAACTATAGCTAGAATTTGGAAAGCCAAAAAGTTTGGACAAATTCTATTTTCTTTCAGTTATATGTGAATGGTAAGAAAAACATGCACTAGGTAAAATATGTTTACTACAGTAGCAGAGATTTGTTGAGTTGATTTATGATGATCTGTAATACTTTTACAGAGAATTAAGTGAAATAGGAACTGGGGAGAAAATATCTATTGTATATGAAGAAGAAAAACAATTTTACATTAAAGCAATGAACAAAAACTCAAGCAGAATATATAGAAAGCATTTAGTGCAGCTCATTACAAAAAAATACTCCCGAAAAGAGTGGAGGAAAAATACCACCGGGTACCCAACTCTCCTCTCCCCTCCAGGGTTAGGAGGGGGGTTCAATGTCTCAATGTCTGGTAAAATTAAACTCCAACAGAATCAAAAGAAAACACATCACATGTTGTTTAGCTCATAATTTTTGGTATTGGTATTGGCATTGGTGATGGTTTTGGGCATTTCTAAATGTGATTTTAGGTCAGGGTCACTGGTGCGAAAAAGAGCACATGATGGTGCAACTTGATGGGTGAAACATTGAGCCAGCTGGTTCTGTTTATGTGATGGACTCTTAGATTTCTTATAAAATGACACAAGTCTTCGCTATGCGAGGCTATTCTTGCAATGTGTCAAAGAAATGTGTTTCCAGTGACTTTGGCTTTTGTGGAACCCAAAAGTTGATCATCTAGCCAGTGCCCAGTGATTCCAGTTGGACTTTACGTATGTTCAACTGTCAGAAAAAATGGCAAAAAACATGCTATTGGACATTTTAGTGATTTGACAGTTGGCCACTAAAATCTAATGAGCTATGGGTTGGGCCAAGACACTCATTTGCCTAAAATTTCATAGAACTTGGTCAAGTGTTTTTTTGTGTAATCTTGCTAACGAACAAAAAATAAACAAGCCAAATAACCACATAAAGGAAACAGGTGAAAACACAACCTCCTCCAACAATTTTGGCAGAGGTAATAATGAAAGCGGAATCCCTGTATATAGAGAGAGCATTTAGCGCAGCTCATTACCAAAAAACTCCCATAAGTGCAAATATTTTAAAACAACGTTTCCAAGAAAAGACCAGCCGCACTCCTGGATAACTTATGAAAATCATTGACATCACAGGACAGTCAGTCAGTTTTGTAAATGCAAAGGATTACAGTTATATATTATAATGCAGAAGAGATTTTCATTTAGCCTGTAGAGTTAGTGGTGACTTCCTCCAGTAGCGCTTTGTATTGTTCTGGGTCATTGGTGCTCTAAAAGAGAAAAATAATATCAGAAACTTCAAACCTCTAAAAACAACACATACTCACTTTCCCTTTTCTGTCTGCTGTTTCCAGCACAGATAAATTAAATCGAGTTATTTTAAAAATATAGAATATAGTCACAGCCTACATTTAACAACATTAAATTGAAAATTCAATATAAATAGCAGAAGACATAATGTGTGTCGCTGGTTCTACATTCCCACAACTTGAAAAATTAGGAAAACTAGAAAGTTAGAGGTGAGATTACGACCACGTATTATGGCCCCGTTCACACATAAGGACTCAAACAAGAAGTGCCACTAAAGAAAGAAAGCAGAGCATGCAGACAATCTTGTCTGGGCAAACAACAGGTTTAAAAGATAGGGAAATATGATTTTGCACCTGGTTTTCTCTTTTCTCCCCGCACCACAAAGCCTTGATGCCCAAAACAGCAGAGCTGACCGAGACGCAGAGCTCCAGGACTGAGAGGACAATCAGCACAGCATTGATGCTTCTTGTAAGCATCTAGTGGGACAAAAAATATCTTTACTTTTCATTCTTAACACGTTTGTTTACTTTATTTAGACTTAGACATTTTAGAGAAATTTGTGAGATGTTGAGTCTTATTGCGTGGATAAGTACTGACACTTGCCAACTAGGTTGGCAGCTCAGGCAGCTAAATCAACCTTCGACCTGTGAACCCAAAGTGTTGGTATTTGACGAACTGCGAATGAGACTCAACAGGTAACTATGTCAACTATGTCACCCTTTTGTATGGTGAAATACCCACATTTCATAAACAGATTATATATATAATAAGTACATAAATCAATTATTGATCTTATTTTAGTTAATTCTCTGTGAAGCCTGTTGTAAACTGAAATCCATCATTTAAGTCTGCTAAAAGTAGTCATAGATGACTTTAAAGACAGTATCTGTAAAACAATTAGAGCCCTCTACTTTATACTCAACACCTGGTATTTAGACTGTTGAAACAGCATTTTTAACACTTACCAGAATCATTGCTTTGACCTCCCAGCATTTTTCCATCCAGTTCTTCGCAAAAGGAGTTGACCCTTCTGGATATATATAACCACTTTCGTAATCATCACAAATCCAACCAAACCATATACCTCCTAAATTAATGCTGTACAGTACAATGGCTGCAATGGCAAAAGCTACTCCTGTTAGATTTGCCATCACATTGAGGATGACCTGAAACACAAGTATAGTCCATTAGTTTTGAATTTGATAACACAAAGCACTCCGGGCAATAAACAGCATTTAGTACATTTAATTCATGAGTAAGAGATGACAGTCAACGATTACTCACCAAAAATGGACTGGGGCACTTCTCAGACAAAATGCTCATCACTCCAAACCAGATAAACTACAGAAAAGGGGGAAAAAAAAGTACTATACTATCACTGTATTGTTTAAAACTAGAAAAATGTACTCTCTTGAGGGTATACCTGTGCCACCCGCCTGAAACTGTCCTAGAAAAAATAAATAACTTAAATACTATGCTCGGGTTAACATTGAATTAGTCAATTAGTCTATCAGGATCAAGACAAAGATCTGCTCCTGATCTCTCCAAAAACTGTTAACAATTATTTCTTTGGCCTTGTCCTATCAGGACAAAAAGTTTCATAAGATTCTGTCCATCAGTTTTTGTGTTACTTACATGTTTGAAAAATAATTCGGACACAGATTCATGATTGAGCTCAGATCTGGATCCTTCCCAAAAATGTAAACATTTGTTCCTTGATGTACGACCACTGTATACTAACTCAGTGCTATCAAGAGGCCAAGAAACCAACCAAATTATATGCAAAGGTAGAAAGAATACCGAAAATGTGTACAGTACAAGTACACTTACATTACTTAAATATTATTCAGCTACAAGTGAAAGTACTGGTATTTAAATTAAATTTAAGTACAGAGTTATGTTTCAAATGTATCTAACACCTGGTCATAAACGAAATATCTATAAAGACGCAACCCTTAGCACACCTTCATCATGACTGCACTCAGAGGTGAACTTACATGACTAATCAGCTGGATAGCACCAGCGTTTATTGTAGCTATGAGAAAAATGAAAACAGTAAAACCAAAACGAAGAGCGTAAACAATGAACTTTGAATGTAGCCTGACATTAAAAATGATTCAAAAAACAAAAAAGACATTAGCTTGCTTACCAATCCCCCAAGCCAAAAAGGAAACATGGTGAAATCCATTTGCCACCCAGAGCCGCCACGACTTAAACAGAGGATGACTCCAAGGCCGATGTTCAGCAGCCCAACCATGATGTGCAGAGCCTGAAGGAGGAAGCACTGTACATGAACAACAAAAACTTCTACAATATGAAGGCAATTAACAAGTGAGACAAAGAACAACCCTGTGGTGCCGAACATACGGTTATCACTTTCTCTCATAGTTTAATGTGTTATTTCTGAATGAGGTTATAGCTCACCCCCAGGACAGACTGATTAGTTTTCTGGACCCTCTTCAAGTGCTGAGACACAGAGCAGCACACAGGGCTGTAGAAAAGGCCCTTTAATATTTGGCACAGTGGAGGACAAAGACTGTTGGGGTCAGAGGTCAATGTTAACACAGTGACCCCATCAGACTTGGCCATCGTCACAGACATCCTGCCTGCTCCTGTAGACTGAAAGAGAGAAAAGATCACATAAATTTTAAATCTACTTAGTTATACATCTGCTGCAGTCTATTGCAAGAAGGCATTGACCTACATGAATAGCACAATAAGCATGATGCATCATGTAAACTGGCACCACAGAGAGAGGCTCCGGTCACAAAAACAATTGAAAGTCAAGCCACACTGACCAACAAATTTGCAGACCTGCAAACAAAAACAATTGCAAAAGGCACTGAAATCACAAGAAGCATCAGTGTCTCGGCAAAAGACATGAAGCCATTTTCCAACGCTGAAAATGAAGAATTTCATCCACGATACAACACATTAGAGCACCAGGGAAACAAAATCCGAGGTAGCTGAGGGGTATAAAGGATTTTTACATTTGTTATTTCATCTGAGACAGCAGGAAACAATAGTATATGTCTCAATTTCTGGCTGAAGATGTATTCCGCTGATATTCCTTATAAAAAGAGTTTTTAAATCAAAATTATAGCTTAAGTCTGTGTTTGTTTTTAAGAAATACATATTCTTATTTCCGTTGTTTTGCAGTTTGTGAAGTATAGAACCTCCCTACCTGACAAGTGAAAAAAGTTTTCTTTAATTTTCTAAAGATAAGAAAAATTACAAGAATATAATACCATTACACCTTTTCACTCATAATTTTTCTTAGATATTATTTTGTTGAAAAAAACCCATGAAAAACACAATAATAAAAATACATAATTACAGTTACAACATGTGATTGGCTATGGAGTTGGATCAGTCTCTAAATTCACAAGGTTTACAAATGCATTTCTAATGCACACAAATATTTCTTGCTTTTCATATATCTAAAATGGAAATCCACAAATATACGTATAAACGTGTAAATAATTTGCAATTTTCATTAAAAAAAAACAAAACAACAAACATATATGTATAAAAACACAAACTCTTTAATGTTTAGGGTTTTTTTTAAGTTTTTCCACACCCGGTTCAAGGATCTAAGGGCAGAGGATGTCACATCTGTACAGTTTGTCAAAGCCCAGTGAGATAATGTGTAAATTGTGATTTTGGGCAATACAAACAAAATTTGATTTGATTTGATTTAATCTGCATTTACAACCTGCTTATGGTTTGCAAAATTCAGTGCATTTGTGTGTGGGTTTTTGGAGACTGCCCTGACATGAAAGGATGCACAAATGTATTTTTTCAACTGAGAATTATTTGTAGCCAATCAGATGTCTCCCTCCTTTCAGCTGTGCATTAATGTTCATGTGTCAGCATATCCAGGTCACTCTTGACGTGCTGACGTGTTACGGTAAGCGTTCTACCTCACTTCTGGTTGTGACTTTTGTTGCTGCTGCTAGTATTTTCTTGTACTCTACATTAAAGTCTGTAAATTTTACTATAAGTCAAATAAGATGGAAAATTATGGCTAACTTTAAAAGTCTACTTGTTTGACTTAAGTCCTAGCTCTTAATCTCTGCTTAACGACACTTTCTCGCAAAGCATACACTGCTAGTCATTTAATTACTTCACATTTAGCTTAGTTGCTAACGAATAGCAATGGTTTCTCCCTCTCTTTTGGCTGCTCTCTCCTGCTCAGTGTCTCAGATGTTTAGTTATTTCTCTGCTTCCTTTTCCGATTATGGTATTTGTAACAAGTGTAGCTTATTCACAGCATTGGAGGTGAGGTTGAGTAACTTCCATGGTGTGGAGTAACGGCTCCACACCATGGAAGCAAATTCATTAGGTACTACAGCTAGCAAGCCCCTAGTAGTTGGTGCAGATCAGCCTAACATGGCTCCTACTCCACGTCCCTCTGCGGCTCCCAAGTAGTTGTGAAAGCAGGAAGGCTCGGTGACTGTCTAAAAGAAGTGTAGCACGAAACCAAAGCCCACAGCACACCACCCTCCCTCTTGGAACTAGCAACACTAGCGACCATGAGATGTATTCTTGGGGCCAGAGCAGGCAACAAACTGCATTAAGATGGTTTAAATCAAATTTATCAGACAGATATCAGTTTGTACATGTCAATGAAGAATCATCTGTGTACATCACAGTGAAATATGGTGTTCCACAAGGATCTGTACTTGGACCATTCTATTCATTTTATATATGATTCCTTTAGGTAATATAATCAGAAACCACTCACTGATATATAGATGACACAGAGCTATATTTATCCTTGAGGCCAAATGAAACCAACAGGTCAACTCCACTTCATGCTTCTATCAAAGACATAAAACCTTGGATGATCTGTAATTCTTTAATGCTAAATTCAACTAAAACTTATTATGCTTAAGACAGTCATTGTTCTTCTCTGGTCTTTATTTGGTTGTTGCCACATATAATATCTGCCACAACAGTAGGCAAAGCAACCGTGCGCAGGGCTGTTAGAAAAATGTGTTTCCAAGCACTGAAACGGCTTCTTCCCACATTTGTAGCATTTCCTGGGTGGAAACCTGTGAGGACCATTAAAGAAGAATTTCACAGGATTGCAGGTTACTGATGTTAAAATCTTTGAAGATAGTTAAATTAATCTCAATATTTTAAGTTTTATTCTGTCACTTATATTCTGCTACAATCTCATATTGGGATACGGAATACATTTTAATGCCAAAACGTTACTGGCCGCATAGATGGTACCCACATGCCACATACCTTGGTGACAGAGGGTACCCCTGCCAACCATTTTTATTGACCCCTTACCCTGACCCTAAGCCAGGCCCCCAACAGCTGCTTGTGTACTCACTTGAACAAGAAAAAGAGGTCATAATTCTCCTGTTCTAGCTTCTTTGCATTGGCTTCCAGTGAAATCCAGAGTAGAATTTAAAATTTTCCTCCTCACCTTCAAAGTTCTAAATGGTCAGCCACCTTGGTATCTTAAAGAACTTACAGTACCCAATTAGAACGCTGCGCTCCCAAAATGCAGACATACTGGTAGTTCCTAGGATCTCTAAAAGTAATCTTGGAGGCAGAGCCTTCAGTTACCAGGTCCCTATTCTCTGGAACCAGCTCCCAGTTCAAGTCTGTGGGACAATACCCTCTCTGTGTTTAAGACTAGCCTCCAAACCTTCCTTTTTGATGAAGCTTATAGTTATGGGCTGGCACAGGCCGGCCCATAGCTATGCTGCTATAGGTCTAGCCTACAGGGGGACTTCCCATGATACACTGAGCCCCTTCTCTACCAAACTTTTTCTACTCTCTACTCTGTCATTTCCCAGTATTTGTGTTACTAACCACTGCAGGAAGAAACTCCCCAGGCCCCTCTGCCTATTTTCTCTCAGCCACCTGGTGACGTGGGCGTGATGGTTCTGCTAGCAACTTGCTATCCAGTGGAGATGTGACCTTGTGTCTGGGATCATGCTCATGAAGTTATTGTGAACCTAACCTATCCTACTCAGCAAAACACAGAGTGGCCTGGAATCCTTACTGTATCACTGTCTGGTTCCTGGACTCTGCTCTTTAATAACACGCTTCTGGACACAGTTCTCATGTTTTCATATCCATAGACTGTAATGACTGTCCCATTGTTGTGCTCTGTACTTGTGACGTCTATTGCACGTCTACCCATCCCAGATAGAGAGAACCCTCCTCTGTGGTTCTCCCTGAGGTTTCTTCTTTTTCCCTGTCTAGGGTTTTTGGAGTTTTTCCTCACCCGGTTCGAGGGTCTAAGGGTAGAGGGTGTTGTTATGTACAGTTTGTAAAGCCCTCAGAGGGAAAGTGTTATTTGTGATTTTGGGCTATACCAATTAAACTTGATTGATTGATTGATTGATTGATTGTTGTAACGGTGCTTCACTGGTGCCTACAGGACTAAAGCCAGGGTTGAGATGACAATAGGCATGCTCATAGCCCGGTTCCAGTGCCTGCGTAAATTTAGGATAAACTCACAGAGGGCCTGTCATATTATTGTGGCATGTGTTGTTCTTCATAATATTGGCACAATTAGAGGAGAGCAACACCTTTCCGTACAAATCAACCTTGCAGGAAGGCTATTCAATCCACCCAGCAGATTTACTGAATGGAAGAGCAAGTCAGAGACATCATCTTAATTAAACCACCATCAGCCCCAGCAGTCAAATAAAGACAAATATCCGCAATTCATTCAGTCTCCTTTGTTCCCTACAAATACAAAGCAAACCATTTGTATATTGCTCCACGACGAACAATTAATCTGTGACAGTGCACTGACCTCTAACCTTTGTTCAAGTAATTCAGCCTTCCTGATCTGCCGCTGCAGATATGCCATCTTGAGATCAGTCTTTTCCATTATTTATGAGATTTATTTTGTATAACTCTTTAACTGGTCACTGGGAAAACTTACAAGACAAATTCACAGTTCAACATGCAGAATGAAATTTACTGACATAACTAACTGTCAAAAACTGACCGTTGAGCGATGCTGTGGAGGTTGACAGTATTTTTGTACAAACACTATTTTTGGTGGTTAAAGAAACTACTGATTGAAATAGTAATTTACATGTGCTTCCTTTATCTAATAGGGTGTCATAAATACAATTAAAATTAAAATGAGCTACAATCATGAGCTTATAGGCCTAAGAAAAGTTATACCTGCTTGAACAATACTTTTAGATTTAATTTTCAGCTGCTACCAAGTGTGCTTGGTGCCCATAGGATTGCACTTAAATGAAAATAATTTTCTATTCAATAACATTTCACTATATAGTATTACTTCAAATATCAAATATGTGGTTTGATAATAAATTAATAGACTACAGCAAAAAACTTATGCATTGACATGGGCAGCAATTCTCTCCCACGCCATTTGTTTCTCCTTTGCTGCTGAAACAAGAAACAACATATGAAGGTTTAATAATGAAAATAAATCATCTTCTTCCTTCACTTACAGTAAACCACTCTTCATGTTGACAGTGACACCAGACTTGTGTGTGTATGTGTGTGTGTGTGTGTGTGTATGTTGAAGGATTGCTGCGTCATTGCTTCTTTGCTGTAGCTAAAATTCATTAGGTTAGCTTATTTATAAGGTTTATTAAGTCTAAAAGTCAAACACAGAAGAAAAACTCACCTTTCTGTGTCTGTGAGAGTGGAAGTAGTAAAAGTCTTCTTTTACAATCAGACCATGATCCAAAATCTGACTTTTGCTTTATGAAAGGAGGAAGAGGTGCAGCTGTGTGCTTTTTCCGAGAAAGGACCTCCCTCACTATGGAGACTAGGAAAAATCTTAACCCTCTGATGACTATTTGACTAAACAAAGACTTGAAAATTCTCATTATTTATCTATGATTCTTATGACCTAAAACAACTCCATAGAATAGCACTGAAATAAATTAGATCACTGTTACACTGATACGTTTATTTAGCTTAGACTATGCCACGCAGGTACTGATTACAACCCATGGGTATGTTTGATCATGCAGTTTGTGGTGGCGTTCCGTTGTTCATGCTCTTTTATCCACATGGCTCTAAATTTAAAGGACAACTCTGTTGTTTTCACAAAATACATTTTTGTTGAAAATTACTCCACCAAAGAGGTCAGCAACTAGGACCATTTGGCTCAACAAGGTTATAAAACAACAACGGTGTTGGGCAAGGAGAACTTATGTCTGCACAATTGTTTTTATCAGACCATTCAGTGCTTCTTTGTTGCTGATTGATGGCGCACCCAAATCACAACCATTCAATTGCTGAGGGGGGCACTGTTTTTCAAGTGTTCTTGGTGTGCACTGAAGTACCACTTTTCTATGCAGCTGAAATAAATGTCAAAGACTGACTGACATGTTATGTGTGATGTTTTTTTTTTATATCTGACTCATTATATATTGTTTCTAGAAGTGTGCAATTTAACTTTTGCTTTGTTTAAGAAGCTAAACAAAATTGCAATTATCAACAATATTGAGTTGCAATACTAGAATATAGTAGAATATCGATAATAATCAAATCACAAACCAAGTATCATAATACACTAGAATTGGGACATAAGCATATTGAAATTTTGTGTTAAATGTAATATTTCTTGCTATAGTTTTGAGTCCCTGGATTTTTTTTCCATTTGCCACCTGTGTTTTTATTACTAGTGTCCAGTTTTATTACTTATGCCAACAAAGTTGGAGGATGTTATGTTTTAACCTGTTTAACTGTATATTACCAACATAACTCAGAAAGATGCATGGATTCGGTTTAAATCTGGTGTATAGCTTGGATGTGACCCAAATATATTTAACAGATTAAATTTGGTTGTTTAGAGAAGGTTTCAAATAACTTTTTCTAAACATATTTGAGGATTGTCTGTTGAAAAAACAAGAGGAGGTAAATGCTTTAGGAGACAGCGAGAGTAGGAAATTCAAGAGTCAAGGATTGAGAGTAGGAGCTAAATTGATATCATGTTGATAATATCATGTAAACGTGTTGTTGTTATAGTTAAAGTTAAAGACATTTGATTCCTGATATTTGTTTTTTCCAATCTTATATATTTCTAATGATAATGTTCAGAGCAACGCTGAGTGTGGTAAAGAGGTGAAGAAACGAGTGCAGGCAGGTTGGAGTGGGTGGAGAAAAGTGTCAGGAGTGATCTGTGACAATAGTTTAGCAGCAAACGTAAAAGGAAAGGTTTACAAGAGACCAGTAATGTTGTCTGGGTTGGAGACAGTTGCACTGACCTAAAGACTGAAGGCAGAAATGGATGTTGTTAAAGATGTTGAAATTCTCTTTTGGAGTGATGAGGATGGACAGGATTAGCAACGAGCACATCAGAGGGACAGCACAGGTTGGACGTTTTGGAGACAAAGTTTGAGAGGCCAGATTGAGATGGTTTGGACATGTGAAGATGAGGGACAGCTGATTTATTGGTAGAAGGATGCTCAAGATGGAGCTACCAGGCAGGGGGCGAAGAGGAGGACCACAGAGGAGATTCATGGATGTGGTGAGAGTGGATATGCAGATAGTTGGTGTGAGAGAAGAAGATGCAGAGGACAGGGAGAAATGTAGGGCGATGATTTGCTGTGTCAACTCAAAGAAAAATTTAAAAAATAAAGCTGAAAGACGGAAGGAGAGAAATTTTTCAAATCAGGGCGTTGTTGGAGTTGGTTCGGTTAGATATTCATTCTATCTGAGAAAACGAGCTTGTTTTACCTTTTCAAAAATTGATATCCTACTTTTTACCCATACTCAAGTTTGTTTTGTATTGTTGCGTTCTGCAAGTGTATTACAAACTGATATGTGAAATATATAGTCGATTATCTGCCACAAACGAAGCGGAAAAGCCATCTCGTACTCAATAAAGGAAGCAGTATCGTTCCCCCGAGTTGCTTTTTCTAGGTAACTGTGAAACAAATGGAATACCTCCGGAAAATCGTCATTCAAAAAAAAAGAAAAACCCTGATGGAGAAGGCAGATAGGCCAAAGCAGACTGATGCTGTGGTAAAACAAGACTGAACAGACCTGCATTCACGTGGTCAAAGGGCTCCAGTGTGCGTGTGGAACTCTGTCCCCCCTTCAGTGAGTGCTTTCCCTTACCACCAGGACTTGAAAAGGTTCAAACTTGTTTCTAGTTCATCAAGTAAAACCTTCTAGCAGTAGTTATTTTTCTAATCCCATCTTTGGCAGTATCATTCTCTACAGTATATTGAGTATTTTTTGTTAATTGTACAGCTTGTAGTGGTTGGGTGGCTTGTCCTATATATTAATATAATGACGAAATACAAGGATTACCATTGTTGCACATAAAATCCTAAACTGCATCTCTAGACACATAAATGCAGTAGAAATTAAACAAAGTGTTTCCTGATGAAACAGTAAACAGATGGAGCCAGAAAAAAATGCTCAAACATGCTTTATTGAACTTAATTATAGATAGGCTGAAACAGGATATTACTTGTGTATGGTATCTGATAATAAATGAAAGAATATATTCAAGGATTAAAAATGACTTTTGGGCAATGAATGCAGTTAATTTTTCAAAAAAAAAGTAAAATATAAACTTCTTTTACTGGATTAAAATGACGTTGATTACACTGGACTGGACTGTATAAAAGAAGCGAACTCGTAAAGAATATCAGTATCCATCAGCAGAGGGCAGCAGCATCATTCCATTTTGGCGTGTGGTCTACCATCGCCAAACAGAGGAAGAAGACACAAGCAAATGGAAGAAAACAGTCAGCTGACTCGTATGTGTTCTTGAGTAGTTTTAGATACTTCGAATTGCTGTCGGTTAGTGCTCTAACCGAAGGATTCAATTGCATCAGTCGTTCGCGATCAAGAAGTTATGTTACGACCAAAGGCGTTAACGCAGGTTCTCAGCCAGGCAAACACCAACGGAGTCCAAAGCACACTGTGAGTACCCCGTTAGCCAGCTAGCAGCATGCTAATGACATGGCACTTGTTAGAGGAAGGTTTACGTTTATAGCGTTCGTTTAACGGATACAACTGTTAGCCCGTGAAATACAATATAGTATAAAGAGTTATGTGGTGTAATATAAAGAGTGGAAAGCCCTCGCCCGAATGTTATGGTACAAATAAGCTAATATTAGTATCATCAGGTAGTACAGTACAGTGCTAGGCAGAGCTGTATCCTAGTATGATGGGGGCTAATTTACACCTATTTGAAAGTAGTACGTCATAAATTAACTTAAATTTAGTCTTGTTACTAAATACAGGTTTTTCTCTTCGAAATATCTTTTAACGCTTTTGGAACAATGCATTCAGTGGTCACTACAGCTTGTTATATCAAGCTAAATCTTTGGTTCAACAATAGATCGGTAACTGTAATAAAATAAAAATGTATGAATAGACGGTGCTAAAAATAATATGAACACACACAGGGGTCTACCTTGTTATTTGTATTGACATTTATGCAAATACCTCCATTTGTAGTTATTTTTTAAAAAGTGTAAATATGGTCTAATTGTAGATTCAACTTTGCATTTAATACATTTTTACTTTGGAGCACACAAGCAACATAATTATTAACAACACTTTGCATATGTGCCCATTGTTTTGTTTTGGGTTTTTTTATATTACTTTTCAGTATTGACATAATGTAACTAGATTATAAAGCTTGTTTTCAAGTGCTCCACCCCTTTACTACATTCCTTGCCCTTGCTGTAGTTATTTTCCACAGTGTTAAGTAGTGTGATAAAGGTAGCATCCATACACTGACAGCCTGTAGTCAGATCATTTCACATTTTCGTCTGTTGGATACTGAAATACTCACCTTCACATTCTCACCAGCTTACTGAATAATGAAGGTTCACTTCTGGCCTACTCTGGCTATGGGGATACTGATGCACGAGTGACAGCTGCCATTGCCAGTAACATCTGGGCAGCCTATGACAAGAATGGCCACCAAGCCTTTAACGAAGACAATCTTAAATTCATACTCATGGATTGTATGGTAAGAGGTGCTCTTCTTTTCAAACCATTACTGGTATATGAGAGATTATGATGTGGATAGTTTAAACTACTGCACACTCTGGGAAATTTTCTTTATTCCTAATTAGTTCATTTGGACTCCTGACTCAGGGACGCTTTGTCTTTCTTTCTGGTATTGTCTTAGGAAGGAAGAGTGGCCATTACTCGCGTAGCCAACCTCCTACTGTGTATGTACGCCAAAGAAACAGTAGGCTTTGGAATGCTTAAAGCCAAGGTGAGAATTCTAACACTTGTTTTGTCCTTAGTCATTTGTTCATCATACAGTATATGTCCTGCTGATACTGGCACATTTGCTTATGTGTTGGCTGTGGTTTACTGTTTTTGCAAAACCTATTTGTTTCATGATGAAAGCATAAACATGTGATAGGTCCCTGACGACTATCATGTCACATTCAACAAACTCGAACTAGGCCATCCATACCCAAGCATGTTTGACTCACAAAATCGGGTTTGTTTGACTAGTGTGAGTGTTCCATACTGTTGCATGGTACACTTCCATGTCCCTGCCATGGTTGGAAGAGGTGTGCTTTGGCTGTCATGTTGCTCAAACACGGGTACACAACACAGAAAATCACAATATAATTGAATGGCTCCCTCGTTTCCTGTTGTTTCCACAAAAAATCAATTGCCTAAAAGATAAATCTCCAAATATGAGACTCATGTTCTCTCAGTGTGATGATGCATGTACAAGAGTTAACTGTGCTCAGGCATGCTTGCACTCAAACAAAAAAAAAAAAACTCGCAAACAAAAATCAACTTTTCATCAGTGCAAAATTATATTTTGATAATAAAAGAAATGATTAAACCTTACAATTTCCTCAACGCTGCACAAGTCACAGGATCCTCTCCCCCCTAAACAACTTTCCAAATAAAATGCCCTGTGAGTGGAAAAAGGAACAAATAACAATTAACTGAAAATGAGTTGTTGGTTCACCTAATATATTTTACTTTACGAAACAAAAGCAGGTGCAACAGATTTATATAACAAATTTCAGTTACTTACCTCATTTTCCATTATGTCAATAAATTCTCCATATAACAGAAAATTGTTCTTTTTGCCTCTTTTTTTTTTTTTTTTCTTTTTATAAAACTCATTTCAAAATTTCAGAACGGTCCATACAACCCTCCAGATCAAAGTGAAGTGTCCTATACTTTTTCAAACAAGAAATGATAAGGTGCAGTTGTCAAAAGCCATTATTTCATCATTATCAGCAAGTTTGTTTTTTTTTGCTCAACCCCTTAGAGCTGGTTTCTCCTCTCAGATTAAACAACTCCGGTATCTTAACGTCCACAAACGCCTACGCTGTTATTGTTTATTTTGGACTGAGGTAAATTATTAGATTTCTGGCACTTCTATCCTCAACTATGGCGAAAGGCTGGCCATCCAGAGCCATGAATTCCATCATTTTACTTGTCATCGCTTTAGTCTTTTCACAGCTCAGATCGAAGGTAGGAGAGGCTGGTGGGATATGGCAGGTTCTGAGCTCTGGCTCCATTTAGCTTTCGCCACCTTCCATTAGCTGCTTTCATTAGCTTCTTCAACCTGGGCATGTTCAGCTGTTGATGGTGTTTTGAGTGTCTGATTAATGTTCTTGTGGATTTTTGTGGTGGTTCCCCCATGGTTTACTGTGGCCTTACATGTATCACACATTTGCAGCTTTGTGTCTTCCTCATTCTCAGTGATGAATTTCTGTTCTCGTGAAATGTTTATGTAAAACAAAAGAGATAATGTTTACATTTGAGTTGAATATAACAATTAACATGCAGACTTCTTAAAAAATGGCATTTACCACTTTGGAATTATGGCAATTTTATACAGAGTACCTCAGTTTTCAGGGGCTCAAAATATTTGGACAATTGACTGACAAGCAGTTTCCTGACCAGGTGTGGTGTTGTTACTTCAATACAAAAGAAACTGATAAAAGGTCTGGAGTTGATTTCAGGTGTTGATTTGGCATTTGTTTTGCAGCTGTTTTACTGGGGCTACCAATGTTAAGTCCAAGAGGATATCAATGCAAGTGAAAGAGGCTGTAATTAGGCTGAAAAAACAAAATAAAACAAAGAGGCAGATAGCAAAAATGTAATTAAAAATTTGGTAGATTCTTAAAAATGAAGAATGCACTGGTGAGTTCAACAACATCAGAAGGCCGGGCAGACAGTAAAAATACAGCTCGTGTTGACACTGTTCTCTGTATGTTGTATTTATAGGCAGACGCCCTGGTGCAGTACCTGGAGGAACCATTAACCCAAGTAGCAGCATCATAGTGAAGACATTATTGTCTCTGTTGTTTCTGTCTGCCTGGAAGAATCATCATGCGATTGATTCACAATCTGTACTGTAGCATTCTTTGTTCACATATGTCAATGATGGAGTGAATGTATGTATGTGTGTGTGTGTGTAAGTGTGTGTGTGTGGGTGGGGGGGGCAGTTTATTTATAATCATGCTATTAAACTAATAAATTGTGTGGGGGTTTTTTGTCAGTCCTGAAGTGATTCCATTAGCAACTTGTCCCACTGTTGATTTCTTCATATGAAGTTTACTACAGCCATGCAAAGAACAGTTTAGCAGAAAATGTACATTTTGAATCCAATCAGTTGACTAAAATTCATATAATAAAAGAAATGTGTAAACGTTTTTAGTTCTTTTCTGATAAAATGCATTGGAGTTATCTGCGGTGTTTTGTGTCAAAGCTCTAAAATAAACCACTTTTGAACAAATCTCACAATCTCATTTTGTCTTTATGCTCTGACGTGAAGGCCAGGTGTGAGACCAGTGTGACACCACTGTGACACGTAGATTAGATCAAAGATAAAATGTCCAGATTACCAGGATTCACTATTCTGTTATAATAATACCAGTGTTTTAGCAAGCCTTAATTTTTCAATTTAAGCCCTCAAATCTGTTACTTTAATGTACTCTACACAACTCTACAAGTATGCATCTGTTGCTCTGAAATTGTCATGTGGATAATTAGGATTTACTTGTTTAACCATATCTTACAAATTCTTTGCTAGCTACTTCTTCTAAAACTTGAAACGAATACTGATAAAATCGGTTGAGCAATGTTATGATTTTAGTACGAAACATTACATTCGACCTGAGAAGACTCCTTTGAAGTACATGGGGCGCTGCTGAGAACCTTCTTCAACAGTGTGGTGACATCAGCCATCTTCTATGGAGTGGCTGATGGACCAGCAGCATCTCAGCTGCTGGCTTAACAAACGTATTAATGCCCCCTGGACTCAGCGCAGGTGGTGGGAGAGAGGAGGATGATGGCAAAGCTGTCATCACTGTAGATCAAACACAACTGGATTCAATCACTGTTACTGTAATTCCCCTTTAAGTGTATTTTTCAACATAAGCCCTCTTCCCCAAACTCTTAGCGTCTAAACCTCAAAATTTTTTTTTTTTTTTGGGGCGGGGGGGAAATTATTGCAGTACAGAGTCTGGTTGCGAGGACCAGTTAGCTCAACCACAATATGCAATGCAACTTCACCGGACACAAAGGATCATCAGAAATACTGTAAATCCAGTGTTAAAAATCTTCTTCACAAATGTATCTTTCATACACAGAAAGCAGACAAAAACACACAGTTGTTTCACACTAGGTATCGTCTCCATGTTATCAGACACTGGCAATAACATTTTGAGGGTTGTTAGTGGTAAAAAAAAAAAGAGCAAAGTATTTTTGACCTTACATTGTGCCTGTGCCATTGCATTAGATAGCCTTTTTGAGCTAATCAAAAATGATGTATTTTGTGATTTTGGACCATAAAAGTTCCAGAAAAAGGCCTTAAGTTGGAAAATTCCGGGAATGTCCTTCAAGTGAGATATTCATATACTTATACATAGTTTTTGTTTGTATGTAAATAACTTTGTCTTCAAGGTAATATATTTACTATTTAATTTTTTGCTGTTCACTTTGCTGCTGAAACACCTAAATTTCCCAGCTGTGGGATAAATTAAAACAAATTACGAATGCTTATCTATAATGACAGCCAGATTTTGACTAGAATAAGACATTAAGTATTTAAGTTTATCCATGACTTCATCTTGATTTTAAAATCAGCAAAACTGTAGCCCTGTCTTTTACAACTTGGTTCCACAAACATGTCGCTCCAACGAAATTCCAGTCATTGTGAACTGTTTCAGGCTGGTTTACCCCATGAAGAGATAAAGCAAGCGCCAGCTTCCTGGTTCCTACATGCAATAATGTGTTGGCTGTGTCCAGCAGGAGGCGCCTGACTGTCCCTCCTCAATTGTACCTGCTAGTTGCTCCACCTGTCCAACCTGCCCTGCACAGACTCCATGACTAAGACACGCCTCCACCACTCGCTTGCCACTCCCTGACACAAGCTCCACCTGCTGCAGCAGAACAACCCAGTTACACTCAGCATGTCTTGTTCAAACAAGCCAGCTTTCTGTGAACTCAAAGATGGTGAAAGGGCAGTGAAGTGCAGTAAGGTGGTGACTGGCATTCATGTGTCAAAACACTTCTGCAGCCATTTTCCTTCCTGAGGCCTGAGGAACTGTGGGGCAGGCTGATTGTGGTGTCAGTGTCATCTTACATCCTGCAATCCATATCTTAGTGTTGGAGACGCAACAGTAAGCTGTGGGGCAGCAACATTGAATGGACAGAATATGGGGTCAGAGGAGGCTTACAACTTTGTCTTCAAGGGTGAGTAGATGTTCTCATGCCTATCTAAGGTACATCCCTTTGATCATTGAAAGATGTTATTCTCTAAGGTTCTTTTGTCCTTACCGTTACACTTCCTTGTTTATTATTTCCGATAACAATGTCTATGAACAGGAACGTGTTTGTGTAAATCTGGTTAGGTAAATGTTTTATGTAAGTGTAATTTTGAAATTACTTTAGGTGCTCTAACATTTCAGCACATTGTCCTTGGGTAAGAAAGAAATAAACTTGCATAGTACCAGATATTGTTGCAACAAAGATGTGTACTGTAATTCCTGCTTACCTGTAGTATTCCCTGAAGTGCAACAGTGTGACATAAAGTGAGTGGTTTAAAATAGAATATCAGTGTAGCAAATAGTTAAGTAAATCACTCATCACAATCTCAATCAATCACTCAAATTTGCATAATATTTACTTGGATGGATTAGTTCAATTAGTTGTAATAATAATGAAGTAATAAGCATTTGCTAACAGTTAATATGCCAACTAATCATTAACTAATGATCTTCATATTATTCAATAATTTATTACCATATTATTAAGGGATACGCATTTTCAACTTTACGAAAAAGGTCTCACATAGAGCATTAGTGAGTGGTCAGTTCAGGTTAATAAATTCTTAGGGCTGAGGGTTAGGTGGCCAAATGCCTCTCACTGTGTTATTTAACTATTCGTAAATGGCCATTAATCTGTTTGCATGACACATTAATTAGTTGTTAGGACGTACTTATTACTGCATTATAGCCACTTAATGTACCCTGGATGTAAATGATAAATAATAGTAACCCTAACCCAATTTTTTAACCTGAATTAAACATTTGTTAATGCTCTTTGTGACCCTTATTGCAAAGTTGAAAATGTATATCCCTTAATAAAATGGTTTTAAAGTACTGAATAATGTATGAATTAATATCTTAGTTAACATGAAGACCAACAGTAAATGATTAGTTGTCACATTAATTAACTGTTAGTAAATGCTTATTGCTGCATTAAATAATTTCAATTATTGTACCCTTATTGTAATGTGTAATCTATTTTTCTATTTGCAAAAATGCTTTACAATGGCTTAAATAAATGTAGCAATATTACAATATTTGCCTGCAAAATGTAATGAAGTAATAGTTTAAAGTAGCAGAAAAGTAAAGTAGCTCCAAATTGTACTTAAGGATTTATGTCACACGACAACAATAACACTTGTTTGATGTCATATGAGGATGTTTGTTGCATTTGGAATCATGTTTAAAACATTCACTGTTGTGCTGAGAGCTTGACACACACTGGTGTTTGAACAGTTACTATAACATTACAGCCAGCAGCTGCTTAGCTCAACTTAGCATAAAGACCGGAAACAGGAGAATTTGTTGTGTGCAACATACTGTATAGTTCTAGTCTGTATGTGAAGCTAAGCTACCTTAGCCTACTGCCAGTGATAAAATGTTACTAACATTTGCATAAGTAATGTAGGAGTATGAAATGAGTAATGAAATTTCCATTTTCTTAAAACTGAACTACGTTCATTACTTTGCAGAATACCTACTGCATTGAGCGAAAGTAGCACATTTTTGAATTAACATGATTCCTAGCATTACAAAAGTGTTGATATTGGAGCTGAGCAGTTTTTTTCAGTTACCTCTGATCTACAGCTCAAAAATAGACACAATCTGAAAATGCAGTATATGAAAATTAACTTTTTGATTTACATAACAAAATAAATTGAACTTTTTCACAATATTCAGCTTTTTTTTAAGATGGACTAATATAGGTAAATTTATACATAAAGTACATTTATTGCCGAAACAATCACAAGTACATTTACCATAAGATACTTTAAGACTTTTACTCAAGTATGAGTTTTGAATACCTGTTACAATACCGCTTACTGCTATTCTCTCATCTAACTATTCAAAAAGCATATATTCTCTAAAATAGTTAACTGTTCCTTTAAAAGAGAGGAAAATGGAAGAAACGAGGCTGCCAATTGTGAACATTCTCAAATGGACTCTTCGAAGGGAATGAACTCACACACTACCGCAGGGATCCTACGGTGTGTGAGCCATAAGTTCTTAAAAGAAGTTTTCTCTTCACTCAGGGAAGGGATTTAGAGATACATCAGAGCAGACAGAGAGCAAGCGCTGTTGGCCGATCTGTGACTCATACATGCTAATCCGTAAAATCCACTTCTATGGTCAGCTTGGAATGTTAGCCTGCATACCCTCGACCCTGCTCACACTGTGGGCCACCACTGCAGTGGTGAGCAGTCTCTGAACTTGTACATGTGATTAAAATGATTCAGCTGACCTACAAACTAACAGACATGAGATCAGAATGTCAAAATTTAATTACTGTTAAAAAAAAAAACACGCAAAATGAAAATGCAGCCTTCACTTCTACTCATCAAGTTCCTCGCAGCTTCCTCAGCTCAACAAACCAGACTACCAGAAAACTTGAAGGCCTCTTGTCCTGTGTCGCCACTGAAACCAGCAGTTTTGTTTGTATAAGAAGTTACTCAGTGACGGAGGAAGAAAGAGGGGGGTGGCAGTCGATCCTAACTCTGACTGAGTGATCAATTACCTAAAACAAGCAAAAGTAAAGCAACTCGTAAAACATTCTTTCCCAAAGTTCAGGCTAAACATAATGTTAGTAAAAGGGCCTTCGGGTGCTTTCATTGTGCCCTTTAATGAGAATCAGCAGGTGTTCCAATAAACCATGCCAGGATTTTTTTTTCTTTAAATCAGTGATTCTGTGACTTTTGATGAGTGAACAGTTATTTTGAAACTGAACTTTTCAAAATTTCAAAGGATTTCAAAAGGTCCCTTCTATCATCAGTTGATCTTTCAGTCACACACTCTTCATTAGCAGATGGAGTTAATCCGACAAATGATTCTTGATGATCACACTTGCTGTTATTAAGGACATTCAAATAATGAAGTTAAGAAAACAGACACTCTGCACAGTTAATTTAGTAACTGTTTGAGGACATTAAATTAAAGTACATGACCTTCATCAGCAGATGGAGATGGAAATTTGAAAATGTACAGTCCGTGACTGGTCAAACTCCATTAGCTATTTAGGTACATACTTCAAAGATCCTAAACAATTACTAAAATGGCCTTTGTGGTCAGACTGTTTTCTTAGCAGTCAGAAGAAGTATCCGGTGCTTTTAACTGAACAAAAAGCAACGAGGAAAAATTACCCTATTTCAAATACTTTAAAGGCGCATCGTGCGTATCAACCAACCAGAAGCACTGGTATTTCACACACTACAACTTTAACCTTTAAAAGTAAACTCTCAGTGGAGCCTGCTGAAATTTTGATTTGGATGACCATCTTTGAGTGGCACACTGAAACTAGAAGCCTGTATCTGACCTTCAGGAATTCTGTAGTTCTCTTAGTAAACAAATACGAGAGCTACAGTAATAAGCCTTACACTGTGTAGGATTCTTTATACCATAAGGAATCATTCCCTCTGTTTTCTTATTTCAAAGTTAATCATCTGACGTGAATAATGGCTACATGTACAGTCAACATTATAAGCGGTAGAAAATGAATGGGTGTGTCTGTCTCATTGCTCCCCTGAATGTACGCTAAATAAATATGAACTTGTTCAGAGTGAAATACTTTTCACATACTAGTAATATGCACTAGTAAGTGAGAAATACTGGGATATTTCATCAGTTTAAGAAAGTGAATATTTGATATGTTCTACACCCATGACATGCATCCATCCATTTTTTACCGTTTATCCTGTTAGGGGTCGCCGGGGGGGGGGGCTGGAGC